>JAEQBH010003831.1:0-360973 GCA_016808115.1 Tetrastigma voinierianum | reverse complement strand
GCTGATGAGTGCCTAAAACACTCATCTTACGCTCGCGTGATTCGTCGTTTTCACATTTATTTTATAATAATTTTATAGTTTTGTAACAGATCCACGATTTTATTATGCAGTGTAGTTCACGGAGTTCATTGGGCGTAAAGAAGCGGTTTTGGAAGCGGTTTTGGAACAATGAAGCGGTAAGGAAGTAGTATCACGTCGCGGCGTCACGGCGTCCTGCGTCCGCGACATCAGCGCGCGTCGCGGCGTCAGCGCGTCGCGGCGTCACCCGTCCGCAGCGTCACCGCGTCAGCGACGTCGACCGAAAATCACCTCATCATTTAAAGTGCCGAGATGAAACCGGAAATTAGGGTATCCGGGAGCGTGCGAGCGAGAGCGGGGTTTCGAGGCTGAGTGACGGCCGAGGAAGTGCGAATTTATCGCAAGCTTTTCATATTTTTGATATTTTGGGATAGTAGAAACGATGTTTTACGTATTAAACGATTTCATCTTTTCTTTTATTATGTTACAGATATTTTTTTGGGATTTACGTCGAACCACGTCATATGATATGGATTAAGGATTGATCTTTTATGTTATTCAATTGTTTATAAATTATGAATCTACTCTATACACAGTATTTAAATTATATGATAATGTTTGGCGATTAGCATAAGCGCCTTTGGAATCCAGAGATTCGAGAGATGGGGGTGATCGGGGATCGGGTAGAGTGGCCTTCAGTGATTCGATCCGATAGAGATATTCGGGACTGAAGGTGGTATCTAGGGTAGAAACGTTTGCAAGCATTTGAAATGCAGAAATTCGAGATAGAGATAAACTCGGTCTATTCGCGAGATAGGCGGATATACCTCGAGAGAGGATATCGTAAATGAGATCACCTCACTTGAATTTGGCGGATTATAAATGTATTGAATAACAATCTCTTTAGAAAAACAATCCATTGGGCGTGATAGGGAGATATAATACAGGCTTTAAAACGATACTTTAATTAAATCCAGCAGTTCGGTTAGTCTTTGCATAATTGAATTCCCTCTTAAAGTCATTCTTGAATGTTATCTAAGAAGCGAGAATCTACGTAGTTAATACACCTTTCACGAGGATGTTCGATATCGTACGATAAGTACACTATATTACTTGGGGCTACGCGTGCACTTGCGCATTTAGGCACACATTTTACACATCGCGTTATCGGCCTGTCAAGTTTTGGCGCGGATTCTTGAGTTTTAAATTGATATGAAGTGAGCGCATAGATAGTGATACGAGATTTTCGTTCTTTGTTATTTTTTCAAGTCTTTGGTAATTTGGTTTGTTAGTTCGTGTGTTATTCTTGATCTGTGGGTTCCGGTGAAGTACATCTGGCGGCAAAATGGTCATCAACTGTGTGATCTGAGCGGAGAAGACTTACGCAGTTGCGCGAAAACGAAGCGAGCAGTTAGAATCCCGATAGTCGCCGACGAAGAGCGGGATTTTGGCGTTGAACAAAGCGAACCCGCAGAAGTCGAAATGGGAATCCGCGGAAGGAATCAAAAGCGCCGGACGTTTATCTGACGGCGATCCTTACATCTTTATTAGATGGGATTCGTTTACCGCAGCGATTATTCGGGCGATGTCAGACGACCCGCAGATTCAAGCGAACAATTTGAATTGAAGTCGATCCGCGGTCTGGTCTTAGAATATCTTGTTCCATGGAATTTACCGCGAGAATCGAACATGTTGGTACTTCACCGAGTTTGCGATACCATCAAGAAAGTAAAGCGGAGTTCTTGAAGAAGCTCTAAGATTACGGTTGTTCCACTTTCACTCGAGGATGAGAGCCCGAACGCATTGGTAACGATCCAACCACGATTCCATCACTACATGGAGCGATTTGATGCAAAGTTTTGACCAAGTTCTTTCCACCTTCGAAAATTGCAACATGCGAGAGATAAATACGTTTGAGTCGACTAGAGGGGAGAACCTGGCGGAGGCATGGGGCCGGAGTTTCATGAATTATTGCGGAGTGTCCTCACCGCAGGCTAACCCGGATGGATGCAAGTCCATACCTTCTACAATGGTACGAGAAATGCAACTGACAGTGATAGATGCCTCGATTGGAGGATCCTTGATGAAGAAAACCCTGAACCAGGCGTATGAGATATTGGAAGATCACTGCAAGCCAACATGTCGGTGGCACAGAAGGCTACACCCGGTAAACACGATCGTTAGCGCAGTGTCTGATCCTCAACAATGCGGTAAATCATGTGGCTTCGGTGACTAAGCGGCTAAATGGCGTGAGGGCAGCACGTGCTGTCTGATACTCCATGGGAGTTGTGGTCTGTGGAGGGACGGTATAGTAGTGTAGAATGTGGTCGAAGCCTACGGTGGAAGCGAAGCCCGATGCGTGTCGAGTTTCAATCGGAATCAATCACGACGGGGCCGTATGGGGAGTGCTTAATTTACGGAATCGGAATCGGGGACGGGTGGGCATGTGATCGGAACCGAATAATCAAAACAATCGAGGTATGGATGGGCGTAATAACGGAACAATATGCCATCAAGCAAAGCCAATGAACCACCCCTGAAGAAATTTGGATTTAGAGCAAGCTCACAGCACGGATGTTAACTTCTCATTCAGCGTTCATGAATGAGACTAAAGGCGAACATGCGGCGGCCGAGCAACCCGAGTTAAGCGTCGAGCCTTGGTGGGAGTTTGGAGGCACAAATGGGCTGAATGGCGGGCTTACTTATAGAAGGCAAGCGGGTTCTTTCTTAGGAGCAATTCGAGTAAACCCGAGAAGAGATGGGAATGAGCACGTTCGCGATCGGTGAGAAGTAAGGAAGAATTGGAATCCGCAAAAGCGATTGAAGAGATCACCCGGCCGAGCGGAAAGATGATCGCGATCGAAAAACGATCAGCGGGGAGAAAGCGGTGTTGAGACCTCTAGTGAAGCAAAAGCCCGGCCTCTGGGTCCACCCCTGGCGTCAAGAAGCGTAAATTTGGATAAACAATTCACGAAGTTCATGGATGTTTTCAAAAAGCTGCATATAAACATCCCACATTTCTTGATGCCACAAACCGTGCGAGTTATAAAGTTCATGAAAGACATTTTGTCTCGAAGAGAAGATTAGCGAGACTTGAGACGGTAAACTTAGAGAATCTGGTGCCATCCTTCGGAGGAAGCTGCAGCGAGCTCGGGCCACGAGACGGTTCACTATCCGGGTACCTGATTGGAAATGCTATTTTTGAGAGAGTCTTTGTGTGATTTAGGTGCCGACATTAATCTTATGCCCTTATCCATCTTTAGCGTTTGGGATTAGGAGAAGCGAGTCAGGCTTCTGATCCTCTTGACTTGCGAACGAGGATCTTTGGCTTTTAGAGAGGGATAATGAAGATGTCTTAGTAAAGATTAAACAAGTTTATCTTTCCCGTGATTTCATAGTTTTAGACATGGAAGATAAAGAAATCACAGGTTATCTTGGGAAGACCTTTTTCTAGCGGTAGCGACGATGATTGATGTACGGGAGAGGCGGCGAAACTAAGGTCTGAAGAAGAAGTAAAATTCAATGTCTTCGAGGCGGTAGAGACGCAATGAAAGTGATACGTGCTTAATGGATTTGATATAGTGATTTATAGTGTCCCAGCGAAGTGGTCTCTTGACCCTTTGGAGACTAGCCTAGTGGAAAATGATGCGAGAACTGGCGAAGAGGCGGGGAAGAATATGTCAAATGGATGGACTCTTTCGGACCTGATAGACGGAGATACTTCGAGATCTCTGGGTGGAAGGAGTTAAAGCGCCGGTTCCATCGATTGAGCAAACCACCATAATGGAGCAAAACCTCTCCTAGCCATTTTAGTATGCATACCTTGGAGTCGAATCTACCTTGCAGTGATTATATCAGCATCTTTGTTGCCTTTGGAGGAAGAAGAGAAGCTATTGAGAGTCCTTCGAGATCACAGACACGCACTCGGATGGTCTCTAGCTGATCTAAAAGGGATTCGTCCTTCTATGTGCATGCATCGTATTTTATTAGAAGATGGGCATAAACCTTCGGTGGAAGCGCAGAGGAGGTTAAATCCGACAATGAAGGAGGTAGTTCGGAAAGAGGTTCTAAAATGGCTAGATACTGGGGTGATTTATCCCATTTCAGACAGTGCATGGGTAAGCGAGTTCGAGGTGAGTAGAAAGGAGGAACAAGTCATTAGGGTAAACTTGACATCTTCTGCTGAGTCTAGACGATTCTTGTTGGAGAATTTGTATTGATTCTTAGGAGTGAACAAGGCCCTTTCGAAAAGATCACTTTCCCTTTGCCATTTCTAGATCGGATCCTTGATGATTAAGCGGGTATGAATATTGCTTTTGGATGGATATTAGGATTCTGACCAAATCGGTATAGGCGCTGAAGATCGGGAAGACAACATTCACTTGCCCTATGGTACATTCACTCGGCGGATGCCCTTTGGGTATGCAATGCTCGGGTACTTTTGATGCATGATGGCCATATTCTCTGACATGGTAGAAGGCGATTGAGATATTCATGGGCCCGATTTCGGTAATGGGAAATTCATTTGCTGATTGTCTAGCAAATTTAGGAAGTGTACTAGCAAGATGTGAAGAGACCAATTTAGTACTCAATTGGGAAAAGTACCATTCATGGTACAAGAAAGTGTGTCCTTGGACATCGGATCTGTAAGAGGATAGAGGTAGATAGAGGCGAAGGTGAAGCAATTGAGAAATTACCTCCACCTTCTTCGATTGAAAGGGATCAAAGTTTTCACAAACCATCTTTGGATTTTATAGGCGGTTTATCAGGATTTCTCACAGTGCGAAGCCATTGTCTAATTTGTTAGTCGAGGATCCGTCCGAATTTGACTCCCGATCGTGCATTCTTTCTTTGTATTGAAGGATAAGTTGATCTCGCTCCTATTGTTGTAGCTCCGGATTGGTCTTTTCCATTTGGCGATGTGTGATGCAGCGACTATGCGATTGGGGGCGAGTACTAGGCGAAGCGAGAAAATCTTTGGTGATTTACTATGTAAGCGGGACTTTGAATGGCCAGCTCAGTACAGATTATACCACCTCTTGAGAAGAACTATTGGCCATTGTCTTTGCTTTACGACAAATTCAGGCCATATTTGATTAGCGAAGTCGTAGTGCACAACGATCATTCGGCCATTAAGTATTTGATGACGAAGATGCAAAACCAGTTGATTCGGTGGTCAGCCACATTTGCAAGAGTTCGCGTAGAAATCAAGGGCGAAGGGCACTGAAAATTTGGTAAGCGAGACCACTTTCGCATTTGGAAGGGGCCGGAGATGATGTCCCGTGAACAGCGAATTTCAGACGAGAAACTTTTTGCTGTGAGGACAAGAGCGTTCCTTGGTTGCGGATTATGAACTATTTGGTGGCAGAAGTGATTCCCGAGATTTAACTATCGAGAAGAAGAAAAGGTTTTTCGCACCTTAAGCACTACTTATTGGGAAGAGCGATTCTTTCTGAGCCTTGTCTTGTCGGAGTGATAAGGAGATGTGTGCGAGATGAAATGCTCGTGTGCGAACCATTGTCACACTTTCTATCGTGTAGTGGACACTTTGGTGGCGAAGAAGCAATGACGAGTTCTCTGATGGGTTTTTATTGGCCTTCCTTATTTAAAGATGCTCGTCGATCGTTTCCACTTGTGACAAATGTCGGCCAGATAGGGAACATCTCACAGAAGGGCGAGCCACCCATCGTCCTATCTTGGAGGTAGAGTTGTTCGACTTATGGGATCGATTTCATGGGACCATTTCTGCATCCTTTATATGATTTATACATCTTGTTGGCTGTAGACTATGTCTCGAAAGTGGGTAGAAGCCGATTCAGCCACAGACGATGATGCGGGTGTAGCTGATTCTGCGACAATATATTCTCGCGTTTTGGAACTCTCGGCTTTAATCACGGATAATGGTAAGCATTTACTTGATAAGGTAATAGAGCGAGTTTTGCAAAAGTATGGTCGTCGCCATTGCATCTCTTGCATACCACCTGTCCAAGCGGAAATGACGAGGTATCGGTAGAAATCAAGTACATCCTCGAAGGCGGTCATGACTCGAAGTTGGTGCAAAAGATAGGCGATGCGCTCTGGGCATCTGTACCGCATTTAAAACTCCTTTAGGTATGTCACGACTCAGACTTGTTTATGAGTAAAGCGTCCACCTTCGGTAGAATTGGAGCATCGGGCTATTGGGCCACTCATGACTAAACATGGACGATGCTTTATTTGGTGGCTTGACTACTCGACTCGGTGAGCTGAATGAGTTCGAAGCGAAGCATATGAGAGCGTAGAGTATTTATAAGGAGAAGACCAAGGCACGGCGATGAGGCACATCACGAGGAAAGAATTTGCAGTAGGATGACAAGTCATATTCAATTCAGGCTTAAGCTTTTTTAGGAAATTGAAGTCTCGATGGTCCAGACCTTTCACGGTAACAAAGGTATTTTCACATGGTGGGGCAGAAGTTTCACATCCTGAGAAAGCGCGTTCACCGGTCATCATAGCAGCGAAGTCGTACTATGGGCGAGTTTCTTACTTGACAATGAGTCATTCCTTTGGCTTGGTAGCGAAGAGTATAGTCAGCGATCCGCGAGTTTGAGTTCTGATCACATTGAGTTCGAATTGATCGAGCTAACGACATTAAACATAAGCGCTTCTTGGGAGAAGCGGCCGAGTCGTTCTAAATTTTAGTTTCAAGTTTTATTGGTTATTTTCAGCAATTTTTGGTTTCTAGTTGTGTTCATGATGAGTGTTTACTTGTTGGTTTAATTACGGGACCGGAGGCGTGGAGGTGTAGGTCGCTACGGCGTGTTCGATGCGAATAAAGTTTGCACGTGGAGTTCTCGAAAGTGGGCTGGTAGTGTGTTCAAAATTTCTTCAGGGACACTCTGTCACGTCGTGGAGATCCACGTCGCGACGTAGAAAAATTCATCCCTGCGTCACGTCGCGGCGTCATTTTGAAGCTCATCCGCGTCGCGGCGTGGAGATTCTCACGTCGCGTCATTTTTGAAGCTCTACGTCGCGTCGCGGCGTGGAGATTCTCCGCGTCGCGGCGTCATTTTTTGAAGCATACGTCGCGTCGCGGCGTGGATTCTCACGTCGTGGCGTGGAATTCTCGTAATCGCGGCGTCGCTGCGTCGCGCGTCGTTTGGTCACTTACTCGCCCGCGTCGCGTGGTCATGCGTCAGCGGCGTCATTTTAGTCATGTCTGCGCGCCCGCGTCGAGGCGTGAACCCGCCTGTCAGCGGCGTGACCACATTTTAGCGAGAATAGTTCATTTTATTTTCGCCTCACACCTTCCTCGTGAAACCTGGCTCCTGCGTCCCGGCCTTCACGGAGCGCCGGGCTCCGTCGGCCAGTCGGAGACCTCCAGCAACTCACCCAGGCCACGGTGTTCCTATTTGAGTCGCCCTCTTCAGCCAGTTTTGGGTCATAGCGGCATTTCCACCCTTTTGTGTACTTTCGAAGGCGCTTTGGGTATAAATAGTCTAGGGTTTCTTTGTTGCTTTCGTTTGAATTACAGAGGGTATTGTAGGTCCTCATTTTGGTCGACTAGGTTCCTTTAGGATCTCACGAGTCCCATTTAGGTTTTGTTAGTCATTAGGTAGTATTTAGTTGATTTTGTGGTGCACATTAGGTGTTTGATTTTTTTGTCACAGGTTGAGTATGTGCAGCGGCGAGTTACATGACGAGTCGGCCCGCGGGACAGGCTCCCACGTTCGATGCCTCCACGTTTTATAAGCCTTGGCCTTGCATGGTCAGTTTAGCACAATTTGCAAAGCCAGATCCTTCATTAGAGAGAAGGGTTTCATCACCCAGATGATTTCTTTAAAACCGTCGAAATTTAGGGGTGGCGTGCCTTATACTGACCCCCTCGTCCGTAGCGTGGCGTGGTTCGAGAATTTTCGCCAGCCTCGCTTCCGTGTCCTCGGTCGGGTGCGAGGTGTATTGATCGACCGGTGTGGAGTCGATCAATAGTTTCTATGGCCTAGAGCATGTCCAAGGTTCCAGCTGATCGACTCATGAGCATCCAGGCCCCATGAGGTCACCGTATTAACGAAAAGTAGAGGTGAGTGGAGGATCGGCGATCTTGAACCGTGCGGTCGATTCAGGCCAAACGTTTTGGCTACATTCTAAGGTTTGGCATCATTTCATCGCCCGGCGTCTTATCAGGCGGCGAATGTGTGTGGTGGCTTGACCGGCGTTCCTTGCTTTCGGCTTAGCGTCATCGAGGATGTCATTCGATGTTGGGCGGGTTATCGGGATCTTAATCCTCCATGTAAGGATCTTGAAGATGAACACAGGGCACAACACCATTTGGCTTGTCTGAGCAAGCGGTGCTATGGCGACAATGAGGCTTGGCTTCATCCGTCGAACCCATGCTCGGTCAGCCAGGACACACACAGTGTCCGCGGCTGGTCTGACTCGGGTCACGAGCCCTGAGCGAGAGGCGAGCTCCCCGGTCTCGGGCTCGCTTTGGATTCTGGGTGGCTTCGGGAGAGGACGATGGCCGATCCTCGTCACCCACCTCCCACCACCACCCTCGTCTCGCCCGCCTCGCGCTTACCCAGAAAGCGGCCTCGGGCGACCGTTTCTCCTCCTCCTTCACGGATCTTGAGGACCGGTGCTCTCACTCCTTGACGTTTGGCGCATGCAGGATAGAGACCAGAAACAGAGTCCTCGTTACGAGATATGGGCGCTGCTTGCGTCGACATGCGGGCAGGTTACGGCGATCGGGCCATCATTCTCTGACGGCGGCGGTCTATGCGAGGCCCGGCTGCTCGGCACGGCTTTCACCCATCACCACCACCTCCGCGTGATATTCGGGGTTCCTTACCCTCATGTTTTTATCTTGAGGTGGGACCTTTGGATATTTTGTTTGGGAGGGATTTGGTGATCGAATCTTATGTTTTGTGTTTGTTTATTGTGTTTTGGTTTTAGTAGTGTGTAGTATTTTTAGTGTGTTCCGCATATTAGTGTGTTTTGTTTTCAGTTTATTTTACATCGCACTTTCATGTTCATGAGTCATGTGTTAGTTGTTTGATTATATTTTAGGACATTCTTGCATGTAGTAATTGCATACAGGTGTGCCATGTTGAAAATTGAGGATCAATTTTGGATTGAGTTCACTATAAACTTGTTCAAATGCATACATTTGCTTGATGCTCGGTAATTAGGTTGAATAGGTGAAAAGGGCTAGTGAATCAATTAAGTTAGTCAAAAACCAGTTCTCAAAAACCTATCACTACTTTAGTGACTTTCGGAGTATGCATAAGTCTTAGAACCAATGCAAAGTTCGAGTCAGCCTAGGGGTCGAACCATTTTGAGTGATGGGACACCTAATCGAAAGAGGATTGCCATCGAGCTGACCAAAGAGAAAATACAAAACAATGAAAAAAAGAAAAAAAAGAAAAAGAAATATGACAAAAATAGGTATATGCATAGGAATAAGGCGGGATCATCAATCGGAATCCGGGCACCGATGCGAGGGGGCCTATCGAAGCCTAATGCCACACAGGCGGTAGTAGGGAGTCATTGAGCTTCAGCACTTTCGCTACATGGGACAGAAGATGGATCATTCACGCAGCCTAGGGCCGTTGAGTTTGAGTTGAGTGTTCGAGGTGAAGTTTGAGAGGAATTGGATGCTGGTGCCCTTAACCAGGCGGGTGGGGAGTCACTTGATAGATCCACATTACGGGGAACCTCGGCTAAAACTTCCTTGGCACTAGGTCTTCTTCCATTTGTTTTAGTACGTAGGAAATTTCTAAGTATGAGGACATGAATAAATGGGTGCGTTCCTGTCCCTTCTAGTTAGCTTCTTCTAATAGGCGAGTTGAGCCCAAGTTTGGGGGTATCGGAACTGGGCATGATACGGAGATCATTCACTATAAGCACATAGGGGATTTGGGAAGGCTATTGAACACCGTAGGATTTGATGCACTAGTCGGTTTCACCTATCTCAGTCGAATTTCAGAAAGTCAAATATGTCTGTATGCATTCACTTTGAACATCAGTAGCGGTGGGTATGTGAGTCGATCGAATTGATCCCATATTTTTCAGCATGTGCATCACTGTCTTAGTGTTAGTTACATTATGTCGGTGTGTGTGTCCTGTCTAGAGTCGGTTCTTGCTTGAGGACAAGCAGAAACTAGTTAAGTGTGATGAGTGCACAAAACACTTTCATCTTACACTCGTCACGTGCGTCATTTTCTCATTTATTTTATAATAATTTTATAGTTTTTGTGGCTAGATCACTGATTTTGTCATGCAGTGTGAATTCTGAGTTCATTAGGCCCATGAAGCGATTTTAGGCGATTTTGGAACAATGAGAAGCGACGAAATGACGTCGCGTCAGCGGCGTCTGCGTCCTGGCGTCACGAAGAGTCACGGCGTCCTGCGTCCGCAGCGTCCTGCGTCAGCGGCGTCCTGCGTCGCTTGGCGTCGGCTCGAATACGCACCTCGTCATTTAAAGTCACGAATGAAAAACCGAGAATTAGAATTATCGGGAGGCGTGCGAGCGGAGGCGAGGGGGGTTTCGGGCGAGTGACCTTGTCTTGAGTGCACGGGATTTATCACGCTTTTCATATTTTTGATATTTGGGATAGTAGAACAATGTTTTACGTATTAAGCGATTTCATCTTTTCTTTTATTATGTTCTAGATATTTTTTCTAGGAGTTCGTCGAACTGTCATATGATATGGATTAAGTTGATCTTTATATTTATTGATTGTTTATAAATTGTCGAATCTACTCTATACTGTATTTAAATTATATGATAATGTTTGGCCGACATTAGCATAGCCATGCTGGAGATCAGAGATTCGAGAGATGAGGGTATTCGAGGATCGGGTAAATGCCTTGGTGATTCGGTCAATAAGAGATGTTCGGGACTGAAGGTGGTATCTAGGGGTAGAACATTTAAGCATTTCGGAATACCGAGTCGAGATAGAGATATACTCGATTCTATTCGCGAGATAGGCGGATATACCTCGAGAGAGGATATCTAGTGGCGAATCACCTCACAATGGCGGATTATAAATGTATTGAATAACAATCTCTTTAGAAAAACAATCCATTGAGCGTGATAGGGAGATATAACCTAGGCTTTAAAGCAAATACTTTGTTAAATCATGATTCGAGTTAGTCTTTACATAATTGAATTCCCTCTTAAAGTCATTCTTCAGATATTATCTAAGAAGCAGAATCTCTGTAGTTAATACACCTTTCCCTGAGGATCGATATCCGTCTGATAAATTACACTGTCATTACTTGGGACTGCGGCGTGCGCGCGCATTTAGGCACACATTTTACACATCGCGTTATCGGCTGTCGATGACGAGACAAAATTATTGGGTTTGGAAAAATTTTGTGATCTCCTTAAAACCAACATTTCCTTTATACAAACATTCCTCAATTGAGGATCACAACCAACTCAAACAACCACAAATTGAACAAAAACAATTAAATTCACACTTATACAAGTTAGGGTTTGATGAAACCCACACGAAATGATCAAAGAAGTTAGGATGAGTTCCTAACCTTATTCTTTTCTTCAAACTTGCTTTTCCTCCTCTCCTTCCTTCCTTCTCTTTGCTTGAACAAATAAAACCCAAAGATGGCTTCTCCCTTCAACATGGCATCTCTCTCTCCTCTCTGCTTTTCTCACTTTGCGAGCAAATGCTCATTCAATAGACCATTTTGGTTTTATCCCTAATTTGGGTATAAGGCCTTGTTTGGCCTTACATTTTTAGTTATTTTTCCCATTTTTACTCAAAATCCCTTCATCTCTCTTCATTTGCACTTCAAATTATCACATTATTCTATTTTGGGATATAAACTTAGCATCTTATCTACTTTGGAGTCACTCATTTTCTACAATTCATTTCACCATGATTCTTGAATTTAATTTTCTGGTTGTTATCATTTCCACACTTAACAGTATAAATTCCAGAAAATTCAAATTTAACATATATTATACCGTAAACTTGTTATAAATGTAAGACCTGAGAAAATTTCAATTTTCTAAAAAAGGGCAAAATCGTAATTTCGGTAAAAATCCGAAATTTTTATAGATCTTCGATGATGAAGCAGTTTCGCGCTGGAGATCGATGCCGCGAAATCTAGCTGCGGCGTCAGATGCGAGACAATGCCGGAATTTACTTGCGTTTTTCGAGAAAACAAGCGTCGTGTAGGACACTTGGCGAAATTTGAGTGGCACCGCAGTGCTGCGATGTCGAAACTCAGGTTAATTCGACTTGAGCTCAAGGTGGGAATCCACGATGACCTGTGGCATGATGCCATTGGTGGAAAAGTCAAAGTGGTTGGTTGAGAGGATAGAAATCCTCGACCCGGTCTGAGTGACAAGTGACGAGAGGGGACCCAAAATGAGCTTCTCCACTTTGGGTGAAATAGAGCGATAGAGGTTGGAGAGCTTAAATTCAAAAAATGGAGTTTATTTTAGAGAGAGGTGCAACTTCTCTCTAAGTTAGAGATGTTTGGATGTCGGATCGCCGGTCGAAGCCAAGTGGTTACTGCAGCCGAGGGACCTACACGTGAGCCTTTGGTTTCGGAAGTTTTTGACAAACTCAGGTGAAGTGGGGTTTAAATCCTCTTGTTTTACTCATGATTTAAGTACATGATGTTTGTGTTGGTTTGAGGCCGTGAGTGGCCGTTTGATCGGTCCCAAATCTTGGAACCGAAATGTGAAAATTTTAGGGCGTGTGTGGGCGGTAATGACAGTGTGTGTGGATGTTTGAGCGGATCATAATTTATTCAATAAATTATGTTTTGGTGAGTAGGAGACCGGAAATGGGTATGGAATTTAGTTCCATCAAGAGGAGCCGATGTAGGAGGAGTGGGTACGCCCGTGAATGACGAAGGCATACCTTTGGGATTTGTAAAGCAGTCCGGTTGTATGAAATGGACCATAAATGTCCATGTGTTTTGGCATTGGAATTGTTTGATATTGTAAATTGCTCAAGTGAGCTAATTTGTGGAGTTGGTTGATCAAAGAAATTAATAGGTTAATGCTTGATGTGTTAACATGAGGTCACAATTATATGGAATTAAATTGTGTTTGTAAGCCATTGGAGATGATAATGTAAATTGCTCAAGTGAGCTAAATTGGGGTGATGGTTGATGTCTTTGAGATTACATGTGTGTAATTGTAGTTGATTGAAAATATGCATATTTGACATATTGTATAAATGGTTTGAAAATGGCATAATGCACTGTATGCAGAGTAACCTAGAAGTTAGGTGTAGTGCATGACATGGTTTTTGTAAAAACAACGAGACATGGTTGCGAAAGGAATTTCACGGGTTGATATTCAGGAGAATTGGGATTGGGAGATGGGCCAACGAATCCTTATCGGATGAGGACCATGAAGCTGTTTCGGAGGAAAGCTCTGACTAATTCGCCTCGGAGAGGTAGTCCGTATTTTTTTACCTAATATTTCGGTAGTATATTTTCAAAACAACAAGATTTGTTTTGAAAATGATTATTTTCTCATGTATGGCATAGGCAAGTGTGAGTGAGTCGGTGAGACTCGTGACATGGGGTGATCCATGTAGACATTCAAGTAGGATCAAATATTTACTTAGTGTGTGTTTACTTTGGAGCATGCATATGCATAGGTGAAATGCTTGGTGGGTGATTCGCTGCGAGCATTAGCACACCTGTCCCGAGGATTATATTTTCAGAGTACGGGGGCGCTCGGGGGACGCTCATTTAGAGACCAATTTTGAAGCCAGGGTTGTGGCTTTGATGGTTTTTGGAATACATGTATTAGGATTTTAGATTTTAATATATATTTGTATTAAGAAATTTTAATAACTCTTGAACTATTGGAATATAGTTGTGATATTTGTTTTATGGTATTGGTTTATTAACTTGAGGCATTTTTACTCAGGTATGAGTCTCGCGTCTGAGACAAACGGGTATTCAGCGGGTTGTGGGTAGTCGGCTGGACACCTCAATTTGGGCGTCACGAAGCAGTATCGAGCATAGAATTATCACGGCTACTGGGGCTTGAGGGGATTGGAGCTTAGGCCATAGTCTTTTAAGTATAAGACATCACCACTAGGGTGTGGTTCGATGTTGGTTAGGTATGAAGTTACCTAGGAAATGCGGGACAAAACTAGGACCTTTGCATTGCATGTTTGGTGTGTTTATTATTGTGCTTTGATGCATGGTTGTGTGAAAAATGTGCATAACATGGTTGTTATGTGTTGTGATTGTTTGTGTGCTTAGTAATTAGCACATAGTGTATCAGAAAACAAATGAGGTGTGAAATTTTTTTTGAGGTTCTGAGTGTGTAAGTGGAGCAAAAGAAGAAGATAAGAAATAGAATTTTAATAAATTTATTCGGGTTGTTGGATAATGAGATAAAATTTAATAAATTTTAAGATGGAATACTAGGGTTTAGTGTGAGAACAAGGTTGAGAAAAATTTTACGCTAATTGGTTGAAAAATTCTAAACTGATGGCCTCAAGAGTTTACAAAACGAGGTTAGGTTTGTGAAATTATGGAAATTTATTCTAGTTTTACCTGAAAAGAATAAAGTTGAACTCATGAAATTTTGAGTTGTATGGGTCACGATATTCAAACTCCTGCATGTAAAATAACAAGGAAGGTATTGATGAAATTAAAAAAAATTTGAGGGTGGAGAAATTTGTAGTTGGGATTTCTGATGTAAGAGCGAAGAAGAGATAAAGAATAAATTTTTATAAATTTATTTGGGTGTTAGAAAATGAAAAAAAATGAGGTGGAGAAAATAATTTTCTAAGGTTTTACAAGTTGTAAAATTAAAGAAAATTGAATAAAATAAATTTTATAAATTTATTTGATGATACAGAAAATGAAAAAATTAGGTATATTTTTTTGTGTATCTTCGATGGGTGGAAGAAATGAAAAAAAAATGTATACTTATGTTTTTGTTATTTTCGATAATAACATGTGTGAGAAAAAAAAAATGTATATATGTATTTTTTGGGTGATTTTCCAGCAGCTTAAAAGAAAAAAAAAAAAATATGCTCGAGTCGCGGTAGAGAAGCGGTTGGAGCTCTTGCTTGGTGTATTGTGAAAAAAAAATTGTATTGCAAGCGTTACTTAGAACCAAAGCAAATACAAATTTAGTCACTGTACCAAAGGACTATTATCTAATCCCCGACAACGGCGTCAAAACTTGATATTATACTATATAAATCACCCGATCTCTTAGAGTAAATCATTTTTCAAGTTTGGTTTGAGTGCGCTGTGCCAGTCTGCAGTGCGACAAGTAATAAAATGGATTTAAGTCGGATATCGATCCTGAGAGATATAGAATTTTAAATCATTCAACATTTCTCGATTTCCATACTATTTGGACCACAAAATGATGGTAGGATCCGACATTGGAGTCTTTGAAAATGGGGAAATGAACAAAGGAAAATAAGCTGAACTATCAACATATCTTGAAGATAAAGAATAAGAATAATGAATTTCTAATAAAAAAAATGAATCTTGAATAGTTTATCCTCGGAGGACACATCAATAGAAAGCAGTTATAGTGAACTATCGATTCCTGTAGTTACTCCTGATAAAAATTTCTTGATTATCTCAGTTTCAAAATTTGTCAGCGTTGTAGTGCAAATTTGGATCTCTCCACACTCCATTTCATTATCTAATCGCGCGGTCTGCGAATCGAAATTAGATAAGCTACTGCGGGGACTTCCCCAATTACGGATATTTTTTCTTTTGCAATACTTCATACCCATTTATGGGCATTTGTAAACCTTAGCTCTGATTATCGGTCGAAGCAAGGATATACAACTTCAGTTGCTCCTCCTGAAATTAGAATAGATCAACCTTTCCTTGATTAGATCTCTGGTAACACGGGATTGGCCTCCTTTATCAGAGATTGAGTGAACTCTTTGCTTGTTTAAATAGATAACTAATTCAATGCTAGTTCTTGATTTCAAGTGAAGAGGATTTATCTAAGTGAACTTCAGCTCAAAAAGATCCTAATAGCGAGTTAGTATACCTTCAAAGAAATGTACATTACCCTGGGAATGTCTTCCCTGTGTCCTCGAAGGACCTCCTTGAAATCGGGGCAATGGCCTTGAATCTTAACGGCTATAAGAAACTGATATTGAGATCAGGCAATAAACCCAAAACCAGAAGTAAATTCATTACTTGAAATTAACAAGCTCTTTGTAAACAACTCTGGGAAAGATAAATTCGACTATATAGCGTTCACTTAATGGAAAATTTGGATTCCTCGATTACTGAATTACACGTCTGACATTCTCAGGAATCCATAGAATCGCGCAATTTGAAAATGAAACAGTGAATTCAAATTTATGCGAACCAAAGCATTCGGTAGTAATTTGAAAGAAAATGAGTGCACTTTTCGGCTTATTTCGAGACGATAACATCAGTTCGGAAAATACAACGAAAATAAAAATACGAGAACATAATCTTGCTCCTAAAGCAGCGGAAATAAAAAAAATAAGAAAAGAAAAGAAAAGAAAATAAAAGAAAATGACTTTCAGCTATCAGACCTCTACGTAGCCGTAGCTTCACTTTCATGAGTTGGATAGCTGCGTATTTATAGGGTTCCTCAATTGGGCCCTAATCGATATAGCCTGCTGTGGATTTTTGAGTATCCAGGCCCAATTCACTGTTCAAGTCGCGACCCCGAGTTTCCTTATCGTGGCATCGCCGATCCGACATCAGTCTCACGTCGCGACCTCAGCTTACTCTATGTAACCTTGATTTGGTCATTCTTGATGTCGCGACATCAATACCTTGTCGCGACATCTTCTCTCATTTTGACAGGTTTCAATTGTTCTCTCCTGATGTCGCGACGTCGATGTCTTGTCGCGACTTCAGCTCAAGTCATCTACAGTCTTCAACTGATGTCTTCGGATGTCGCGACATCAATCTCTTGTCGCGACATCATCTTAAGAGCGTAAACTAGCGAAGTTTGCTCATGTTGTCGCGACATCGATATCTTATCGCGACATCTCTTTGTAATACGCATCATTGATCACAGTCGTTTCACGATGTCACGACGCCGATATCTTATCAGCGACCTCACCTTAAAGGCTTGACCTTCAGCAGGCGGGTCGTGTACGGCGACCCCGATCTCACGTCGCGACGCCGGCTGAGTTAAGCGGCTTCATACGATCCGAACCTCATAGCTTAATGGTGTTTTTACGTTGTCGCGACCTCTTATCCTAGTGCGACGCCAGCTCTTATCAGCGACCTCGAGAATCTTTGTCGTGGCGTCGTTCTCTTAAGCTCTGGTTACCATCAAATTTTAACCTCACAGTACTTCTTTATCGCGACCTGAATTTGTGGTATGCAAACTAGCTGAATCAATGAATCCAGCCATTGTTTAAGTTTACGCTGCATCCATCAGTGCACTTTTCCTCCCACTTATTCTTTGTATTTTCCTTTCTTTCTCTTCTGCTAATAACAATTTGGTGAGTTTCTTCATATTTACTGTATAATTATTCATTTATTGATGAATCAAACAGAAAAATGGTAAAATAGATGACTTTTAAGCTCATGAGCTCCCCAAACTTAAAATTTCTTGTCCTCGAGCAAAGAAAAAGAAAGAATTGTTGTCCTCGAACAAGAAGGACACCCACTACATTTTGTTTCCATCCTTTATCTGTCTACCTTTCTAATCTATTAAAGATATGCTGATGAGTAAACCGGTTTCGGATAAGAGAAAAGAATAAAGCATAGTATACTTTTATTACAAAATTTCTTGATAAACTAATGTATTTAAACGATTTTATTTATCAAGTCTTACTGCTAATGTGTGTGTGCGGTCGGCAATCCTTCTCCAACTTCTTCTTAGGTTTAGTAAATCTTACGGGAGTTTTCTTAAAAATTTATTTATTCAAATCCCATATGCTTGTTTTCTTTGATCTTTCCCACTAATGTGAGTGAGTTTCCAACCTTCAAAATCAATGGGTCTTTTGGCTTGTAATGTTAGGCAGGTAAGGGTAGGATGAATGGAATTTTAGGTTGAGATTACCCAGACTCTTTTCCTTTTCTCCTCATTGCTATTTCCTCCTAAAAAAAAAAGCTCCTGAGCTTTATGTTTGGGACCTCTATGAATTTCTTCTTTTAATTGTGTACTCCCCGATTCTCTTACGTAGTGGATTTCGAGATTTTTTCCTTCCTAATCGCCCTTAGAGATTATGCTATGTTTTGTCTTTTAGGCTTTCTAACACTCTTAGCAAACTTTGGGTTATTATAGCTCCCATACGGATAATTAGGGTACTAGGTGTTGAAACACCCCAGACAATTGTTAAGAGAGTTGAAGTACGAAGATAAAAACTATTAAAGCTTTAACCTTTTGTATTTTCTGTCTTGAACTCTCTTCCTTAACGCTATCTGTATCTCTTTTTGCCTTTCCTAATCAAACTCCCCGAACTATCTCCTTCTTCTCCTTTTGAGTTCTTGGAGTGTCCTGGGTTCTTTCTTTGGAAGTTTAGTGATAAAGGTTGGCTTGGGCTTTTCATTGGCTTATTTTGAAGACATGGAATATCTTAAACTCCAAATTCGGGGGGCTAAGGTGTATGCAAAGCATATACATAGTGGTGGTGGAAAAGCTCAAAGTTCAATAATGGCACAGTATGTATCATTTTTTGTCGGTTGTTTTCAATAGGATTTCGCCTCAATCGATATTGAACAGGATTACAGGGTATGGATTACAAATTAAATTCTCGGAAATTTTCCTAATTCCGTTAGTTTCAAAGTCTTTGTTGGCCAGGAGTGTATTATTTCCTTCAAGACTTGTGTTTTATTCCTTTGTCTAATTATTAGTTGCAAGTACTTTGTTATATCGAGAATTAACCAATTTCTCGAGGTTTTCAACCCCTGGCCCGGGCAGACAAAACGGTACATACTCTTAGTTCGGTTTCATTATTCATGTTCTCCATTCTTTTGGATAAATTGAGCGGGAACATAAATGTTATTTTGATTCTAGCAGGAAAATAAACTGATGCAGAAACCTGATCCACACATCATGATCAACGATTTGTAAATCGCGAAGAATTTTATTCAAATATCAAAAAAGATTTGATATTACACCAAATTTGTTCATTTACAAACATTTTCTAAATTCAAGAAAGAAACTCATTTCTGCTCTAAAATCCTATCTCTTCTCGAATGTTTGCATCCACAGCGAAATTTGGTTCTCGGACCTTGAGCTCGGGCGGGGTCGGCCACTAACAAGGTTGTCGCAGCCAGGTGGGGCTGCTTACACCTTTTTCTTTGGAGCTTCTTGGTTGATGGATTCTAACTAATCCATATTCCCTTCCCATCAACATCCTTCTGGGTGAAACAACGTTTTATGGAACACTTAGTGGAATTGATTTGTTTTCCGACTCCACTCATTCCATAAAACAGTGTTTGCACCCCTCGGACGCTTCTTTCACTCTCATTTTCTCTTCCCTTCATTCTTTCTGCTTGTTTCTAATTCCTTGTTCTTCCATCCCTTTTATAGTGAGGTGTGTCTCTTGGAAAGAACAAAGTCAATTATGATTTCCTTCAATTTCTATGGGAAGATTAGTAAATTCATCAATTATGTCCGTTTTGTATTTTGATCGGTTGGCTTTTCTTGGTTTTAATTTTCTTGAATGCCTTAATTTTCCTCTGATTATGCTCCTTGGCGAGGATATTCCACGAGATTGATTAAGATCAAAAGATGGATTTACGTATTTGTGCTATTTATTCTTGCTTAAGTTTGGGTGAATTTTAGTTCGTTTGGACCTTGAGTGAAATTAGACCTTTGAGGTTAATGTTTTGACATTACCTTTTGAGTTACTTCATTATCTATTGAAGCCCGATAAAGTCTAGACATTAGTACTGGAGATTCACGTTATCGGGTTTTTCTAAGTTATGTGAGAGAATGTTCTTTGTTAGTTATGACTAAATTTCATCAATTGGCTTTCTTTTGCATATTATTCTTCATTCTCTCCACGTCATGGTCAATCCTCTCGGGCAGGTGTTATGTCTGAAAACGATAAACAATCAACTTCTGGCCAAATATCAGTTGTTCAATGTCACTCAAATCAACCACAACTCGATTTATTTTTTATCATCTGAAATTGACAATTTCTATTATTTCTCATATTCAATAGTTAAGCATTTCATGCAGAGATAAAAATAAATTCCCCAAACTGCAATCATGCTACTTCAAATATAAAATCCTAACAATTATTTCCAACTCAATTGCAATAAAAGATAGAGAAAGGAATAGAGACTCCCTTTTATTTGGTCATGTTATATCGGTACATCTGAATGTGGTTACTAGAGATCCTTCTTTCTGTACAATCTTCATTCTTTCCCTGACTCTGCCGTTTTAGCTTTTAGTTGGACTTCCTTTCATTGACCGATAATGTCAATGCATCGATTTGGCCTCTATGGCTGACAATTTATCCATCACATTCCTTTTGCTCTCTTCATTTCTGCCATTTTCTCTGAGAATTTCCACATGAGCGAATGTTGTAATCGTAAAGATTTTCCTATCTATCTTTGGTTCTCACTTTCCCGTGTTTGGAATTAAGTATTTCCACTTCTTTGTCGGTAGGAAGGATGGAAGTAGAGGAATTTGCTGAAATAAGCTCTCATTAGCTCCTTCCATGTGTTAACGATTCATATGGTAGGGAGTTAAACCATGTGCGACCATATCTCGTAAAGAGAATGGGAATAGCTATGACTGAATATCTTACGGCTCCACACCATTCAACACGGTATTAGCCATCACGAGGAATCTTCGGGTGCTCGTTTAGATCTTGATGGGATGACCCGGAAAAGCGATCTTTGTTGGACCATGGTTATCAATCTTTGATTCGAGTTCAAAATTATTAGCATTGATTCTTCATGCATTCTGTGCTAAATATTGTGGATGAATGAATTCCATAAATTCTCCATAGTGTCATGCTCCTTGAGGTCTTTTGCTGCACATTCTGGTTGGCTACAGATCCTAATCCTTTATCTGTCATGCATTTGTATGAGGCTGTCTTCACGAAATCAAGTACACTTTCGGATCAATAGGATTAGCCTAATCCTGAACATTTTCAATATGGATTTGTTAAAGATTCGTGTTTCACAGATTCAACTGCTTGAAACGCTATTTTGTTCTTTTCTTTTAAAAATGTCCAAATTAGTATTTCCTTCTTTCATCGAATATTGATTTATAAAATTCTTTCGATCCGACCTTGCCGTAAAACTTGTTAGCAGGAGCAAAACACGAATACAAATTTATGTCACTATTACGAAAATTTATTGTCTAATCCCCGGCTCAACAGCGCCGAAAAACTATTTGATATTATACTATATAAATCACCAATCTCTTAGAGAGTAAATCATTTTCAAAGTTTAGTTTTGGTTTGCTGTGCAAATTACCCAATTCGACAAGTAATAAAATGGATTTAAGTCGGTCTCGATCCTGAGAGATCTCGAATTTTTAAATCAACTACCACACGACTACTCAGTTTCCATCTTGGCTTTGGACCTGAGAATGATAGTAGGATCCAGCATTAAGGTGTTTGGAAAATGAAACGAACAAAAGGAAAATAAGCGAACTATCAACATCTTTGGAAGATAAAGAATAAAGAATAATGAATTTCTAATAAAAAAATGAATCTTGAATAGTTATCCTCGGAGGACACATCGATAAGCTTGAGTTATAGTGGTATCGATTCTGCCAGTTACTCATGATAAAATTTCTTGATTATCCTCAGTTTCAAAAATAGTCGAGGCGTTGTAGTGCGGTTGGATCTCTCCACCTCCACATTTCATTATCTAATCGACTGATTCTCTCGAATCGAGGGAATTAGATATTACTTTTAACAGGGACTTCTGAGTGCGGATATTTTTTTTTGCAATACTTCATACCCATTTATGGTTTGTAAACCTTAGCTCCCAAGTTATCGATTGACGGATATCTGACTTCGGATTGCTCTTCCTCGAAATTAGAATAGATCAACCTTTCCTTGATTAGATCTCGGCTAACACGGGATTGGCCTCATTTATCAGGGTGAAAGTGAACTCTTTGCTTGTTTAAATAGATAACTCATTATTTCGTTCTTGATTTCCAAGTGAGAAGGATTTATCTAAGTGAACTTACAAGCTCCAAAAAGATCCTAATAGCGAGGTTAGTATACCTTCAAGAAATGTACATTACCCTCGGAATGTCTTCCCTGTAATACTCGGAGGACCTCCTTGAAATCGGGGCAATGGCCTTGAATCTTAACGGGTATAGAGGCGATATTCGGATCCTGAGACAAATAAACCCCAGCAGGAAATAAATTCGTGCTTGAAATTAACAAGGCTGGCATGTGACTACGGGAAAGATAAATTCGACTATAACGTTCATAATGGAAGAATTTAGTTCCTCGGTGCGAATTACACGTCTGAAGGCATTCCTCTTATCCCATAGAATAGCGCAATTTGAAGCTGAAACAATCGAATTCGAAGAATTGTCGAACTGCAAACATTCCGGGTAGTAATTTGAAAAGAAAATGAATTACACTTTTCGGCATTTCAGCGATAACATCAGTTCGGAAAATACAACGAAAATAAAAATACGAGAACATAATCTGCTCTAAAACAACGGAAATAAAAAAATAAGAGAAAAAGAAAAGAAAAGAAAATAAAGAAAATGAGCTTTATTTATCGGACCTCAAATGCATGGCGCGAAATTTGCTTTCATGAGTTGGATAAATAGCGTATTTATAGGAGTTCCTCAATTGGGCTTTAATCGATATAACTGCTGTGGATTTTGAGTATCGGACCGATTCCTTTATTGAAATCAGCGACTTGATTTCCTTATGCATTGACATCATCGATGTCGCGACATCAATTCAACGTCGCGACCTCGACACTGCATGTAACCTTGATTTGGTCATTCTTGATGTCGCGACATCAATACCTTGTCGCGACATCTTCTCTCATTTTGGCAGGTTTCAATTGTTCTCTCGATGTCGCGTCGATGTCTTGTCGACTTATTTCGAGTCATCGCGATCTTCAAGGCGATGTCTTCGGATGTCAGCGACATCAATCTCTTGTCGCGACATCATCTTCAGGCTTCAGTGATTTGCTCATGTTGGCGTGACATCGATGTACCCAGCCGGCGACATCTCTTTCACTATGGCTCTGCATCATTGATCACAGTCGTTCGATGTCACGACATCGATATCTTATCAGCGACCTCACACGTAAGAGCTTGACCTTCAGCGGCCCGGTCGTGCTCAGCGACCGATCTCAACGTCGCGACATCGGCTTGAGTTAAGCGGCTTCATCAGTCAGGCCTCTCATAGCTTAATGGTGTTTTACGTTGTCGCGACCTCTTATCTGATCCGCGACGCCAGCTCTTGTCGCGACCTCGGGAGATCTTGTCAGCGGCGTCGTTCTCTTAGCTCCACGGTTACCCTTGTTTTTGCTTATCTGGTACTTACTGTCGCGACATGCATCAAATTTCTTCAATTCTCTTGGTGTCGCGACCTTTCCGGAATTTATTTGTACAAACCCAGCGCATCGATGAATCGACGATTGTTTAGTTCTCTTTCTGTAAATTCGGCTTTTCCTCAGCAATGTGTATTTTCTACTTTCTTTCTCTCTTCTGCTAATAACAATTTGGTGATTTCTTCATATTTACGTATATTAATTATTCATTTATAGATGAAAATCAAAGCGAGAAAAATGAATTTAAAATAGATGAGCTTAAGGCTCGTAATGGCCTTCTGATTGTATTACAGAGAGAGAATTTGAAAAAAATTGTATTCTGAGAGAAGGGTGTAGTTGGCTTGGGATTGTATTCTGATAGAAAAATTGTATTAACGGCACAGGTGTGTAGTTTGATGGCATTGTATTGCTTGAGAGAAGGAAAATTGTATTGTAATAGGTTAAGTGTATTGTGATATGGTGGTTGGGAGAATGAAATTGTATTGCAATAGAGTAGCTGGAATTGTATTGCAAGACAAGGGGCTGCTGGAAGTGTATTGCAATACAATTATTGTATTGTGACCAACATTAGGTGAGCGATGTGGTGAGCGATGGCGTGAAGCGATTATGGTCAACCAGTTAGCGCGAACGATGCGATCAATGATCAGTATGAGTGATAGAATTTCGAAAAAAAAAAATTTTGAAAAATAAAATAAAATAAAATCGAATAAAATGAGAAAAAAAAATGAAAATTTCAAAAATAAAAATTTGGTTGATAAATATGATTTGATATATTGAATAAATTGTCTTGCATTGCCTATAAATGCAAGGACATAGTATATAAAAGGTTGCATGTTTTTAATTGCTTGATTTTGTGTTTCAAATTGCGTGAAAGGACATATACACGGTATGATGAATATGGGAATTATGATTCTTGATTTATTTGCATGAAATTATATGCATGGTGTAATGCGTATAGGAAAAGGGTAAATGCTAAGGTTAAGAACTATGACCTTAGGGATTTGGATAAAGAAATGAACAGGAAAGCTTAGAATTTTATTGAAATAAATGAATTTAGTGGTTGGAAGTTAGCGCCACTTAGGAAATGAACGGGTCAATTCATGGTTGTCAAGTCTATTAGTAATTGGCGTGTCGTTGCTAGTTAAATTTGAAAATGAAAGTAAATGAATCTTGTTGACATTTGACATATGTAGATGGCTAGTCGGCGGGGATGTGGGGCGAGTCCACAGTCTTGGTCGGGCACCAGCGGCATTTGGACCCGTACTTGGTTTGATCAATGACGCTGCGAAATTTGTAGGGATCGCGATCCTGCTTGTCGCACGGGCATGTGCAATGTGAATCACGTGGTCAGTGACCTCAAATACTTAGAAGCACGTCTGACCTCAGCTAGGAGAGGAGTGGATGACATGAGGCATCGAAGATATGGGTGTTAGTACTAGAGGAAGGAAGATCCATCTTCTTCCAATCCGGGAAAGAAGCAAAAGACTTATGTTTGTGAGGATATCGGGAGGCAGTGAAGTCATCGAGACGAGGCCGAGGATGGGATAGTTAATTCGACGGGGGCGGATGATGTGTTATTTTAGACGGCTGGACACTTTCAGGTTGTCCATGGGGTAGGAATCCCAGTTATGGGACACCTCGGTCGATCATCGGTGAGGCCAGTGAGGTTGCCGGTCGGGATGGGCGGATGGTATGCTACCGTTGCGTGACCGGACATATGAGGAGGGATTGCCCCAGAAGACGGGGATCCGTCATTTGGGATTGGTGCGATCCCCGTCAGCTATGGGACGAAGCGGCTCTGGTTTGTTTCTCCATTACCCTAGGTATGGTCGGAGGATCGATGTCAGTTTGAGGTGCCACGGCACCTAGTACTTCTCGGGCGGGCCCGCATGGGCGGTCGGCGTAGGTCGAGGTCGACCACGAGTGCGAGGCTAAGAGTTCGGGTCGGTGGCGGATGACGATGTTGCAAACCTTTCCAGCTGGGCATATGAGCAAGATTGTCTAGAAATTAGAGATCTCATGGTGCGGCGAGTGTTCAAGTCATTGGGATGAACATGGTACATTTCTACTCTCGCACTTGTTGATTAGAGTAGCGTTTGAATTGGATGCATCATGTTCATTCATTAATGCATCTTGTGTGATAGGTTTGGGCATAGAGGTTGGGGCCTTTGGCCAGTAATATAGTGGAAAATTCTTCCCACCCAGGATGTAGGGAGGGTGATTTTCTAGAGATTCAGGTTGCGTGAGCGTGATGGACATAGGGTGGTAGACACATTGGGTGTTGATGTCATTCTTGACATATGGATGAGTTGTCTTGGGTTGTTAGTAGTGAGACCTTAGCGAGTGGTCATACCAAAGCGGTCAGAGTTAGGCGCGAGGTGCATTATGCACGTGGTTGGATCTTGTATGTGTGTCGAATTTGGAACGAAATTCTTTTTAAGAAGGGGAAGAATGGGCAGAAAATTCCAATTTTGAAAAATGGCAAAATTACAATTTCGGTAAAAATGCGAAATTTTTCTAGATCTCGGATAATGACGGATTTCACCGTTGGAATCGTCTGTGAAATCTAGTAACCGTCGAATTTCGTTGGTCAGAGGCGGTGGAATTTACCACGTTTCGAGGAGCTTGACATTGTGTAGGACACTTGGTGAAATTTGAGTGGCACACAAGGTGCCGCGTGTCGGCCTCGGTCGGTCAACTTGAGCTCAGGTGGGAGCCAGTGACACATGGCATGATGCCGTGAGTGGAAAAGTCAAAGTGGTTGGTTGGTGGATAAAGAAATCCTCTCGACGATTCTGAGTAAACAGTGGCAAAGAGGGGACCAAAATGAGAGCTTCTTCTCCTTTGGGTGAAGCAGGCGTGGGGTTGGAGAAGCAGAATTCAAAAAATGGAGTTTATTTTAGAGAAGTATGCGACTTCTCTTTAGGATTCAGTGTTCGGACCGTCGGATCGCTTGGTCGAGAAAGCAAAGTGGTTATCGAGTACAAGTGAATCCGGGTTTGAGGTTTTGACAAACTCAGTGGTGAGTTTCATCTACTTGTTTTACTCTTGATTTAAGTGTTTTGTGATGTTTTGTGTTGGTTTGAGGTCGTGGTGGCGTTTGGTCGATCAAAATCTTGGGCAAAATGTGAAAATTTTAGGGCGTGTGGGCGTCGCAGTGACAGTGTGTGGGCTGTTTGAGAGTCTTGGATCATAATTTATTCAATAAATTATGTTTTGGTGAAATGGGAGACCGGATGGGTATGGTCGGTTCCATCAAGAGGAACCGATGTAGGAAGAAATTAGGCTGCGTGGACTGGCAGCCCACTTGCTGTTTTGGGGCCCATGCCAGGTCGAGTTTGTATGAAATGGACCGTAAATGTCCGTGTGTTTTAGCATTAGATTGTTTGATATTGTAAATTGCTTTCGAAGTAGGCCTTAATTTGTGGAGTTAGTTGATCAAAGAAATTAATAGATTAATGTTTGATGTGTTAACATGAGGTCACAATTATATGGAATTAAATTGTGTTTGTAAGCCATTGGAGATGATAATGTAAATTGCTCAAGTGAGCTAAATTGGGTGATGGTTGATGTGTTGAATTACATGTGTGTAATTGTAGTTGATTGAAAATATGCATATTGACATATTGTATAAATGGTTTTGAAAATGGCATAATGCATTTCCTTATGCGGTAGCTAGAAGTTAGGGTGAGTGCATGACATAGTTTGTAAAACAACGGTTGTAGTTGCGAAGGAATTTCACGGGATGATGTCGGGAGAATTGGGTTGGGAGATGGTAAGCCAGTCATGTCGGATGGGAATGGCTGTTTAGGAGCTCACCAACCAATTCGCCTCGGAGGGTAGTCCATATTTTCCAAATATTTCGTTAGTATATTTTCCGAACTCAGTAGATTTGTTTTGAAAATGATTATTTTCATACATGGCTTAGGCCCGAGTGTGAGTGGTCGAGTGATGACTTCTCAGTAGGCATGGGGTGATCATGTAGACATTCAAGTAGGATCACGTATTTACTTGAGTGTGTGTTTACTTTGGAGCATTGCATATGCACTTAGGTGGAGAGTAACCCATTTAGGGTGATTCCACTACTGAGCATTATCTCACCCTATCGAGGGATTATATTTTTCAGGTATAGGGAGCGTTCGAGGGGACGGCTCATTTTAGAGACCGATTTTGAAGAAAGTCGGGTTGTGGCTTTGATGGTTTTTGGAATACATGTATTAGAATTTTAGATTTTAATATATGTTGTATTAAGAGAAATTTTAATAACTCTTGAACTATTGGAATATAGTTGTGATATTTGTTTTGATGAGTATTGGTTTATGAGCCCAAGAGGCATTTTCAGTATGAGTCTCGCGTCTGAAGGTGACAGTATTCGCGGGTTGACGGGTAGTCAGCGAGCACCCGAGTTTGGGGCGTCACAATAAAACGATTAAGGTATATTTCGGGGTATTACAACATATCCCTCATAACTGCTCAGTGTATTAATAAATGTCCTATCATAACTAGTCAACTAGTACTTTTTAACACGATCCATAATTTTTATTTTTCTTGAGAACTTGAATCACCTAAATCAAGAAGATTCTTCTTGGCTTATGTCCAATAATAATCAAATTCATAACCTTAAGCCTACTTTTCCCTTCTACTTTTTATTTTCCTTGTATTTCCCAAAATCAAACCTAACAAACATTTTTATTGAGTCCTTTTTATAATCAAATATAACTTATAAAATTGATGTGAAGAATTGGGGGTTTTCTTATATATACGGCTTATTTAAAAAATAATATCTAAAATATGATGTTTAAAAAAATATTTTCAATTCTACGATAGTTTTTGCTAACTAGGGAAGAGATGTTTGGAAATCGTGTTTTGAAGAAACGGGTTTTGTTGGAAATCATGTTTTAAAGAAATGAGTTTGGGATGAAAATCGTGTTTTGAAGAAACGAGTGGTTCATCATTTTCAATATTGTCTTTTGAAAAGACAATTTATTTTTCAGTCTTTTCTTTTTCCTCTTTCAACATCGTCTTTAGAAAAGACTATTTCTTCTATTATTTTCTTCACATCTTGTCTTCTGAAAAAACGATTTCTACTACAAAGACGGTTTCAAATATTATTTTCATATTTCATATTTTAAATCTTTGCAAAAACTTTTTTATAATTTGATAATAAATTATCATATTATCATTTAATGATAAAATTATCATAAACATGTTGATGTTTTTAAAACAGAAAAATATGTTGATGTTAATATGAATTGAATTTATGTTTATCAGGATTAAGATTATTTTACATTAGTTGTTAAAAAATATTATTTTAAATTATTTGTTAAACAAAGATTATTTTAAATTATCTTTTGAAAAAAAATATTTTAAATTATAGTTATTATTATGAATATATTTTTATCTTTATTTTAATATTTTTAATATTTTAATGATACAACATTTTATTACTAATTAAAGAATAAAAATATATATAACATATAATAATTTGTTTGATTGTATAGAGACAGTAATTATTAATATATAATTTTAATAAGTTTGATTATGCAGGAATCAAACATAATAAGTTTGATTGTGCAGGAATCAGACATATGATTATAGGTTTTTTCAAACAATGATTATAGGTTATTAATAAGGATGTTTGTGGCTTTCAAAAATAAAAGGTATAAGTTCTTTGTTGGACTTATAAAAATAATTTTATTTTCTTTAAAATTGATTATTTAACTCAAATATTATCTCTTAAAATTGAAAATTTATTAAAAAATAATTTATTAAATAATTAAAATAAAACATAATTATTTATTACATATAATTAGTTAAAAATAAAATTGATAATAAGTTTGTTTATGATTTTTTTTTTTAATAAATTTCACCTAGCAAATTAATAATAGTTTTTTTCTTAATCTGGAAGTAAAAAAAAAATGAGAAGTAGAAAAAATAATGAGAGATAATGATTAAAATATTCATAATTTTTTTATATTAATATCTCATTTGATAAATAATATTATTTTTAATATCAAATAGTAAATATATTTTTAAAAATATTACTATTTATAAATACTATATTATAATAGCTATAATTATTTTATATACTAAATTATATAAAATAAATTAATTTTTATAGATATATATATATATTTAAAATTATGATATTATTATATATGTTATATATCTTTTATTATTTTAATTAGTGTAAATGATGTACCATTAAAATATTAAAAATATTGAATAAAGATAAAAATATATTCCTTAAAAATAACTACAATTTAAAATAATCTTTTTTGGAAAATAATTTAAATATAATCTCGATCTTATAATATATGAATAATG
Organism: Tetrastigma voinierianum; assembly: GCA_016808115.1. Taxonomy (NCBI): domain Eukaryota; kingdom Viridiplantae; phylum Streptophyta; class Magnoliopsida; order Vitales; family Vitaceae; genus Tetrastigma; species Tetrastigma voinierianum. Next base: position 331,165 of record JAEQBH010003831.1, on the reverse strand, counting down.
ACAAACATAAATTTAATTCATATTAACATCAACACATTTATTTAAAAAAAACATCTTATATTTATAATAATTTTATATTAAAATTATAATATAATTGTATCAAATTATAAAAAATATTTTGCAAAGATTTAAATATTAAAAATGAAAAGAATATTAGAAATCGTATTTTCTAGAGACGATATTGAACTGAAGAAATCGTCTTTTTAAAAGACGATATTGAGAAATCTCATTTTTTAAGAGACGATATTGAGCTGAAGAAAAATATTGAGAAGTGAAGAAATCGTCTTTTCAAAAGACAATATTGAAAGGTTCGAATTTATAAAATGATTACAATATGAGAGCGAGTTTTGCATTTATTAGATAATTGATTTTATCTCTTGAAATCTAGGTAGATTAAAATTTTGTCTGAAAAAACATAGATTTCAAGAAATAAAATCATTTTAACATCAAAAGGCGATATTGAGAAAATCAAATAACCGTAGAAATTGTCCTTTAAAAAGGTAATATTAAAAAGAAATTGACAACTTGATTTCCCAATAAACTTGTTTCTTCAAAATACAATCTTCAAACATCTTTTTCTTAGCCAACAAAAACTGATGGAGAATTAAAAATATTTTTTTAAATAAATATTATTTTTTGAATAAGCCCTACGTATGTTCCATAATTGTCAACCCACCTATTTAGGCGTGATTGGTGGACAATAAATAGGAGATATGCTCAGCTCAGTTTCTTTTTATTAAAAAAGATATCATATTATTAGGATAATTGTGTTTGGACCCTCCAATGTTTTATAATTGATACAAATTTACGAATTTGGGCTCAAAATCATTCTTTCAATATGAATGTTTTCTGATTCCTTGAAATATGTATAATATTGACCAGCAGTCCCTTTGTTTTTTTAAAGAAGAAAAATAATTGATTCAAACTTGTAATAGATTAATAGATCAAATATATAAATGGCCAAAGCCATATAAAGAAATAATATCAGGTTAATAGTATATTGAATTTGCATAAATCCTATAAATTTGATAAAATTGTGACCCCAATTCGGGAGTAAAATTTTGAGCATATATATATATATATATATATATATATATATATATATATATATATATATATATATATATATATATATATATATTTTTTTTTTTTTTTTTTTTTGCACAACCATTTTTCTTCATGCATTTCTTCCAATGTCACTGCCTCTATACAACCCGTATTGACAATATAAATTCCGGGAAATTATTAACACTACATTGTACTAGTTCGGAACTAAGTTTTATTACAAAACTTATTATTTACATAACCAAAATTTGATATTCAATCCAAAATATTACAAAACACATAAATAGGCCCCACTCTAGCCTTTTTCATGGTGAGTTCTTTGGTCGATTATCTTCGATTGCCTGTACAGAAAATATTTCCCCACGACGAAGGTGAAACAGTACCTAGTAGAAAATTCTTGTAGCGCTGAAAGCGAAAAATTCCGGGTTGACTACCGTCAGCCCGCGGAATACTAGTGGATGTTGGGTTATGTCAGCGCCCTTTCGCGAAAATCGGGCGAGAGTCTCGCTATGCGGGGAGCTCTACTAAAATATAAAACACAGTATATAACTTGTCCCCAGTATGATGTCCTTGGTCTGACGGCGCTTAGGCTTGTCTGACACTACTCATCAATATATATATATATATATATATATATATATATATAACTATATATATATATATATATATATATATATATATATCAACTATATCCATGGTTTCGAGTTCAATTGTTTTTACTCTTATCTGACATATATTAAAATTAAAACAATTTCAAATACATAGAACCATCAAAGCCACATTAAAACCATAACCACAAGCTTCGATTCTAGAGACGAGCGTCTCCTTAGCTCCCTGTCGCAATAAAATAGTATCATAAACGGGATGATTAATCTTGATGGTGGAATGCACAAGTGGGCTACTCTCCTAAGTGCATATCACGATGCTCAAAGTAAACACACATTCAAGAAAATGCATGATCCTCGCCAGATGTCTAACTGATCATCTCATATCCGAGTCCTCTGGCTCCACTCACACCGCCTAAATACGTGTAAGGGACCTTAATTTTTATTTGTGGACAACCCTCGGAGTATATATCCGATTGGTGTCTCGACGATTGATGTGTGTATGGACTACCCTCAGATGTATATCATTGGCGATCTCGGCGATTGATATTATGTTTGGACTACCCTCCGATATTTATTATTTTTAAGAGCTGACCCTCAGAACCATTCTCTCGAAATTATATTGCACTCAACCACATATGGAGTCAGGGTGTCACTAGTGCGTATGGAATGCGTGATGCCAATTCCATTATCATTCTATAACACATGCAAATATATAATCATGCATATATTCACATAATTTTAAATCACACAAACATGTCATAACAAATCTGCATTAATTACATCAAAATTAGCTCATGAGTTAATGATCAAACCGACAATTCGATTTGAATTACTCGACAAACACATTATTTCCGCAAAAGTATTTTGTGAACCTTATTCAGAATAGTAGAGCCCTCAGTTACTATTCGAACAAATCGCAATCATCGGTTCATAATAGACACAATTTCGAGCCATTTCGGCCTCACATCAACAGTTACCTGATTCATCACATTGCGCAAATAGTCCATGCGTTCACGGGTATGCAGGAAATGGGTGCCATAATTTCTCACACTTGGTCCCGAGTTTTGGGACCCGTCGAATAACCGTTCAAGGCCTCCAACCAGCAGAGGAAACATCAACATGGCTCCTAAAGCGTAAAACCCAAACGGAGAGTACACCTCGTGGAGTTTGTCGAAACTCCTCCAATCCAGTGCCACGCGTAAAGTCTCCGCGTAGAGCGACTTTCCTTCTTTGCTCAGAGCGGCTAGACGGTCGGATCTCCCACGGTCCCCAGAGAGTCGTGTTCTCTCTCTAAGGCTTTTGATACACAGCTCTTTGCATCCTCCCCCTTCATTGTTTGCAGTGTTTGTTGGAAGACAAGCCTTGTCGCTATTTTGGCTTTTTCTAACCCAAAACAATTCCATTATACCAATTATGTCATTCTTTTTCCCGGTTTTGACATTCGGCACTATCTCGATCGTCCATTTTGTACTTTCTCTACTCATGCCGCCTTGGCACGTAGTGCGTGTTATATGTGACTTTGATCGCATCAATCGTTTTCGTCACGAACAGCGTGCCTTGAAAAAGTGTAAATTGATTTAATCACCGAATTTGGCGAGGATCAACATCTTAGCTAGATTTCGCGAGAGACGATTCCAATGGTGAAATCCGTTTCGTCATCTAAGATCCACTAGAGAATAAATTTCGGATTTTAACGAAATTACAATTTTATGTAAATTACCGTTTTCGGAAATTGGGTTATGAGATCTACATTCTCTCCTTAAAAGGAATTTCGATCCGAGGAAGTGGGACAAATCCATGACACAGCACATGCATATGCAACGTGCGTTTCTACCATGCACATGTAAACTTCGTCATTTAATTATTCGCGACTATTTCGTACCTTCATCCCTAAACAGGAAGGGATGGTTGGCCCACATCGTGTCCTCGCGTTCCCAAGTTGACTCCTCCACTCCATGGTGCCTCCAGTACTTCCCTCGTAGCCTCGCGGTCTTGCGTCGCAGAAACAGATCATGACTATCAAAATGCACACTAGTCCCTCTTAAAGGTCCCATCGGTGTCAACCTCGATCTGTCCTGATCTGCGTGAAATTTGGATGCGGAGTATGCTTAGGGCATGGAGACGTGAAATACCTCGTGGACCCCAACATCTTTAGAGCGGTAAATCCAATCGATGCGCTACAGCCTACCCTCACCGGTATCTCGAAGGCCTTATAAACCTCGTGATGGCTTCCGCTTGCGAATCGGCCCTCTAAAGCTAGGCATCACCTTGAAGCGTGATCCCCGACCTCGAACTCACGAGATTCGGCGTGGCACATCGGCTTAGCTCTTACCAGTGGCTGGTAGTGAGAGAGCGTGTGTATCAAGTTCACCTTCTCGGAGGTGTCTCTAATCAAATCAGGACCCGTGATGGAGCTCTCTCTCACCTCGGTCCAACATACTTGGTGATCTCTGGCCTCCATCCCTGATGCCTGCGTATGGTGCTATTCGTATGCTCGATAACTATTGTTGTAGGCGAATTCCCACCCAGAGCAATTGCTCTCTCTACCCTTAAGACCGGAGACGTATGCTCATGACATGTCTTCTAACACATGTATAATCCCATACACACATAACCACTACCCTGACCCTTGCTTAGTGTGTAAATGACCTTCGAGTCCTGATCAATAATAAATCAATGGGTAGTCGGCTTAGTCCATGTATAAATGTATGACATCATATCTTGAGCCCTTCAGGCTTCAGCCTTGACGCCCGATACGATTTCCAAGGGGTATCACAAATCTCGAGTTACTCCAGGCTCACATCACTCGACTTTAAGTCTACGTGATAGCGACGAGTAATGTTTTCATCACGGATTAACTTAACTCTTCGGCTACACTTGATGCATTCATGTATACATAAATTTAAGGATATCTCTCAGGGTGCTCTTGCACTAACTCCCTAAGTTCTCACCCACTGGGGATTAACGACCCCTTTGCTTTATGACACACTCTGATTACTCTTCATTTGAATCGAACATGAGTCTTCATTGAATGTAGTCCTAAAGACAAACTCGACCCACACTCACGAGTAGTGAATGACCATCCAGAGTGCACCCAGCTGGAGCTCGTAGCGATGTTCGCAGTGCACACGAACCTGATAATGCCACAGGGTCTCTTACATTCATACATAAATTTAAGGATATCTCCCCGGGTCTCTTACCTGCAACTCGAGTTCTGAGCTAGAGTTAACGGCCCCTTTTGCTTTATGACCTCTAATTACTCTTCATTCTTGGTCAGTATGAGTCTTCATTGGATGTGATCTAAAGACAAGGCTTCAGCCCACACTCACGAGAGTGGTGAATGAGGCCGTCCGTGCACCACACGGGCTCGGTAGCGATGTTGCAGGTGCTGCAGACCTGTCAATACCATGTTGTGACTTGATCCCGGGGTCCACCGCTGGGCGAATCTCGAGGAGATCTCCGGCTCACTAAATCCCAGGCCAATCGATCGACTCTTCACGTCCTAGGGAATAACATCTATACACGGCTACTCACAGAGGCCTTAAGCTCTAAGCACGAATCCAGTCGTGTCAGATTATGACAGCTCGTAAGGTCCCGATTACGACAACGGAGTGGTGTCGGCTCATCCCGTGTCAAGCGGCATCAGCTAGCTTGATATGTCTACTTTAAGGTCCTACGCTTCCATTGCTCACCATTTGATCTGTCCCACGACTTGACCGCACTCACCTTTGCTCGGCTATCGTCTTCTTTAGGAGTGCTTAATGTACTCAATGGCAGTTCATCGGCCCATCTTAGGAGTGTGGAGGAATGGCAGCCTCTCTGTTCTGACTAGCCCCGGGGCTGTATTTGTCCGAGAATCCTGGGATCCTTGTCTGCAGGCGATCTGTCTCACATGCCCAATTAAGCCCAGTCACGAAACTAGGTATAAGCGAAGTCTTACGCCTCTTCCACGAGAACTGAAGAAGAGGTGATCCTCCCTCTTGCTGCTGCATCCCAGAGTGCTCGAAGCATCTGAATCTCTACATGGTCGAGGCCCGTCCCGACCATGGAGTCCGTGTGCGATAGGCGAAATCACAATCTGCCCCGATGGACAACTTGACCCGTTCTCGAATCTCTGTATACCTAGCCAATCCGGCCGTATCTCGAAGATTCACATTCGATCTCCCCGACTCTACATCACGGCCCTCCAACCTTCTCTGGGTCAATGCCTCCCGATGTTGACACCGCGTGTCTAAAAATCTCACCGATGGCGAAACTTGCCTTACTAAAAATCTCACCTCAGTAAGCCAAAACTGCACTTCTTGAACTTGGCGACCTGGCTGATGGTCTCTCGATATTGTAAAGCGATCCTCAAGTGATACTCATGTGCTCCCACTCTGATTGGGAGTAGATCAAAATGTCATCCGCGAAGACTACGACAAAGCCCGATCTAGATAAAGTTTGGAACACCCATGCATGAGGTTCATGAATCTTTGCTTTGGTGCATTCGTTAATCGAGGCATCAGTAAATTCAAAGTGCCCATAAACGTGTCTAAAAATTTTGTCTTGGGATATCTGTCTCCTGACCTAAATTTGATGGTAACGATCTCTGAAAGGTCTATCTTGGAGTAGACTCGCTCCTCTCCCATTGTCAAACGAATCCTTGATCATGCTTGATAGGTGGAATTCGCGGTGTGATACTGTTCAGTGTCGCTGGTCCCACGATACACAATCGAAGGTCTTGTCCTTCTTCTTCACTTAAATAGAGCCAGGAGCGCCCCATGGTGAAGTGCTCGGTCGATGAACCCTTCGTCCGGTGGCTCCTGTAGGCTGGACCCTGCAGAGTTCTATGACTCAGGCCCGGGTGCCCATCTATGCGGGTCGTAGAGATGGAGTAGAGTACCCGGGGGTGTAACTTGTCTGAGTCTGACATACGTGGGCGATCCGGGTAGCTCATCTGAAAAAATATCCACATAATCGCACACTACTCGAGGTAGATCCAAGTCTAGTCTCTCCTCGTCCTCTAGGGTGAATTTCGTACTTGACACGTGCTTTATCCACGACACACAGACTCGTATGCATGCAGGCGAAATATCTGTCTGTCCTTGAAATACCACACGAGTACCGTCATGCGTGTAGGCGGTAACCCTCCTACGCTCACAATTGATAACAATCCTGTAAGCCATGTCTCGACCCGATCCATTCGGGGATGACATCGAACTCACGATATCCATGATCCTCGGGTCCACTTTGTGAGTAGAGTCCACGAGATCTCGGCTCGCGACCTCGACATATCATCCCTATTCTCACCTAATCCTCGGGGAGAATTCACCTTCAAGAGCTCCTCTAAGGTCTCGAGGTCCTTGCCCTTTTCCGCCCTGCTGGGCCCCTCACTCTCACAGCTAGATCATTTAGTCTAATCTGACCAGTGTCGGTAATCTCGTAACCTCCTTTTCCTTCTCGATCTGCATGAACAGTAGTGCAGTCACCATCGGGTCTCCTCCTTGTGAATGTCGGAGGATGATGCGCCTAAACCTCACGGAGTTCTTAGGACCTTCGACTACTGCTATGCTAGCACGTAAACGGCCGGCTGCGACACCTACGGCCTCGGCTGAGGCACATTGATCAAAATGCGGTGGTGTTTGTTGATTACCCCGTGGACGCTATCTACGTCCTCGTCCTCGACTAGCCATCTACGCAGTTCAATGGCAAGTTAATTCTCATCTGATATCTCTAAGGCATAAAACCTGACCGAGACATATTAAATACACATAAATGCGGTGTATACACATTGTCCCTTACATTTATAAATTAATCTGAAATGTCGATTATACATTTAAGCATTTTATCAACAAAAATTTTATTTTTCGAAAATTTTGTCTCATTTTATTTTATTTTATTTTATTTTTAATTTATTTATTATTATTATTATTATTTTCAAAAAATTTAGTGATGAACAATGTTCATTTAGTGACTTAGAAGCGACCCAGTGGCGGTTGGCGGTGGCGGAGCCGGTGCACGTGCGACTTGGCCGGCGCTGCGAACCTGGTCGCGCCCGGTACCGTGGTCGTGCTCAGCGCCCGCGTCTTTAGCTGCCACCTTGCGTGCCCGCATGCCTGCGCGCCTTTCAGCGCCACGCTGCGCGGCGCCCATTGCTGAGCGCCGGGGCCCGAGGCCGCTGTAGCGCCCAGGTGTCGTGATGCGATGGCGTGTGCGATACGAGCCTGCCCATGTCCTGCTCGAGGTCACAATACACCGAGTGTATTGCGTCTAGTGTCCCCGACGAGTCTCTTCTTGTCTGATTTGAGCGTAGCTGATTCATTTCTGCACCATAATTAAATTTTTTTCGTTTTTCATTTTTTTTTTCATTTATTTCAATGGAGTTGGAAAAACACCTTAGAAATATCATATGCGCATTTTTTTCTCCAGTATACCCCAAATGATTTATGAAAATTTATTTTATTCATTTTTTTTTAACTTTACACACTGTAAAACTTTTAGAAAAATATTTCTTCTCATCACATAAATTTTTTTTTCTCATTTCCAGCCACTGGAAATATAAAAATATATATATCTATTTTTTTTTCCATAATACTCAAATAAATTTATAAAAATTTATTTTACTCCATTTTCTTCAATTTTACAACTTGTAAAACCTTAGAAAATTATTTTCTTCACCTCTAATCTAAATAAATTTATAAAATTTATTTTCTTTACTTTTTTCCAGTTTTTACAACTGTAAAAATTTTTCTCCACCTTATATATATATATAATTTGTTTAATTACGGGAAAATGGTCGAATTTTCGCAAACCTCTTTGATATAACACTAACCTGATGTTGACCTTAAATTTATTAAAATTTGATTTCATTTAATAGCAATAAAATAAATTTATTAAAATTTATTTTAACACATTTTCTTTCACTTGTTCAGTTTACCTGCTTTGTAAACTCTAAAATTTTCTAACACTTCATTTGTTTTCCACATGTGCTAATCACTAAGCCTGTAGCAATCTCAAACACATCACATAGTATGCATACCATTCATCGAGCATTCACCGCAGATTTCATCCAAACCACACCAAAACACACCAAACATGCATGCGTGTCTAGTTTTTGTCGTGGTTTCCTAGGTATTCATACTACTTAACATCGAATACCTAGTGGTGATGTTCTTACACCTTCAAAGAGACTGGCCTAAGCCCCGAATCCTCGATCTCACAGGTTTCCATATGCTTATACTCTACATCTAACCGCAGTGGCTGATGGATGCCAGCAGAGCTCCCACTGGTGATATTCGTATGCCTGTGCTGCAATACCAATTGTGGCCCGAGCAGGGGTCAGTTGACTACCAGTCCCGGCCGCGGAGTCACTAGTGGATGTCGGGTTAGCGCCCTCATGAAAATCGGGTGGGAGTCTCCTTTGTACGAGGGCTCTGCTTTCAGATACAAAACACATTATATAGCATCCCAAACATCAATGTCACTTAAAAATTTGCAAGCAGCGCTTGGGCGATACAACACTACTTCATCAATATATATATATATATATATATATATATATATATATATATCCAACTATATCAATAGTTTCCGGAAGTTCAATTATTTTACTCTTATACAACATATATAAAAATTAAAACAATTCTAATACATGTAGAACCATCAAAAGCCACATTCGAAGCTATCTTCTAAAACTCAGTCTCTAGGGCGGAGTTGTCTCTCGCACGCTCCACATGCATGGAAATAGTATCCCTGAATGAGGTAGAGCTAATGCTCGATGGTGGAATCACCTAAGTGGGCTACTCTCCTACCTAAGTGCATATGCAATGCTCAAGTAAACACACATTCAAGCAAATGCATGATCCTACTTGAATGTCCTAGCTGATCATGCCATCTCAGGTCTCCTGAGCTCCTCCACTGCCTAAGCCACGTATGAGAACCTTAATTTTATTTGTGGACAACCCTCCGATATATATATATATATATATATATATATATATATATATATATATATATATATATATATATCGATTAGACGATCTCAGGCCGATTGATGTGTGTGTATGGACTACCCTCCGTGTATATCGATTGGGGAGTCTGGCGATTGATATTATGTTTGGACTACCCTCCGATATTTATTATTTTTAGACAACCCTCCGAACCATTCTCTCAAGAATTACCTCATGCACTCACTCCTATCGTCCTAGGGTGTCCTAGTGCATATGGAATGCATGATGCCAATTCCATTATCATTCTATAACACATGCAAATATATAATCATGCATATATTCACATAATTTAAATCACACAAACATGTCATGTAATCTCACCATTAATTACATCAAAATTAGCTCACATGGGTTAATGATCAAACACGAGCAATTCGATTTGAATTACTCAACCAAACACATTATTTCACAAAAATTATTTTGTGAACATTCAGAATAGTGAAACCCTCGATTACCTTCGAAGACAAATCACGATCAGCCGGTTCATAATGAACCAATTTCTGACCCGTTTCGGCCTCACACACATCGACACGGTGTGCACAATTCATCACACATTGCACCCAAACAGTCCATACCCATTCACGGACTGTCCGAAATGGGTGCCATAATTTCTCACACTTCGGTCCCAAGTTTTGGGACCGATCAAATGGCCGTTCAAGGCCTCAACCAACCGAAACATCAACATAGCTCTTAAACAAAGTATAAAACCCAAGTAGGGAGAATCCCCTACCTCGTGGAGTTTGTCGAAACTCCTCAAATCCGGTGCCGCAGCATTAGGTCTCCGCCTTGACGGCTTTTCCTTCTTGCTCGACGATTAAACGGTCGGATCTCCCACGATTCTAGAAAGTATGATGTTCTCTCTAAAAACGTGCAACTCTTTGCATCCTCCCTTCAATTCGTTTTTGGTCTTGTTTTAATTGGAAGAAGATGAGCACTGTCGCTATTTTGGCTTTCACAACTTAAAACAATTCCATTAATACCAATTATGTCCTTCTTTCTTGATTTTGACATTGACACTATCTCGTAGATCCCGTTTCATACTTTCTCTACTTCGTACCACTTATGGCACCTTAGTACGTGTTATATGTGACTTCGTTTGCATTGAAAATCGTTTCTGACACCTGAACGCGATGTCTTGAAGCGTGTAAATTAGCTAATCACCGAATTGACCAGTCGACTTGCTAGCTAGATTTGGCGAGGCGATTCAGGTGAATCAGTTTCCTCATTCGAGATCAAAGAATAAATTTCGGATTTTAAGCGAAATTACAATTTGTAACCGAAATTAGATTTTGCCCTTTTCCAGAAGTGGAATTTCTCGGGTCTTACAATTTCTCCTACAAGGCTACTCCCACCTAAAATACATGCAATAAGCATTACATAAAATATTTAATCATATTCCATATAAATAATGCAATTCTATCTAGGAATATTTGTGTCATACATAAGATAAGCCTCATGCCCACAACCCAGTCGTGACTCCTCGCACTTACAACGCAAATGTGAAAACCGGAGTCATCTGATGACTTAAACTATTGGGCTGACCCTCGATATTCACTTGAATTTTTATCAAATCAGTATGTTATTTATGGGCCATCTTTAGAGGTCATGCCTCGGGATCGTCGTGCGCCTTGAGACCATTTACGGGCTTTCAACTGCTTTGGTGATCATGTCTGGCATATAAATTTGGGTCTTTCATCCTAGGGGGGATCTACCCCATCTTGCTACGCCCAAACACAAGTGATTTATATTTGTATTATTTTGTAGTGAGTCTCGATTGTGGGCGGTGTCCCATTTCAGGCCTCACCCCATTCTACAGATAATTGAATAAGGTACCATCACACCCCACACAGACTTGTGTAGTATTCATGCATATGAAATGAAATCAATAATCATTTCATGCTATATCATGCTACATGCACAATAAGAGCTACATGCAACATTTATAAATTCCGGATAATTATATTTCCTATATATAATTCCTATTCATCACAATTTTCATGTTAATACATCAAACAAGTACATATTAACATGATTTTTACACACAACAACATGTTACTTATTTTTTCAACAATAATACACAAAATGGCTTGAATCTCATACCCATATAAAACATGGCACCTCTCGGTTCACAACTATAAACCATTTTTTTTTCCATTCGACACCGAATCACTGTGACATCAAAACATACAACAAAGCGAGCGCAATCTCGGGATCGCAGCCGTCGCGCCTGATCCGAGGCGCAAAAGCGTCCAAAAATTTCCAATATTCGATCCCAAAATCGCGCGGAACCAAATCGCGCGCTGGCCTATCACGGCCAGAGAACAACCTATGCCATTACATGGATTTTAGGTTACAAATATTTCAAGTAGGAAAATTCCCTACCTCATGGAGCTTGACGAAACTCCAAGATTTTGGTATCCACTCGTAGCTTGCGATACGTGGATTGAATTTTCTTCTCGGACCGTCGAGCTTCGACCGTCGAAACGTCGGGAAAATCTCTTTTCTCTCTCTCTCTCTCTCCGTTTGCTTCTTTCTATCATTTCTCTCCTGTTTTCTTCTCTTCCTCCCTTATCCAACTCACTCCTCCCTTTGTTTTCTCCTCATCCTATTTCCTTTTCATTTTCTTTTTCTATTTTCTCTCATTTTCTCATCTCTTTCTTTTCTCTTTCCTTTTTCTCCTCTTTATTTTTCTCTTCTCTCACCTTTCTATCCTTTTGATTTTTCCCTCAACCGAATTTATCAAAGCCGGGGAAACTTTCCCCCACTTTCCTCTTAGCCACTTGTCATCTCCATGTATTTTCTTGATTTTTCATTTTTTTTCTTTCTTCTTTATTACATCATTCAACTCATGGCTCAACGTGAGCCATTTATTTCAAGTGCACCACATGGTTCATGCCATGTGTCACTTCCCTAGGGTGCCATGTGGCATCACATGGTCATGCCATGTGTCACCCAACACCCGGTGTCTCAAAAAACGTGAAATTCCTACTGTCTAGGAATCCGACGGGGTAACTAGATTTCGCGAGATGAATTCAATGGTGAAGTCTGTTTCACCATCCGAGATCTAGAAAATTCCCGATTTCCAACCGAAATTACCTTTTTACCTTTTTTCAGAAAAATTGAATTTTTCCCGAGTTTTATATTCTTCCCCCCTTAACAGAATTTTGTCCTCGAAATTCACATATACTAGCACACACAAACACATGCATATGCAGTAATGATTCTAGTATCAAATATTAGACCATGCATCTTCGTCTTTCGAATAAGAAAAGGATGGGTGGCGCATCGTGTCCTAAGACACGTATCCTCATCCACTCATAGTTTGCCCTATGACTCACTTTACACAACCGCCACGGAGTCCTTGCGTAGCAATACCTTATCTCAACTATCCAAGATACACAATGGTCCCTCCTCGAAGGTCCCATCAGTGTCAACATTAATATCTCCCTAATCCACCATGAATTTGGATCCACAGAGTATTTCAGGAGCATGGATCGTGGAACACCTCATGGACACACGATAAACTCGATTGGTAGCGTAATAGATGAAATATACCCACCCTCTCGAGTATCTCGAGGGCCATGTCCTCGGCTAACTTTCCTGCGCTTGTCGGGTCGATCCTCCTCTCACAGGCATCACCTTGAGAAGACATGATCACCCACCTCCCCCGAGACTCTAAGGGTCGACACCTTGCATCGGCGTGGCTCTTCTCTCTTTCGAAATTTGCCAGGGTGCAGAATCAAATCCACCTTCTCATAGGTGTCTCGAATCAAATCCGGACCAGTGATGGAGCTCTCTCCCACCTTTGTCCAACAAATCGAGGATCAACATGGCCTTCCATATAAGGCCTCATAGGGTGCCATTTGAATACTCGCCTGATAACTATTGTTATAGTCGAATTCCACTAAGGGTAAGTGTTTCTCCCAGCTACCCTTAAGATCCAGGACGCATGCTTGCAGCATGTCCTCTAAAACTTGTATGGTCCTCTCCGACTGATCATCAGTCTATGGATAAAACGTCATGCTCATCGTCGGTTGTGTCCCCATAGCCTTTTAGAAACTCTTCCAAAAGTGTGTTGTAAACAGGATCCACTGTCTTGGAAATCGATAGAAATGACACTCCATGTAGCCCGAATGATTTGCGAATATCTGATTAGCGAGAATTCCTCCAGTGTGAAAGTCATCTGCACTGCTAGAAAGTGTGTCGCTTAGTGAGCCGGTCCACTATAACCCATACGCCATCATGCCTCCGTTGTTTCCATGGCAAGTGGGTCATTGTAAAACCTAGGAAAAATTTAATTTTTCTCAAAAAATGGTAAAACGGTAATTTCGGTTGAAAACCGAAAATTTTCTAGATATCGGATGACAAAACAGACTTCATCATTGAATTCATATCATGAAATCTAGTTACCCTGTCGAATTTCGTCAGATTACGAGACAATCGAAATTTCACGTTTTTCGAGGGAACGAGTGTTGGGTGACACATGGCATGACCATGTGATGCCACATGGAACACTAGGGAAGTGACACATGGCATGAGCCATGTGGTGCACTTGGAATAAATGGCTCACATTGAGCCATGTGTTACATGATGCAATAAAAGGGAAAAGAAAATAAGGAAGAAAAACATGGTGATGACAAGTGGCCAAGGAGGAAAGTGGGGGGAAGTTTCCCCCACTTGATCCATATGGGTAGGAGAAGTTAGAAGGACGAGAAAAGAGAAAATGGAAAGAAATGAAAAGAGATAAGGATGGAACAAAGAAGAGAAGGAAGTGTGGGTGGATAAGGAAGAAAGAAAAGAAAAGAAAAGAAAAGAAAAGGAAAAAAAAGAAGAAGGGAGAGCAAACAAGAGAGAGAGAGAGAGAGAGACAGAAGAATCAGATAGAGAGAGAGAGAGAGAGAGAAAGGGGAGAGAGAAACAAAAAATGGAGATTTTCCCGGCATTTCGATGGTCGAGATCTTCTGGTCGGAAGTAAAGTCGATCCACGCATGTGAACTAGCGATGGTACAATCTTAGAGTTTCGTAAAACTCCGTGAGGTAAGAAATTTTCCTACTTGGATTATTTCTATCTTATAGGTCATTTAATGGCATAAACTATCTTTGGGGATGAAACTGGCCGGGTGCTTCAGTTCCAAAATTTTGGGACTGAATATTGAAAATTTTTGGGACAGGTTTCGGACAGTCCTGGACTGTGTTGATGATTTGGTTTCGATCCCGAGACTGATTTCCACGGGTTTTGTTGTGAGTTTTGGTGTCCAATGGTTAGGTGACAAATGAAAAAAAAAATTGGTTCATAATAGTGAAGGGACCGTGTGGTGCCCTGTTTTTATGGGTCCGAGATTAGGCCATTTTGTGTGTTATTGCTTGATCGAATAACATGCTAAGTGTGAAAATATTGTGTTGAGATATACTATTTTGATGGATGTAAATTATATGTAGAAAATATAATTATCCATATTTTTAAAATGTTGCATGTAGCTCTTATTGTGCATGTAGCATGAAATGACATGATTGCATTTCATATGCACGATCACATCATGTCGAGTCGAGTGTGTGTGCATGGTATTGGTCGTCGCGTTAACGCATTGGATGTGGTAAACTCGGAAATGGGATGACGTCGAAAATCGAGACTGAATTAGTTGAATCAATAATAATAATAACTCATGTGTGCTTGAGTGAAGCAAAGATGCGAGGCGAGATCCCCCTCAGTAAGGGTGAAGACCCGAATTTTTATTCTTTGTCGGACATATGGATCCAAGCGATGAAAGTTCACGAAAGTGTTGGAAGGCGTTGCGAAGCCTGTAGTGAGACCCAGAAATTTACAGCCCGAATAAACACAAAGGTTAATAGAATTAATATTTGAGGTTGTCCCGTGGTTTAAGTCGTGGGTGAAACACCAATATTTGTTTTTCCACGCTCAGCATTTGCGGTGTGACGTCGATCGGGACTCAGTTGTGGGCATGAGGGTCATACGTGCATGACACGGAACATTCCATATAGGATAGCATTATTTATATGGAATGTAATTTGATGTTTTATGTATGCCATTGCATGTGCATTTTAGGTGGGGAGTAGCCCTTGTAGGAAAATTTTCTACTGGGCATTGTTTTCCCAGTTGTGGGGAAATATTTTCAGGTATTGGAGGTACAGGGTAGAGCGGGTCCGGAGTTTTTTGTGAAAAGGCTGGATTGTGGCCTATTCATTTATATTTTGTAATAGTTTGGGTTGAATATCCAATTCTAGTTATGTAAATAATAAGTTTTGTAATAGAAACTAGTTTCGGGATTGTTCCAATGTAGTGTTAACATTTCCCGGACCTTTTACTGTCTATAAAAATTGTATAAAGGTAGTAGTAGTGGATGAAAAACATTGGGGAAAATTTGGAAGTTCAGAGAATGGAGAAGAGTGGGCTACTGCCTATTTTCGAGTTTCTGCCATTCTTTGTCGTGACATAGATTTTTGGTTCATGTCCGCGTGAAAAACCCGGCCGCTGCTGACAAGGCCGGGGCGCGGTGTGATGCCGCAGGCGTCGTGCGCGACCGCGGTGCTATCGCGGCGTGACAAGAGACCTTGAAGCGCGCCGCGACGGCTTGCCGCGTGGCCAGAGTGCAATCGTGACAAGATTTCTCTGTCGCGATAGGACTTAGACAGGCCAGGAGCTCCTGTGTTGCGACATAGCATTTTTATGTTGCGACAGAGTTGGGTTGTCTAGTGTCGCGATAGAGAATGTCCTGTCATGACAGAGCTGGGCCATGGGAGGAGGTTTCCATGTTGCGGTAGCGCCGTGCATGGCAACAATGCTCTGGGGTGCATGCAACACGCCTTGGGCCTGCAAACGACCAGGCATAGTGCACGTGACAGAAGAATGATGTAGCTATAGAGGAATTCTATCGTGACAGAGATTCTTTGTCGAGACAAACTAGTCCAGTAGCCAGAAAAAAAAAATTGACCCCCGGGAATTGGGGCTTCATAGCTTGGTATCAGAGCCTAGGTTTACGAATACCTAGGACACGATTGGGCACGGGTTAAATCATGCATTCATTGTGGATTTAATGATGTAATATGCGTGTTATTATTGCATGATGCTGTGTTGCATGTGCGATTCATATACTTCATAAATAGTATATGGGAAATAAGTATGATGTGTATTAGTGGTTGCATATGCACTACTAATGGAATAAGGAAAAAGAACCTCAAATTTCTATTTGACTTATGTGAATGTGGAAGTCGGGGAAAGAAGGGCCTTGAGGGATCGTCAAGTGAAGCACTCCTGTATCATGAAGCAGGCCTTTGTTGAGGTCATGGGTGCTGCATCTACTGCCATTGCTTAGGCTAGTGCAGATGGGAGTCAAGGGGGTCCAATTAACCTCCAACGGTTTATAGAACATCATCCTCCAACATTTACAGGGGGAGGGCATCTAGTGGTAGCTGATCATTGGTTTCGACAAGTGAAAAGGATTTTAGAGGCTATAGAGATCACCTCCGATGCTATGCGGATTAGGCTAGCCACATTTCGGCTGGAGGGTGAGTCCTAGATATGGTAGGATTGGGTTAGAGTCTCAAGGGATCCTAAGATGATGACATGGGGAGAGTTCAGAGAGCTCTTCATGGGTAAGTTTTTCCCGGCATCTACTAGGCATGTAAAGGCTCGGGAGTTCCTTGAGTTGAAGTAAGGAAATATGAATATGCTCGAGTATGTAGCCAAGTTCATTGAGTTGGCACGTTTCAGGGATGACTATGTGTCCACAAATATGGCCAAGGTGAGGAAGTTTGAGGATGGCCTGACGTTGTCTATCTGGGGTAAGATTGTATGATTTCTCCTATAAGACATGGACTCTATGGTCAGGACGGCTATGGCCATAGAGAGAGAGAGATAGAGGATGCACGAAGCATCCGTGATACGGGGACTAGTAGTAAGAGAAAGGAGGATCAGCCTTCTTCTAGTTCAAGAAAGAGGCAGAGGACTTCTATTTCACGAGTGTCTCAAAGACGGGGCCGTAGCTATCAGGGCCAAGGCCAAGCTAGGACTACTAGTCAGTTAGGGCAGGTGATATGTTATTTCTGCCATCAGCTTGGACATATGAGGCGGGATTGCCCTCAAAGGCAAGGATCTCAAGGTATTGGGACGGCACGATCCTCGATCATCGATGGGACCGGGCGTGGACTTAGTTTGTTCCTTCTATTAATCATTGCGGGACCAACATCAATCTCGGTCTTCCGGACGGGCGCCTTACGCTATCTGAGATAGGCTAGAGAGACTAGCGTATGGGTCGAGGTCGAGGACAGGGTTCATGGGCCGAGACATCAGGGTCCCAGGGGCGTGTCTACACCATCACACCACAGACTGAGCCAGTTGATTAGTCGGTGATACAGGGTATGTTTTTGTTATATCGCCTATGGGCTAAGATATTGTTTGATTTTGGTGCATCGCATTCTTTTGTGGTTGCATCTAGTGTGGATGTTTTGGGTTTAGAGGTGGAGACCTTGGATGAGCTGTTACATGTGAGTTCTCCCCTAGGGACTAAGGTAAGGATTGATCAGATATGTCGGGGTTGTGAGTTAGAGATCTCAGGGATTCTGCTCACGGTGGACCTTCAGGTAATGGACATAACGGATTTTGATGTCATTCTTGGCATGAATTGGTTGACGGCACACCGAGTCGTCATTGATTGTGATAGTAAGAGGATTATTGCCTACACACTGGACGGTATCTGTGTGACTTTTCAGGGGGCAAAGTAAGATGCTTTACCCCAGACCGTGCACGACTCCAGGTGGAGTGGAGAATTGATGGGATGGCTAGCAAGCCTTACCCTAGAAGATGAGGGGAGACGAGATTTGAGTCTACCTCGGGTGGTTTGCGAGTATGAGGATGTCTTTTCGAATAAGCTACTAGGATTACCTTCGCATAGGGATGTGGACTTTGTCATTGAGTTACACCTTGGTAAATCGCCCATTTCTATGAATCCTCCTAGGATGGCACCGGTTGAGTTGCAGGAACTCAAGGTCCAACTACAGGAATTGTTGGACAAGGGCTTTATTAGACCGAGCACTTCACCATGGGGCACTCTGGTTCTATTTGCGAAGAAGAAGCCAGACCCTTGGTGTGCGTGATTGCAGACGGTTGAATAGGGTTACGATCAAGAATGTCGGTATCCTTTACCGGATTGATGGCTTGTTTGATCAATTGAGAGGGCGTGGTCTACTCGAGAGATGAATCTTTACAGGATACCATCGGTCAAGAGTTAGGGAGGCGTATCCAGACGGCGTTTAGGCGGTATGGGCATTTCGAGTTCATAGTGATGCCCTTCGGGTTGACAAATGCGCCAGCGACATTCATGGATCTCATGCATAGGGTATTCTAGCCCTATTTGGATCAGTTTGTTGTGGTCTTTGTTGACGACATCTTGATCTACTCCCAATCTTAGGAGGAGCATGAGGATCATTTGCGGATTGTTCTCCAGGCACTCAGGGACCACTAGTTGTATGCCAAGTTCAGTAAGTGGGAGTTTTTACAAATGCGCCAGTGACATTCATGGATCTCATGCATAGGGTATTCCAGCCCTATTTGGATCAGTTTGTTGACGACATCTTGATGTATTGAGAAGATAGAGGGTGTTATGAGTTGGGAGAAGCCGAAGTCAGTCTTTGAAATACGCAGTTTCTTGGGATTGGCAAGGTATTACAGGAGGTTCATTGAGGATTTCTCCCGGCTAGCAGCACCTATGACAAGATTGACTCGGAAGGGGGTCGAGTTTGAGTGAAATGACTTGTGTGAGAAGGCATTCCAGGAGTTGAAAAGGAGGCTTACTACGGCTCCTGTGATAGTCCCGAGCAGGAGACGACGGTAAAACGGTGTCTTATGATGCCTCTAAGGACGGACTGGGATGTGTTTTGATGCAGTTCGAGAGGGTTGTGGCTTATGGTTCCAGATAACTAAAGAATCATGAGCAGAATTATCCTACACATGATCTGGAGTTAGCGGCCATAGTCTTTGCCTTAAAGATTTGGCCACTATGCGTATGGTGGCTTGATTTGGTATTCGAGACCATAAGGGTCTGAAGTATATTTTCACACAACGGGACCTCAACATGAGGCAATGCAGATGGATGAAGTATCTGGAGGATTATGACTTCACTTTGCATTACCATCCTAGTAAAGAGCGAATGTGGTAAGGCGATGCACTGATCGGAAGTCAAGGGTCTTGGATAGTGTAGCTTCAGGAGGTAGATGCTTTCGAGGCGTGGGACCGAGTTTAGGCTTCTGATACGGTGATCAAGCTCAGGGAGCATTAGAGAGTTTGGTGACTATGTCGTCCCTTTTGAGCAGGGTGATTGAGTCCCAAGGGTAGGACGTAGAGATATCGTCCATCAAGGACCGAGAACAGTCAAGTACAGGTGACGAAGGCTGGGCCATCCACATTGATGGTAGTCTTTGGTATAAAGGCCGGTTTGTGGTTCCCAATGGCCAGATTTGAAGAAGGAGGTCTCGAGGAGTTCCACTTGCTCTCGTTTGCTATTCATCTGCACTACTAAAAATAACGCGGATTACCGATCCAGAATTCGACCTAAAAAATTGGTCGGTAAATGCAGGCGTAAATCAGACCATTTTAGAGACCAAGGGGTTTGGTCAAAAAAGAAAAATTTCGACCAAATTTCCGACCAAAGACCGACCATATTTCTGAGCCAAATAATTTTGGTCGAAATTGAGTACGTAAATTGAAACGAGGAATTAGCGCCAAAATTACGACCAATTATCGACCAAGTTACGACCAAAATAAATTACCATGAAAAATGGTCGGTAACAAAAAATTTGATACCGACAAAAATTACCGACCAATTACCGACCAAGTAACGACCAAAAATAAATTACCATGAAAAATGGTCGGTAACAAAAAAATTTTAACGTTACCGACCAAATTTTTAACAAAAAATTACCGACCAATTACCGACCAAGTAACGACCAAAAATAAATTACCATGAAAAATGGTCGGTAACAAAAAAAATTTAACGTTACCGACCAAATTTTGGGTCGGTAAATGGTCGGTAAGTACCGACCAAATGAAGGGTATGCTATAGAGCTTTACTTGACCGATACGGAAAACCAAGTGTTGAAACTTTAGAGCGTCTTGGCTCGGCGCCATCGATGCCAAACTTGTGAGATCGAATCAGCCTTCCATATCACCCTGTTCTCCAGCCGCTAATCGAACTGTGACTCGAAAACTATCGTCAAATCTTTCGCCGGAAAGCAAGAGCCTTTGCCCTTATCTTTCTCCTCAATTGGAAGCCTTCCCAAAGACAAGAACGTCCTTTTCCTTGCCCCCACTCCGACCTTATCGCTCCTTCAATTCCATTCCCAATTGTTCGATGCTTTGAAGAAGGGCATCGAGATTGGGGAGGAGTATCGCCCGGACTCGTGGATTCCTCATTGCCCAGTTGTAACCAGAAGTCCCCATGATTCGAATGGGAGAGGTGTTCAGTGTATTGCGGGATTTGAAGTTGCCTGTTACGGGTTATGCAATGGTCATCGGGTTGGTGGAGTTTTCTCCTGTTCGAGAGCTCTTCTCCTTTGTGCTCGATGGCTGAGTTGAGCGTGAAGTTTAGAGCAATTCCGTCATTTTATCGGTTCACCTTAATTCGGTATTATTATCTTTTTAATGTGTTCACATTGGTGTTGTAGGGAACTTCGGTATAGATTAACTGTTTATGAGTGCTTGTTTTAGAGGATAACAAATTAACAAATATGGGTTTTACGTTTTACGAAGATGATTTGTCTTTTGAATTTACTTTGTTTATGTTCCAGTTATTAATGAAATTTATGCCATTGCATAATGATTTGATTATTTGGTGCTTCTGTCTTTACGTTTTTCACACCGTGTGATGCATTGGGAGAAAACACTACACTTGTCAAGCATGCATAAAGGATGAATTTGAAACTTACCTATATGTATTATTGTAATGAATACTTGAGTTGTTCCCGGGATTCGATTGTTGACCTTGAATGTGATGATAAATGGCCCTCTTCCATGGGTCAGGCCAACTGTTGTGTGAGGGAAATTTCTTATATACACACTTTGAATTGTTTACCATGAAAACTTGTGTTTATGAGGATGACAAAAAGTCCAGCTTGTATCTTTGTTTCCTGATGAATATATATTCTTCAAGGATCCATTTAGGATTGGTTTTTGCTTACAAATGGTGAGTGTATGATATGACTTAAGCTTCCGTGGGTATTTGGGAGAAAGTTCCCGGTTACTGCTGTAATTTTAATTGAACAGCTTTAACCCGACCAAATTGGTCTTGTATTTTAATGGTAACCGAGAAACCTTATTTTCTTGATTTGGTCTTGTATTTTCTTAAGATCTGTTGCATCCTTCATTTAATCAATTTGATCCTTGATCTAACCAAATTCTTGTTTTGATTTTTGAATAGACCGGGAGGAATGCCATAGAAAATTGAGGTCATATCCTATCCGAAAATGAAGAAAATCAGTGGCCCTGCTGCTGCAATTACTGCAGTGCTGATTTTCTTCATGATTTGAAACATGCCTTTCCTTCATTAGAACTTGGATTTGGGTGTTCTTAGACTCTATGGAAAGCCCTTTAGGTCTAGATATCAACCCATATATAGTTTGATAAAAATTGAGGTCATATCCTATCCGAAAATGAAGAAAATCAGTGGCCCTGCTGCTGCAATTACTGTAGTGTGCTGATTTTATTCATGATTTGAAACATGCATAACTCCTTCATTAGAACTTGGATTTGGGTGTTCTTAGACTCTATGGAAAGCCCTTTGAGTCTAGAATCCAACCATATATAGGTTGATAAAAATTGAGGTCATATCCTATCCGAAAATGAAGAAAATCAGTGGCCCTACTGCTGCAGTACTGCGGTGTGCTGATTTTCTTCATGATTCTAAGCTGTACATAACTCCTTCATTAGAACTTGGATTTGGGTGTTCTTAGACTCTGTAAATCCCTTTGAGTCTAGAATCACCCATATATACCTTGATAAAGTGAGGTCATATCCTATCCGAAAATGAAGAAAATGGTGGCCCTGCTGCTGCAATTACTGCGATGTGCTGATTTTCTTCATGATTCTAACATGCATAACTCCTTCATTAGAACTTGGATTTGGGTGTTCTTGGACTCTATGGAAAGCCCTTTGAGTCCTAGATATTTCTTAAAGATCTACTAGAAAAAAAACCTTATTTAGATCTATGAGACATGTAAAAAAATATAATCAAAAAGATTTGGTTTATACTTCTCTCTTATTTTTTGAAGATCAATTAAAATACTTATTTTACATGTTTATTAGACAAGATATGAGGAAATGTTAGCTACTGCGACTCAAGCGTATTCCCAGTTTGTTGCATCACATGTTTAATATATGTTTGAATTATTACCAGAGTTATTAACACTTGAACCATGTAATATATATAGTTGATTGGATATATTTTTGTGAGTAGTGATGTATGGGCCCAAGTGGCCATTTTTACTCATATTTATCCGTATGTGGACCCGGTGTGGTTGGTGTGAAATGTTGGGACAGGTTTCCATGTTATTGGGACATGTTGTATTTTGGTAGAGCTCCCCGTACAAAGGAGACTCTGCCCGATTTTCGTTAAATCCGAGTCTTGAAAGGGACTCGATGAAGTGGTTGACCGGGTTGCAGGCATCCATGAATATTCGAGTTGATGGGTTGTCAACGGACCCGGAAACATGTAAAAAATAATCCAAAATTTGGTTTATACTTCTCTCTTTATTTTTGAAGATAGAATTAAAATACTTATTTTACATGTTTATTAGGCAGATATGAGGAAATGTTAGTAGCTTGCGACTTCAGCGTATTCCAGTCTACTTCGAGTTCATGTGATGGTGCAACGGTAGTTCTCATTCATCGCTCCACGGTTGATACAAATCGAGATTTGGTATGAAATTGATGGCAGGAAGATGCCCGTCTATGGCGTCGGTTCGTGACATCATCATTCTACTGCATGAAGCGACCGGATTATGAAGCTCCATCTTGAGGACCATTTTAATTTGTTCTGCCGGCGATGGAGGACTTCCGAACCACGTCGCATGCGATACAATATCAGTTGGCGATGCGGCGGCGCATGATCGACTATGAGGATGATAGGGATGAGTTGCGTCTGCGTTTTGATAGCTTACAAAGAAGTGTCAGGAAGGTGGACTGCGGTTCAGCACGATGATCTACCAGTTGTTCGGCGTAATGCTCCGGCTACAACATCTACTCCGGCACCTACGGCGGCACTGTAGCGGCGCATGAAGTTAGCGGCGATGACGGCTCTACCCAGTACCCGACATCTCACCATACGGACCAGATACATCTCAGCATCACGATGATGACACTAAGTTGGATGATTGAGTGTATTACACACTTTTTTTTTTATGTCTTATACTTGGATTTGGGAATTCATGTTTTTATTTTCTCTTGACTTATTTACTATATGTCTGTATATATATGATTTGCTTGTTTAAAATAATTTTTACTCTCTTTATATAATATGCATGCACTATTGTACTTTTTCTTTTGTTTAAGTAATCTTAATATATATATATATATATATATATTTTAAAAAGCTTGAATATCAAACTCAAAATGGCAAAAAAATATTTAAAATTAATTTGCAAACCAAATTCCGAGCCAAGAAGCAGAGCCAAAATTTTTAAAAAAATTTGGTCGGTAAATATTCTCAAATGGTCGGTAATTGCAGGCCATTTTGGAGACCATTACCGACAAATTCTTTAGAAACTGATAGGTTTTATTCAGCTGATCGACCAATCCCCGACCATTTGGGGCCATTTGCGAGCCAAATTCAACCGGTCGGTAGTAGTCCGATATCAACCGAAATAATCGGAAATGGTTTGTGGAGGTAAATGGTCGTGAATTTACCTGACCAATTGATTTTGTCGGTGAAATATTACCCGTCCCGAGAGAAAGTGCGACTAAATAATTTGGTGCCGGTAAATGGTCGGTAATGGGTTCTCGACCAAAAAATCTTGTTCTGGAGCCAAAAAATTGGTCGGTAATTTGGTGATTTTTAGTAGTGTAGGTGGCACGAAGATGTACCATGATCTTCGTCGCCAATATTACTGGAGTGGGATGAAGCGACACGTTGGAAATTTTGTTCAACGGTGTCTCACGTGTCAACAGGTAAAGGCTGAGCATCAGAAGCCAGCAGGGCTACTCCAGCCATTAGAGGTAGCTGAGTGGAAGTAAGAGCATGTCACAATGGATTTTATGACCCACTTGCCACGGACACAGCGGAGGCATGATGTCATATGGGTTATAGTGGACTGACTTACTAAGTCGACACACTTTCTAGTAGTACGGATGACCTTCACACTGGAGGAATTCTACTAGTAATATATTTGTGAGATTGTTCGGCTACATGGTGTGTCAGTCTCTATCGTATCGAACATGGATCAGTTCTGACACACTTGCAGGTGAGTTTCCAAAGGCCATGGGGACACAGTTGACGATGAGCACAACATTTCATCCTCAAACATATGGTCAATCGGAGATGACCATACAAATTTTAGATGAACTTGTTGTGTGCATGTGTCTTAGATCTCAAGGGTAGCTGGGAGGAGCATTTACCCTTAGTGGAATTTGCCTACAATAACAATTATCAGGCGAGTATTCATATGACACCCTATAAGGCTTTATATGGGAGGCCATGCCACTCCCCGATTTGTTAGATAGAGGTGGGAGAAAGTTTCATCACTGGTCTGGATCTGATTAGAGACACCTCCGAGAAGGTGGATTTGATTTGGAAGCGTCTTCTCAAGGCTCAGAGTCGACAAAAGAGCTACGCCGACAAACGACATCGACCTCTGGAGTTTGAGGTGGGTGATCATGTCTTCTTAAAGGTGATGCCTAAGAGATGAGTGTCAAATTCGGCAAGCAAGGGAAGCTAGCACCGAGGTATATTGGGCCCTTCCAGGTACTCGAGAGGGTAGGTATAGTTACTTATCGGTAGGTGCTACCACCGAGTTTATCAAGTGTCCATGAGGTGTTCCACGTCTCCATGCTTCGGAATTATACTCCAGATCCAAATCATGTAGTGGATTGGGGAGAGATCACTATTGATACCGATGAGACCTTCGAGGAGGGACCAGTGTGTATCTTGGATAGCCGGGATCAGGTTTTGCGACCTGAGATCGTGCGGCTAATTGGAAGTGTTGTGTATCTTGTGGGTGGAAGAGACTGACTTGGGACGTAAGGACACGATGAGGGCCACCTATCCTTTCCTATTTGAGGAAGAAGGTGCGTGGTCTAAGATTTGGCACTAGAATAATTACTGCATATGCATGTGTTTGTGTGTGCTAGTATGTGTGAATTTCAGGGACAAAATTATGTTAAGGGGGGAAGAATGTAAAACCTAGGAAAATTTCAGTTTTCTCAAACAAGGGTAAAACGGTAATTTTGGTTGAAAACCGAAAATTTTCTAGATCTCGGATGAAGAAATGGACTTCACCTTTGAATTTGTCTTGCGAAATCAGTTACCCCATCGAATTTCATCAGATTACGAGATAATCAGAATTTCACATTTTTCGAGGCATCGGGTGTCGGGTGAGACATGGCATGACCATGTGATGCCACATAGAACACTAGGGATGTGACACATAGCATGAGCCATGTGGTGCACTTGGAATAAATGGCTCACATTGAGCCATGTGTTACATGATGTAATAAAAGGGAAAAAGAAAATAAAGAAAATAAGGAAGAAAAACATGGTGGTGACAAGTGGCCAAGGAGGAAAGTGGGGGGAAGTTTCCCCCACTTGATCCATACTAGGAGAAGCTAGAAGGAAGAGAAAAGAGAAAAAGGAAGAGAAGAGAAAATGGAAAGAAATGAAAAGAGATAAGGATGGAACAAAGAAGAAAAGGAAGTGTGGGTGGATAAGGAAGAAAGAAAAGAAAAGAAAAGGAAAAAAAGAAGAAGGGAGAGCAAACAAGAGAGAGAGAGAAGAATCAAATAGAGAGAAAGAGAGAGAAAGGGGAGAGAGAAACAAAAAAGGGAGATTTTCCTGGTATTCCGACGGTCGAATCTCTATGGTCCGATAGTAAAAGTCGATCCACGTATCGCGGGCTATGCGTGGGTACCAAAATCTTAGAGTTTCATCAAACTCCGTGAGGTAAGGAATTTTCCTACTTTGATTATTTCTAGCTTAAAGGCCATTTAATGGCATAGGCATCTTTGGGACCGAGCGGCCGGGTGCTTCAATCTAAAATTTTGGGGTGAATGTTGGAATTTTTTGAATCCCGGTTTTGACAGTCGGGCGGTGTAGTTTGGTTTCGATCCTGGGATTGATTTTCTCGGGTTTGTTGTGAGTTTTGGTGTCCCATGGTTGGGTGACAAATGAAAAAAAAAAAATTGGTTCATAATAGTAAAGGGACCGTGTGGTGCCCTGTTTTTATGGGTCCGAGATTAGCCATTTTGTGTGTTATTGCTTGATCGAATAACATGCTGAGTGTAAAAATATTGTGTTAAGATATACTATTTTGATGGATGTAAATTATATGTAGAAAATATAATTATCCATGTTTTTGAAATGTTGCATGTAGCTCTTATTGTGCATGTAGCATGACATAGCATGAAATGGCATGATTGCATTTCATTTGCACGGTCACTTCGCTTTAAGTCGGGTGTGTGTGCATGGTATTGGTCATTCACCATTCTTGGTGAATGTGTGGTGAGCTCGGAAATGGGACAACGTCCGAAATCGAGACTCACGATGGTGTAAATCAATAATAATAATAACTCACGTGTGTTTGGGTGAAGCAAGATGGAGCAAATCCCCCCTCCCCCAAGGGTGAAAGACCCAAATTTTATTCTTGGTAAAACATATGGATCCGGCTGATGAAAGTGTCGGAAGGCGTTAGGAAGCCTGCTGTGAGACCCCGAAAATTCGCAACCCAAATAAACACACAAGATTTGATAAATTAATATTGGAGGGTTGTCTAATGGTTTAAGTCATTGGGTGAAACACCAATGACTGGTTTTTCACACTTGCCATTGCAGGTGTGAGGGAGTTAGGCGGGACTCGGGTTGTGGGCATGAGGAGTCTCATCTCATGCATGACACGGAACATTCCATATAGGATTGCATTTTTTATATGGAATATGATTTGATGTTTTATGTACGCCATTGCATGTGCATTTTAGGTGGGGAGTAGCCCTTATAGGAAAATTTTATACTGGGCATTGCTCACCTCATTGTGGGAAATGTTACTCGGGTATTGGTGCAGGGCCGAAAATGGTCTAGGGTTTTATTGTGAAAAGCTAAATTGTGGCCCTATTGTTTTATATTTTGTAATATTAAGGGTTGAATATCGATTAAGTTATGTAAATAGTAAGTTTTGTAATAGAAACTTAGTTTCGGGATTGTTCCAGTGTAGTGTTAACATTTCCCGAACCTTTTAATGTCTATAAAAATTGTATAGAGGCAATAGTAGTGGATGAAAAACATTGGGGAAAATTTGGAAGTGCAGAGAATGGAGAAGAGTGGGCTACTGGCCATTTTCAAGTTTCTGTCATGACAGAGATTTTTGGTTCCTTGTCATGACATGGTCCTTTGTGTCGAGTAATGAGCCCTAGATCATGACGTCCACGATAGAAACTTATTGCGCTGATGAAAGGGCTAGGGGCGCTCGTGACCACTAAGCGGCAAGACAGCATCTTTGTGCAGCGACCATGGGGAAGACCTTGGGCGCGTGCGACAAGCTCAAGCACACTGTTGAGGAATTCTGTCTTGATAGAGATTTCTCTATCGCGATAGGACTTGGACAGGCTAGGAGCTCCTGTGTCGCGACATAGCATTTTCATGTCGCGATAGAGTTAGGCCCTCCGGTGTAGCGACATAGAATGTCCTATCGTGGCAGAGCTGGGCCTTAGGAGGAGGTTCCCATGTTGCGGTCGCGAGGCGCGCGACGACAACACTTTGGCGTACACGCAACATACCCTAGGTGTGTGAGCAACCAAGCATAGCGCCCGAGATAGAAGAATGCTGTCGCGACAGAGATTCTCTGTCACGACAAACTAATCCAGTAGCCAGAAAAAAAAAAGAAAAAAAAAGAAGAAAAAATACCCTCGGGAATTTAGGGGTCACAATCACAAAATCCATCGTGACATGCTCCCACTTCTACTCAGCTACCTCTAATGGCTAGAGTAACCCTGTTGGCTTTTGATGCTCAGCCTTTACCTGTCGACACATGAGACACCGAAGAACAAATCTCCAACGTCTCGCTTCATCCCGCTCCAATAATACTAACGATGAAGATCTCGATACATCTTCGTGCTACCTGGATGCACAGCAAAATGGGAGCAGTGGAACTCCCGAAGGATCTTCTCTCTCAAATCAGTCAGCTGGGTAACCACAACCCGTCCCTTATACTGAAGACTACCATCTGTGTGGATGGCTGACCTTAAATCACCGATACTTATTTGTACTCGAGTCGCTTGATGGATGATATCTCGTGTTACGCCTGGGGACTCAATCACCACCTTTCGATAGGGATGGGCGTAGCTACCAAACTCCTAATGCTTCTGAGGCACGATCATTGTACTACGACTGGCTGTCTCACGGTCTTGAGCATCTACCACTCACGGGAAGTTACACTAGCTAGTACTCCCCGTGACTTTCTACTCAGCGCATGAGCCACTACATTTGCCTTACCATGATGGTAATGCAAAGTGAAGTCATAGTCCTCCAGATACTCCATCCATCTGTGTTGCCTCATGTTGAGGTCCCGTTGTGTGAAAATATACTTCAGACTCTTGTGGTTTGAAAATACCTCAAACTGCTCACTATACAAGTAGTGGTGCCAAATCTTTTAAGGCGGAGACAATGGCCACCAACTCAAGATCATGTGTAGGGTAATTCTGCTCATGATTCTTTAGTTGTTTGGAACCATAGCTCTGACCCTCTTGGGTACGCATCAAGACACATCCCGAAATCCGTCCTAAAGGCATCATGATCTGCTTTGTGTACCTTTGTCCCTATTCGGGGACTATTAGAATAGGAGCTGAAGTAAGCATCCTTTTCATCTCTTGGAATGCCTTCTCACACAAGTCATCCCACTTAAACTTGACCCCCTTCCGGGTCAATCTAGTAATAGGTGCTGCTAGTTGGAGAAATCCTCAATCAACCTCCTATAATACCCTGCCAATCCCAAGAAACTTCGTATCTCGAAGATTGACTTTGGCCTCTCGACTAAATAATAGCCTCTACGCTTCTCGGGAATTACATTGACACACAGGCCCGGAGCACGACATGTCCCAAGAACCTCACCTCAGTAAGCCAAAACTCCCACTTACTGAACTTGGCATACAACTGATGATGGTCCTTGAGTGCCTGGAGAACAATCCGCAAATGATCCTCATGCTCCTCCTCATACTAGGAGTAGATTAATATGTCGTCAACAAAGAACCCGCAATGGCCCGATCCAAATAGAGGGTACAGACCACCTATGCATGAGATCCATGAATGCCGCAGGCGTATTTGTCAACCCAAAGGGTATCACTGTGAACTCGAAATGCCTATATCAAGTCCTAAACGCTGTCTTAGGGATATTAACCTCCCTAACTCTTAACTGATGGTAACCAGTGCGAAAGTCTATCTTGAAATAGAATCGTGTCCCTCTCAATTGATCAAACAAATCATCAATCCTCGGTAAGGGATACCAATTCTTGATCGTAACCCTGTTCAACTGTCTGTAATCTATGCACAGTTGAAGTGTCTTATCCTTCTTCTTCGCAAACAGAATCGGAGAACCCCATGGTGAAGTGCTCGGTCTAATAAAGCCCTTGTCCAACAATCCCTGCAGTTGGACCTTGAGTTCCTACAACTCAACCGGTGCCATCCTATGAGGAGTCATAGAAATGGGTGACGTACCAAGGTGTAACTCAATGATAAAGTCCACATCCCTGTGCGGAGGTAATCCCGATAGCTTATCTGGAAAGACATCCTCATACTCGCAAAACACCTGAGGTAGACTCAAATCTCGTGTCCCCTCATCCTCTAAGGTAAGGCTTGCTAGCCAACCCATCCAAGCATCCACTCTATGCACGGAATTGTGCATGAAATTAGGGTAAATGATTAGTGCTAAAGTGCTATTTTGAACCACATTTATTATAAGTTTTGAATCTTTTGTGTGTAATCATTCTAATTAACCTGATTTGCACATTAAGGTCCTTGCTATTCTACTGATCGCATTTTGTGGCTAATTTTGTATTTTGCAAGATGTCCAGGAACTGAAAATTGCTCGAGTCAATTCAAACACAAGAACAGGAGTTGAACTCATCGTTGCAGTCATATCTAATAAAGAAGAAGAAGCAAGTGAAGAAATTAGACACACAACGAAATTTGGTTCTGCGACACTATTCCTTTGCTTTTTAGCTCTCCTGTTTGTTTCAATTTTCGTTTCTTCCAATTTTATCCCTTGTAATAGCTTTTGGTTTTAGTTTTTTTTGTAATTTCCCTTGCTCTGAGCCATATATAAGCTGAGTCAAGGTCTGTAAAGAAATCAATCACTTCGGCAATAAAAAATTGTGAGAGAGAAACTTCGACTCTCCCAGCTTCTGCTCTTATAACGTCGCTTTTCCCTCATTTTCTTGGCACTTTCTGGGCAGCCAAACACCCTCTGAGGATGACAACTCGGAGGATGAGCGACTAAAACCCTCTTCCTTGAAGGAAGGCTCTTGGGCAAGGGATGCAGGCGTGCGGAGGGTTCTCATGCTTTCAGCGCGGTATTCCTTGTTATTTTGGTTTCACTTCACGCTAGGTTTAAATCCCTTGTATGTGCCTTGATTGACCCGAGTGCCAGCGAATCTTTTTGGAGTTCGATGGATGCTTATTGCTAGATCCCGCGATGTTCGATTGGATTGTCTTATGAGTCACTATAAGGTAGATCAAAGTGGAATGATTTTTACTGCCGGGGACCATGAGTAAATGTTGTTTTTCAAAAGGGAAAATTTTAGGGTTTAGTCTTTAAAATTAAATGAAGATCCGGTTCGGGAAATGACTATATGTCATCCTCCCAACACGAGGAAATGAACTCGAGGACCCCTCAATTGCCTTAGAATCCTAAGCCCAGTATCCTGATACTTTAAGGAGACCTCTTTTATTATTTTTCTTATTTCACTTCAATTTTTTTCCAGTTTTCACCATCAAAACCCCCACTGTTTTTTAGCAAATCCCATAATCCAAACCAAATTCACCATTTTGGACTTCACTGCAAATCGTTTGTATGAAGAAAACCCATCTCTGTGTTCGACCCTAGACCACTATATTGCAGTAGCTTTGCTACGATAGTAGGATTTAGGATATAAATTTTGTTGATTCCGATACACCTACTGTGGCACGAATCAGTAAAGCATCACGCTTCTCCCCCTAAAATGTCACATGAATACCGTCCCGTGTGTAAGAAGTAATTCTCTATCTCTCTCTCAATGGCCATAGCCATCCTGACCATAGAGTCCATGTCTTATAGGAGAAATCCAACAATCTTGCGCCGAATGGACAACTTAAAGCCATCCTCGAACTTCCTCACCTTTGCCATATTTGTGGCCACATAGTCATCCCCGAAACGTGCCAATTCAGTGAACTTGGCTACGTATTCAAGCACAATCATATTTCCTTGCTTCAACTCAAGGAACTCACGAGCCTTTGCATGTTTAGCTAATGTCGAGAAAAACTTACCCATGAAGGCTCTCTGAACTCTCCCGTATGTACGTCGGGATCCTCAAGACTTTGCTTGATCCCACCATATTTGGGACTTACCCTCAAGCCGAAATGTGGCTAGCTCGATCCGAGTAGCATCGGAGGTGATCTCTATAGCCTCCAAAATCCTCTCCACCTGTCGGAACTAATGATCAGCTACCACTGGATCCCCTCTCCCTGTAAATGTTGGAGGATGATGTGCTATAAACAGTTAGAGGTTACTTGGTCCTCCCTGACTCCCAAGCTGCGCTAAGCATTGCAATGGCGGCGAAATTTGCGGCACCCATAGCCTCTACAAGGCTGTTGGTTAAAGCGGGGCGATGGTCATTCTACGCATGGGCGACCTCTACGTCCGGAGTGCCTCAGCTTGCCATCTTACACAAGTTAGATAGAAATTTGAGATTCTCTCTTTTCATTTTATCACATTAGTGGTGCATAATGCAAACACTAATAAATAACCATTCCTACGTAATCATGCTTATTTGTTTTAGAACCTAGGTTACGTTTGCTAACCACTAGTGTTCTTGATTTCTATACACATTACATCATGCATATATTCACCTGACCCTGATACATCTCACATGTGGTACATATTAGAACACCAAAGCAATCAATGCACACAATGTCGTGTTCAACACCCATGCCCACTAATCCTAGGTATTTTGGACACCTAACTCTCGATACTCAGCTATGACAAGCCAATATCCGAAAACATTGGTGGATACCCCCACTTGAGCTCATAGGTAATCGTTAACATGAGCTTTGATACCAAGCTGTGATGCCTCAATTCTCGGGGGTTAAAATTTAGATTTTTTTTTTTGCACAGTAATTTTCTTCATACATTTCCTCTAAATATCACTGCCTACATACAACCCGTGCGACAATAGAAATTAGGAAATTATTAACATACCGCATGTCGGTCAGAAACTAAGTTTTATTACAAAACTTATTATTTACATAACCAAAATTGTATATTCAATCCAGAATATTGAAAAACACATAAATAGGACCTACTCCGGCTTTTTTCATAATTGAGTTCTTGGATCAGTATCTTCTCCTAGTGTACCTCCAGTACCTGAAAATATTTCCCAACGGCCAGGGTGTGATACCAGTAGAAAATTCTCCCTCTGAGAAATTTTACTCCGCTAAAATGCACATGCAATGACATACATAAAACATCAATCATATTCCATATAAATAATGCAATCCTATATGGAATATTTGGTGTCATGCATGAGATGAAACGCCTCATGCCCCTGACGAAGTCCCCGACCAGGCTCCCTCGCTGCGATGCCAAGTGTGTAAAAACCAGTCATTGGTGTTTCACCCAATGACTTAAACTATTGGACAATCCTCCAATATTCACTTGAATTTTTTTTATCAAATCCTGCGTGTTATTTATGGGCCATGTCTTTTTCGGGGTCTAACTGCGGGATCGTGTGTACTTCGACATTTTCGGGCTTTCACCATAGGTGATCATGTCTCTAACGCATATAAATTTGGGTCTTTCACCCTGGGGGGGATCTACCCCATCTTGCTACGCCTAAACACATGTGATTTATATTTATTATTGTTTTATACAACCGCGAGTCTCGATTTAGACGTTGTCCTATTTCCAAGCTCACCCCACATTCACCAAGAATGGTGAATAACAGTACCCTGGACCCACACCTGACTCGACGTGATGTGACCATGCATATGAAATGGAATCATGCCATTTCATGCTATGTCATGCTAAATGCACAATAAGAGCTACATGCAACATTTATAAATCCGGATAACTATATTTCCTACATATAATTCTCATTCATTACAATTTCCATGTTAATACATCAAGCAAGTACATATTAACATGATTCTTACACACAACAACATGTTATTTATTTTTCCAGCAATAACACACAAAATGGCCCTAATCTCGAACCCATATAAGCAGAGGCGCCTCGATCCTTCACAAGCATAAACCATTTTTTCCCATTCGATCTGTCGAATTCTTTGTGACATCAAAACATACAACAAAACCGAGGAGACCTCGATTTAGGGATCACAACCAATCCCACCACAGTTCGAGGCCCTTAGAACCGAGTCTGAAAATTTCCAATATTCAGTCCCAAAATCTTGGAACCAAATCACACGGCCTATCACGGCCCCAAAGACAACCTATGCCATCACATGACTTTTAGGCTACAAATATTCCAAGTAGCAAAATTCCCTACCTCATGGAGCTTGATGAAACTCTAAGATTTTGGTACCCACTCGTAGCTCGCGATATGTGGATCGACTTTTCTTCTCGGACGGTTGAGCTCCACCGTCAGAACGCCGGGAAAATCTCCTCTTTTTTTTCTCTCCCCTTTCTCTCTCTCTCTCTCTCTCTCTCTCTCACATTTATGGCTCTCCTTTCTCTCCTGTTTAGCCTCTTCCTCCCTTATCCAGCTGCCTCCTCCTTTGTTTGCTCCTCATTCCTAACTTTCCTTTTAATTTTCTTTCTCTTTTCTCTCATTTCTCATCTCTTTCTTTTCTCTTTCCTTTTCTCTTATCTTCCTTTTCTCTTCTCTCACTTTTCTATTTCTCCTTTTGATTTTTCCCTCAACCGATTTATCAAAGTGGAAACTTCCCCCTTCCCTGCCAGCCCTTGTCATCTCCATTATTTTCTTGATTTTTCTTGATTTTTTCTTTCTTCTTTATTATCATTGACACATGGCTCGATGTGAGCCATTTATTCAAGTGCACCACATGGCTCATGCCATGTGTGTCACTTCCCTAGGGTTCCATGTGGCATCACATGGTCATGCCATGTGTCATCAGGCCTGCAGGTATCTCAAAAAACATGAAATTAGGCGTCTCGGAATCAGGCAAAGTCTGGGGTAAGCTATATTTATGAGATAGATTCAACAGTGAAGTCCGCCGTCATCGAGATCTAGAGAAATTTCGGTTTTCAACTAAAATTACCGTTTTACCTTTTTTTCAGAAAATTGATTGCAAAGTTTACAAAATAGTGGCATTTAAATCTCTGTAACTCAGATTTCTTTGACATGTGTGTGTAATTTGATATATTATTGGTCGTCTTCTTTGCACACAATAGAATCGGCTCTCAGATAAAATGATGTAAGAAAAACACAACCAAATGTTGATAAAACGATAACAGCACAAAAACCATAATAAAACCTAAATCTTTGTAGAAGAACCACTTTATTAAGCAAGAAAATGAAAGAAAAAGATTCAAATGAGTGATTTTAGGCCAAAATGGCCAAAAAATCACCCTTCCTTACTTGAGAAAAATAGGCTACAAGAGAAAAATATTTTTTTTTGACAACTAATCATTGTTACAATGTAATAAATTGTTGACCCTAGGGCCTTCCCTGAATGTCCTGTCTTTTTAAAATTTGAATGTTGTACCAATTAAGGTAGGTATGTAAATTTTTTTTGGACATCTCTATTCACTTTGCAATATATAGTAATAATATGTCCCTTCATAAATTAATCTTATGAAATGAATTTGAAGAAATATATGAAAATAAATTATTAATTAATTTTTATTAAAATTTTCTTTGTATTTCTATTTTTTAAATGATTTTCACAAAATAAACTTAATATTAAATAATGAAGAATTATAAGAGTAACCTGAATATACTTATTTTAAATTTATAAAAACAATATTATTTTTTTCCTTAAAACAACACTTCTAAAATTAACTCTTTTATCTCATCTAATGATTAGAAAACCCTAACATCATTTTCTCTCAACTTTTTCACTACTAGTCTCTTTTTATTGAAGTAAGGAGGGATGATTTTTTAACAATTCTTAGCTTGAAATCACCTCTGTACACCCATTTCCATTAGTTTTTTCCTTGATAAGATGGTTATTCCACAAGATCTAAGTTTTTGTTAGTTTTTTCGTATTTTAGTCGTCGTCTTAGTGCCACGTTTATTTGTGCGAGGGCGATTCAGATGAACAAAGTATATCCAATCAGCGACAAGAAATCAAACCAATGGTCATCAATCTATTGAAAAACTGGAATCATAGATATTTTAGTCACAATAGTAATATCAAATGTGTAGGTTAAACTATCAAATGTATAGACTTTGAACCAATTCATTATATTATTAACTTGGATAATGTTTTTTTAAAATTTTGATTATATGTTTATAGTTTGAATCAATAAAATTATTTTTCTCTTAAAAAAACACTCCTAAAATTTTAAAAAGAAAAGTTGCCGACTAAAAAATAAATTTCTAAAATATTTTTATATTAACATTTGAAAAGGGAGAATATTCATAATTTAATCCTTTTAAAAATATTTTCTAAAACAACAATTTCTACTTGGATAATGTTTTTAAAAATTTTGATTATATGTTTACGTAAGACCCCAGAAAATTCTAATTTTATGAAAAAGGATAAAATGGTCGGTCAAAATCCAGATTTTTTCTAGATCTTGGATGATGAAATGGACTTCACCGTTGGAATCGTCTCGCAAAATCTAGCTACCACGTCGAATTTCGTTGAATTCCGAGATAGTTGGAATTTCATGTTTTTCGAGGCACCGAGAGTGGTGCGGGACACTTGGTACATTGTGAGTGGATCAAGAGGTGCCACATGTCATGTGCAGAATGAGTCAAACATGAGCTCAAATAGGACCCATGAGAGACACATGGCATCATGCTATTGGAAGGAAATCTATAGTAGATGGATAAGAGGATAAGGAAATCTAAGTCAATTAATGGGAGGTTGACATGTGGCAAGTGAGAAGACAATTCTCTTGACCCAATTTGACCAAACCGGATTGGATGGGGGAAAAGTGAAGGAAAATAGAGAGGAAAAAGAAAGAGGAAAAAGAGAGGAGAAATTGTAGAGAGAGTGTCTACTTTCTCTCTAGATTTTTTGGCGGTCGGTCCGTGGTCGGCGGACAAGCTAAAGTTCAGTCCCCGCAAGAGCCACATGGGTATCGGTTTTGTGGAGTTTTGACAAACTTCGGGAGGTAGGGGTTTTCTCCTACTTGCTTTATTCTTTGGCTAAAAGTCATTTAAATGGATGGGGATATCTTAAGGCCTAGATGGCCATGTTTTCAGTCCCAAAGATTAGGACTGAGTGAGGAAATCCCTAGGTGGTTGTGGACAGCCCGAGACCATGGGTTGGACTGTT
The DNA here is from genome assembly GCA_016808115.1 of Tetrastigma voinierianum. NCBI lineage: Eukaryota > Viridiplantae > Streptophyta > Magnoliopsida > Vitales > Vitaceae > Tetrastigma > Tetrastigma voinierianum. Next base: position 293,621 of record JAEQBH010003831.1, on the reverse strand, counting down.
CATGTAAAACCCGAGAAAATTCTAATTTTCTAAAAAAGGGTAAAATAGTAATTTTGATCAAAATCCGAAATTTTTTCTAGATCTCGGATGATGAAACGGACTTCATCGTTGGAATCGTCTCGTGAAATCTAGATACCACGTCGAATTTTGTAGAATTCCGAGATAGCCAGAATTTCACATTTTTTGAGGCACCGGGTGTCGAGTGTTGTATGACGGCTTGTGAAAGAAATGTGATGTGACAAAAGTCACCTACTACATGTACCCATGTGACATATGTTGCATGATTAGTGAGACGATGGAGATGAATGGCTTAGATTAAGCCATGTGTCAAAAATAAAAACCAAGGGACAAAATGGGGATTAAGTGGCAGAGTAAATTAGATAAGACAAAAGAAGAATGTCTTCTTCTTCTTCAATTTGAGAAAAAGCGTGCGGTAGGTGGGTTCTAGATTTTAGAGAGAGAAGAGTGGCTTCTCTTTAGATTTCCGGTGTTCGGACCAGTCGGTTTCCGGCGGGCAAGCAAAGTTGTTCTCTGTGACAGAGCTACTCGTGGACACTGATTTTGTGGAGTTCCGACAACTCAAGAGGTAGGGATCTTTTCCTACTTGGTTTATTATTTGGCTAAGAGCCATTTTATGGATGGGGATTTGTAGAGGCCTGGATGGCCGTGCCGGTCTCGAATCTTTGGTCAGTGAAGAAATCCCTGCTTGTGTGGCCGTGAAGCAGTCTTGAGCCAGGGGTTTCACTATTCACGTGAATTGTTGTATGATTTTTGTGTGGTTTGGGTGATTTAAAATGAATTGCTTAATTTGTTAATTAGCCCATGTGAGCTAATTTTGGTGTTATTGATTATGAATTGAATAACATGAATTGTGTGAATTAATTTGTTAATATACATGTAAATATATTAGCATGAATATTTGGAAATGGCATAATGCATTCCATATACTTAGGGGCACCTAGATGGTAGGTGTGAGTGCATGACATGAAAGAAATTGAAAGAAAAATGAAAACGGTTGTGAAAGGAATTTTAAAGAAGATTTTTCAAAGAATTGCTTTGGAGAGTTGTCCAACGGTTCATCTCAGAAGCGGACCCATGACTGTTTCGGAGAATTACCCAGCAATTAACCTCGGAGGGTTGTCCAATGTATTTACCGAAATTCAGTAGTAAGTTTTTGAGAACAAAAAGTGTTTGTTTTGAAAACTGTATTTTTACTCGCATTTGGCTTAGGCATGTGTGAGGGAGTCGGTGAGGACTCGAGACATGGGATTGGGCATGTAGACATTCAAGTAAGATCATGTATTTTCTTGAGTGTGTTTGTTTTGCCATGACATGTGCACTTAGGTGGGGAGTAACCCATGTAGGAAATTATCTCTACGGCTTTTACTCACCCTATCGAGATATCACTATTTCAGGTACAGGGAGTGTGCAGGAGGACGGCGCTCACTAGAGACCGCGGTTTAGAAGAAAGCCGGATTGTAGCTTTGGTATTCATTTTGTATAACATGTATTAGAATTTTAAATTTTAATATATGTTTGAATTAAGAGTGATTTATTAACTCTTGAACCATGTAATATAGTTGACATATATTGTGTGAGTAGTGATGCATGGGCCCAAGTGGCCATTTTACTCGCATGTGGACCCGGTGTGGTCGTTGTAAACTGTTTGGGACAGGTTGTATTTTGTGTAGAGCTCCTCGTACAAAGGAGACTCTGCCCGATTTTCGTGAGTGGTGTCGGGTTACCCGACATCCACGAGTATTCCGCGGGTTAACGGGTTGTCAACGAGACACCCCAGTTTTGGGGCGTCACAGTTCATGTGACCTTGTGTGTTGTTGTGTGCTATTTGTGTAATTCATTGGGTGGGTCCAAGATGGACTACTAAATTGTTTATTAGCCATGTGAGCTAATTTTATGTGTTATTACTATGAATGAATAACATGTTGTTGTGTGTTAATTTTGGTTAATATATGCATGCTTGATATATTAACATGTGTTGTATGGAAGTGGCATAATGCATTTCATATGCACTAGGGCACCCTAGAACTGAAGGATCCCAACCCGGATTAACCTCATTAGGAGCAGGGGACCTCGGAGCACTCAGTGGATATAAACTTTTCCTCAAAATAATCATATGAAAATCCATGGAATGAACCCCTTTGTCATAACATTATCTTTAGAAAATAATGCGGAGTGAAGTGGTAAATAATTTTTTAAACCTTAGATTTTTTAGAAAATCGACGGAGTTTCCCTCTTGTTTGTCGGACATTCCCAAATTTTAAAACACGATGAAAGCATTCAAAAACACTTCTAATCTTTCAATTCACATCTTCCATTTTAGGACTCCTCGTCCACAACCCAATCAAACACGATAGACATACATATACATTTATTTACTTCAAATCATCAAAACATTCAAACCTTTTTCTATTCCATACACATTTTATCAAGATTGGGCTTAATGGAAGCAAAGCCGTAAACATGTACCTCGTCACGAGGATCAAAGCCCACGTAGTTCCTTTTCAAATATATACATATATACATATATACTTGACAAAATCTTCAACATCTACAATATGCAAAATATCTATACAATGCAGTTCACAGACGTCGTCTCCTCGATGGCTCGACTCACTGCGCAGGGGGATGCCCTATCGGCGCACCTATCTCGGTTCCTGAAAATGGTTTTGAAACATACGAAAAAGAATGAGCTAAAAGAGCTCAATGGTGTACATTTTCATTTAGATAACATTTTCAGTATATAAAGTAATAAATACTTATACAATTAAAAATCAATTTATGCCTTAAACTTTCTTTCTTTATTTCTTTTTCTTTACGATGGAACCCAAAGGATAAACTTTGCAGACAGTTTTAGATGCGCGGTGATGGACGGAGTCATTCCGGTCATAACCACTCGCTACGGAGAAAATCACGCTTTTCATAGGGTTCCATTCATAGCACTTTATCACGTGTAAGGATGTTACTCTAAACACCTATTTCCCTCCCACGATTAGTAACCTATATAACTTTACCCTCTAAATCCTTTGCGCTTAAAGTACCTCGGCCGATATCAGTCATAACAGTCATATAGGGTTAGGGTAACTATCAGTAAAACATTTCTTCAAAATACATTTATAAATCCATTTAAATTCTTTACTTTATCATTAAAACACATATGCATTCTTTACACATTTTTAAACTTTCATAATGCCTTAACATATGCATACATATTTAATATACATATATAAACATTTACATTAAACTTTTCCTTTTAACATTTAAAAACCTTTCACTTTTAAAACTCAATTTTCAAAAATCAGTTTTACACTTACAGTTCACCGCTCAATCCCGCTTGCTTCCCGTGGAATTCCCGTTTCCCGTCCGATAGTCCTTTTCAACTTTTTCAAGAAAAACCACAATTAAACATTAACCATAATTTCAATTTTAATCCACCATACACATTCATTTAAAGCCAAATTAACAAATTACCCTTGAGCACTAAAAAAACCACTCATTTTAGCCAACCTTTTTTCCAACAATACTCTATAGACTTTATGACCCAAAAATTATTCAAACGGTCTTCAAAAAATATGAAACTCTCAGATCAGTCCTTTATATATCCAATGACATCTCTTTAAATTTTCAATTTAAAATTCCTTCTCTAAGGCCCTCAACCACATAACACAAGTTACAGCATGTTTTCGATGCCAACTTGGTTAACTCACAGAATCACCTACTGTTATCCCCTTGATTTATGGGGATCTTAACTCCATAAATTGGAAATGGACTCTTCACTAATTTGAAGCTATGGTTATAAGGTTTCTTCTCCAATTGGAATCACCCAATTTGGATCACCAAAACTCAAGTTATTGTATTTTACATCTAGATGACTCAATTTGGCAGAACAGAATCTGCACATAGCTCCACTTTGACAAATTTTCTGGGCACTTTAGGGTTACAATTTGCATGAACTTCCTTCAGATAAATTTTTCCCCTATAAGTATATTTTACCCATAATTTTGAATCACTCAATTTGGATGAGTGAAACTCCACTTATGTCCAAAACACTACAACCATACCCAAAACAGAGCAAAATCAGTGAGCTACACGAGGCTCACCATTCATTCCGTATTTGGGAGCCTTAGAGCTACAATTTGCTCTTGGTCTCTTATATACATTTGTAGCCCTATCTCTTATGGTTCTTTAAAAATTGGAATCAATTCATTTGGATGATTCTAACTTAATCTATAGCCAAAACAAAAACAGAGGTTTTACAGAAATTTTGACAGCATTCCTTTTACTTCTGGCGTGATCTTAATGCACTCGATTCAAATCCTTCTTTCTAACCAATTCCAATGCATTTCTAGAGTTAAGATTCACCCTAAAACACATGGAATTACCAAACTACCCTTGACCCCTCATTTTCCATTTTGGCCGAATTATACACAAACCATATTCCATTTTGTTCTTCCATTTTCTTCACTCTAATCACTCCCATTTAATGCCTTATACCTCAATTTCATAAATCCCTAACCAATTTCAACATATCATACAAAATTCAACGTAAACCCTAACCATTCACTCACTTGATTTTCAAACCCTAACTGTCCATTTCTTTCTCAATTTCTATCAAAATCATCATGATTCAACCTCAAATACCCCAATTCTAACATCCATACAAGAAAATCAAAGCATTAGGCATGAAAACATTAAAATCCAACTTCCCACCATTAAAACTTACTTGTTTCTTAGGTTTCCTTGGCTTTCCTCTTGCACCTGCCAAAATCACTTGAAGAGCTTGAAGAAGAAGAAAAATCACATCTTACCTTTGCTCCACCTTAGCCTCCACGGTTTTCTCCCTTCTTTCTCTTTTCTTCCCTTTCTTTTCTCTCTTTTCTTCTCTCTTTTCTCTCATGGCCGAGCCCTCCTCTATTTGAGCAAAGTTCAACTTTTTGAATTTAGACTTTGACCCTCACACTTGCCAAAATTGCAATTAAGTCCCTTAAACTTAGCTTTTTAACCTACACTTTGCCAAAATTGCATATGGGCCATAGTCTCATTGAATTAAGCACTAACGAGTCACAAACCTAACTTAGCCATTAAGAAATGTTTTGATTGGCTCTCATGAAAAATATCTCCATTTTATGGATTTTTATTCCTTTTCGCCTTAGATTGCTTTATACCAATTAAGCGTCAAAATATTCTATAGTGTCTAAATAGGGTGACTATGAAATATTCTAATTAAATCCTTCACATTGATTCAGGGCTCTGAAATCACGAAATCGGATTTAAAATCATTAAAATCGTAATCCAGGACAATAGCGTATTATTATCCGAATTCGTTAGGATCGCTGAAAACTATCAAGCGGACTCCGTTTCCTCCCGTTTTAGTTTCGTTTAGACTCTATGATTATTTCGGACATTTTTCGTATATTGGCCCAATTTTGAAAAATTTCAGCGTAGGCTCGAATTTCGGTCAGGAATCACTATTCCTTTAAATCTCAATTCTCTTCTAAATATTGAGGTTCAAAGTCATAGGAACATGGGAATTTCTTAAAAATTCCTTTGCAAACCCCTCCATCCGGATATAATAAGAAAAATCACTTTTCCTTAGGGCATTCGGTGAAAATTTTCAAAATTTCACCCCATGCCCCGAATGACGTCGGGCGTTCTAAATTCTAATCTACCCTCGTTTCTATCATTGGACCTCTAATCAGTTCAAAAACTACTATTATAACATTCAATCAGGTTGAGGTTTTACAATTACCCCTCCTTATAAAAATTTCATCCTCGAAATTAAAACATTCGTACCTGCATCAAAGAGATGGGAATAATGCCTCTTCATACATATCACGCTCCCATGTCTTAGCTTCCTATCTTGTGTGACTCCTCCCACAATACCTTCCTGTGGAATAGTCTTGTTACTTGAGAACTTGCTCGGCGGTCGAGGATGCGCAGTTCCTCTTCGTATGTTAAATTCTCTTATATTTCCACAGGTTACTCTGTCAATACATGTGAAGGGTCTGGTATATACTTGCGGAGCATAGAAACATGGACTCAGCTTTCCACATTTCCTAAATCTTAGTACGCCATTCCATGGGGAAATCCTCAAAAATACCATATCCCCTACCTTGAACACTAGGTCCCTACGGCGATTATTCGCATAACTTTTATGTCGGTCTTTTGCAATTTTCAGTCTATCCCTTATAACTTTGATCTTATCACAAGTCACTTGGACAATTTCCGGATCTACTAATTTCCTTTTGCCTACCTCATTCCAACAGACTGGAGTTCGACATTTCCGTCCATAAAGAGCCTCATAAGGGGCCATACCATGCGGCACGTGCTTGTTATTGTATGAAAACTGTCGGTGGATGGGTGTCGGCTCCTCTAAACTCCATGAAACACATACCTAAGCATATCCTCACAAAGTCTGTATAGTCCTCTCAGTTGGCCATCGATACATGGATGAAAAGCCGTATTGAAGTGTGATTTAGTGCTAGACGTTCTATGGTAGGCCCCAGCAAGTGAGGGTAAACATGGGATCTCTGTGCAAAACAATGGAAGCGGCGTACCATGCAATCGATAATCTCCTAGCATTATAATTGGACGACTTATCGATGAATCACTATTACGATAGGGAGGAAATGGGCTGATTCGTTAGTGCATCCACAATTATATCGTATCATGGCCACTCGGCAGCGTGGAATCTACCCTGAAATCATAGTGATTCTCTCCATTTCCAGCGGGGATCGGGAGTGAAGTAATAGTCTTAGGGCTTCGATGTTTGACTTTCACTGCGACATGTGAGACATCACGGGAGACGAACTGCAATATCCTCTTCATGCCCTTCCACCAGTGGTATTTCCTTTAGAATTTATGATACATCTTTGTGCTTCCCGGATGCATAGCATAAGCGGAGGAATGGGCTTCCTCCATAATCTCTCTCCTCACATCACCTACATCTGGTACACACAACCTCGTCCCATGACCGGTACCCATCCTCTCAATGATAAACCCCTCGTTGCCCCGGACTACACTTTACCTCTCAACCGCTGCTCTGTGGATCCACGAATCTGAGCTCTCTAATCCGCAATACATCGATACATGACGTGCGTAAATGTGGCTAACGATTACCCGAATCATCGGTTCAGTCTCACCCCCAAGGACCTCAATTCTATGAGTCGAGGAAGATGCACGACCCTCAAGTGCGATAGGGAACTCATGGGTCTCCTACTAAGAGCATCTGCTACCACGTTCGCCTTTCCAGGATGATATTCAATGGTACATTCATAATCCTTGATCAATTCAATCCATCTCCTCTGTCTCATCATTCCCCGGTTCCTTATAACGTAAATAGATACGCAAGCTCTTATGATCAGTAAGTGTAACACCCCGAAGTATACCTAGTTGTTTCGACATGTTTAGGGTATTTTGTAAGCCCTAATTTATTGTTTCATGGGTCAAATACGTAGGAAACGAGAGACCGAGAAAGTTACAAAACTTAAGGACAATTTTGTAATGGGTCCCAAGGGCTTAAAAGTCCTAATGTGAAAGATTTGAGGCCAAGAAGAAATAATAGGAATTGTTGTATAATTCCTAGAGATGAAGGCCCAAAATACAATAAAAAGGAATTGAAATACAAATGGCCATTAGTTGGGGGACAAAAATGCAATTATGATAATAACCCAAAAATGGGTTTTGATGGCCAAACAAGGCCTTAACAAAATCTGGATTTTAAAGACCAAATTGGTCTCAAATTGGGGGTAGAACCGGATGGGAGAAGGAGAAAAAAAGAAGAGAAGAGGAAGAGGAAGAGAAGAAGGAGGAGCCAAGAGCAAGCCAAAGGTATGGAACTTGGATTTTTGGTATGAAAACCAACCTTGATTATGATTTCCATGAGATTTGGCATGTATCTTTGGGTTTGTAGGATGATTATTTTTACTCAAACCCTAAAGTTTCCTAGGTTTCATCATAGCCAAAAATTGTGGAAAGTAAGGTTGATAAAACCTTAAATTGTACAAGATAATCATAGAATCCTCTCCTTTAGGATGGATTCATGGTTGAATAAGTATTTGAGTTAGGGTTTAGAATAAACCCTAACTAAACATCATGTTTGGTTTGTGTATGGGTTTTAACCTTATATTATAAGGGTTTTGGAAGAAATCCATGATGGATTTGAAGAATGATATGAGTGAAGAGATGAATTGAATAGAAAGAGATTCCAAGATGAATTTGGAATTGTTTTTGATGTGTGTTTGAAGTGTAGAAGTGATTAGGGATCACAAGTATGGAAAAAAATGAGGAAAACACACGATACAGGCACTTTTGGGGACTCTACGGTAGAAGTTGAAGTCCTACCAGTGGGAGCTTCAGTTATCGTCATTTTTGGCCAAGTCCTGCAGTGGAACTTAAGTCCTACCGGTAGGACCTGTTCTGGTTTTCCAATTTCGACCAGTTTTCGTATTTTGGCCATAACTTCCTCATTTCTTATCCGATTTGAGTGATTCAAGTGGCTACGTAAAATAGACTTCAAGGAGAACTAAACTTTAAGAGAAAGTATCTCCAATTTCTGAATCTATGTGGTCGAAAAATCCACTCAAAGTGAGGCTATGTGCAAGCCCATTTCCTGCATCAGTGATCTGTAGAGAAGTCAGGATTTGTTTGGACGTAACTTGAGCTCGGTGCTCAGTGGAGTGATTCAGTTGGAATGAACCCTTAGCACCTTAGATTTAAATAAGTACAAGGACCTCGTGTCAAAATATGAATTTAAGACCCCGGAAAAATCAGTAATTCAAACAGTCCCGAGTGTAAAATCGGAAAACCGACTAGTTGGCATGAAAATGCCATAACCTGAGTTTGGAAGATCCAATTGGAATGATTCCAATTTCTGAGTAAAAGATGATTCATAGAAGAATAAGAATATATGAATAAGATGTGATTACATGCTCATCATACCTTGCAGTATATGGATTACGATGCATCGTGAGCAGCGTAAAGTGGCTAACAATGCCTATTATAAGATAGTAAGTTACTGAACTCATATAGTTGTAAAACTACCTAAGACCAGTTATTAAATGACCTGGCCTCACGTGCAGTTTTCTTCGGTACTCTGATTAGTGCTCAGGCACTCTGATTGAAATGCCGGTACTCTGATTGGAGTGCTCGGCACTCCTGATTGAAATGCCGGTACTCCCGATTAGTGCTACGGCACTCACGATTTACGATTAGTGCTCACGGCACTCTGGTACGACTAGTGCTCACGGCATACATGCTTGTGTAGTATCTTCGGTACTTATTGTGTTGTGTCTTACTTAATCAGTGATACTTGCGGTCTAGGAAGTCGAACGGTTATATGATAAGTCTACGAAAAAGTTACGTAGTACCTCTCACGGGCACTCACGTCTCACGATTAAGGCTGTAGTACCTACGGGTACTCTGTATTTGTATAAGTTACGCGGGTACCTACGGGTACTCACGCATCTGTATAGTTTTGTGGTACCCTACGGGCCTCCTGCATCGCTATAAGTTATGTAGTACCTCACGGGTCACTCCTGCGTCTGGGCAGTTCTGTAGTACCTCGGTACTCCTGCATGCAGATAAGTCCGAGTGGTACCTCACGGGCCTCTGTCTACGATATGTCCGTATCTGAATAAGTCACATCTACGATCTAGTTACGTAGGTACCTCACGGGTACTCACGTATCTGAGTAAGTTTTGTCACGAATCTGATTAAGCTCGTAGTACCTACATGGGTACTCCTGTATCTGAGAATGTTACGTAGTACCTACACGGGTACTCCACGTATTTAATTAAGTTACGTTACTTGTCTGCGGTTAGGATTACAGCGTGTTTTCCTACAGTGCTCACGCATCTGAATAAGTCCTGTAGTACCTACGGGTACTCTTGTATCGATAAGTCACATCCCGAATAAGTCTGTAGTACTACGGGTACTCTATGTTTGATAAGTCTGTATCAGATAAGTCACCGCTGGTACTACGGTGCTCCTGTATTTAATGAGTCACGTCTGCGAATAAGTTACGGAAGTACCTACGGGTACTCTAAGCCATACGATTAGCTGCCAGTACCTACGGGTACTCTGTATCTGAAAATGTTGTAGTACCTACGGGTACTCGTATTTAATTAAGTTACGTTACGTCTCGATTTAGTTACATGGCACCTATGGGTACTCCTGTCTCTGAATAAGTCTGATGCGATAAGTTAGTAGTACCTAAAGTACTCTTGTATCTGAATAAGTCCTATAGTACCTACGGTGCTCATGTATCTAATAAGTCATGTCGATAAGTTACGTCTGTATAGATCTGTAAGTACCTCTGGTACTCCTATCGATGATCCCATATCTTGAATAAATTATATCACATTATCTAATGCGTTACGTAGGTACTATGGGTACTCACGCATTTGATTAAGTTCTATCCTGTATCGATCGTTACCGTAGTACCTACGGTACTGCGTTGATTAAGTTACATGTCCGGTGTCTGATATGTGTTGCAGCCAGTACTGGGTGTATCACGTATCACGACAGAGTTCGATATTGAGATAAAGTCTGTAGTACCTCACGGGTGCTCACATTTGAATAAAGTTCATGGTACCTCTCCGAATTTCTCCTGTATCCAATGAAGTCTGTATGCGTATAAGCTCGTAATTTTTTGGTACTCTCTCCGTATTGGTGAATTAAGTATAAGTCCGATGGTACCTCACAGTTACTCTTGTATCTGTGGTACCCTGCGGGTACTCACGTCATCGTAAGATAAAGCATAAGGTGTTGGAGTACCTACGAGGTGCACCTCATGTATAAGAGTCTGTCCTGTGGTACCTCACGAGATTGCTTTGTATCAGTAAAATGTTCTGACACTCGTTATACGTATCAGAAATAAGCTCAGGTATAAAGATCTGAGAAGTACGAGGACTCTCTTCAGTAGAATAAGTGTATAGGATTACGCTCACGAGTCTGCGAGATATAAAATCCATTATAGTATAAGGATTACTGTGGCACTCCCACGAAGTCACGAGGATACCACGTAAGTCTGTTATAAGGATATGTTGCATAAGAATAAGATGCAGCCTTTCTGAGTCAGAGATAATAGCGTAAGCTTTGTTATAAGAAAAATTACTCGTATAAGCTCATAATATAAATGCATGAAATTTATATTATCACATTGTGTAATGTTAAATGTGTATATGCACTAAAAATGTTTCCCACTAAGTAAGCTTAGCCGCGAGGTTTTTAATCCTTGTAGGTACGAGAGAGAAGACATCGACGAACATCACACATCTGGTGGTAGGCACGCCTTGGGTTCACGCTACGTAAGGTTCCACGTGCTTTCACGGTTTGTAAATAAAGATTCAGTTTGTATATGTAAATGGGACTCAGTTATATGTATATAATATTTTTGATTCTGTTATAAGATGTGGGCCATATACCCACGGGTGCGATTGGCACAAAAAAAAAAAAAAAAAAAAAAAAAGAGTCCCAGTCTGGTCTCCGGCGTCCGGAGGCTTAGGGCGTGACAAGTTGGTATCGAGCCTAGGTTTGAGGCGTTTGGATGAAGTCTGCCCGGATCAGGATGCACCTGTAATGGTGTTGGCTAATGCGGATGTTAATCACGTCTGCGTATATTGACTGGGAGATGGTCGGTACCAATCCGGCTGCCGAAGGATTAAGGCAGGGAGATGTAGTTCTGATGGAGCTTTGATGAAGCTCGAGTGATGAGAGGTCAGCTCCGGCTTACGTAAAGATATGAAAGAAGGATCTGATATGGAGCAGAAAGCACATGCTGGAGTGTGTCTTTAGGACGAGTCATCTATAAGGGAGAGTGTAACACCCGAAATATACTAGTTGTTTTGACATGTTTGGGAGGTACATTTGTAAGCCTAATTGTGACATTTCAGGGTGAATCTTGAAACCTTAAGGGAAGCTTGAGGGCCGGAAAGTTACAAAACAGGACAATTTTTGTAATGGGTCCCGGGGCTTAAAAGTCCCCTAATGTGAAAGATTTGAGACGAATATGGAATTGTTGTATAATTCTACTGCAGAAGATGAGCAATATCTCTGTAAAAGGTGAAATACAAATATGCCATTAGTTGGGGGACAAAAATGCAATTATGATAATAACCCAAAAATGGGTTTTGATGGCTAATAAGTATAACAAAATCTAGTTTTAAAGACCAAATTGGTCTCAAATTGGGGGTAGAACCGGATGGGAGAAGGAGAAAAAAGAAGAAAGAGGAGAGAGGAAGAAGAAGGAGGAGGAGGCGAGAAGCGAGCCAAGGTATGGAACTTGTAGTTTTTGGTATGAAAACCAACCTTGCTTGATTATGATTTCACGCATGATTTGGCATGTATCTTTGGGTTTGTAGGATGATTATTTTGCTCAAACCTAGGGTTTTCCCTAGGAGTTTCATCTTAGCCCAAAATTGTGGAAATATAAGGTTGATAAAACCTTAAATTGCCACCAAGATAATCACAGGAATCCTCTCTCCTTTGGATGGATTCATGTGGTTGAATAAGTATTGAGTTAGGGTTTAGAATAAAACCTAAACTTCGCTATCTTGGTTTGTGTATGGGTTTTAACCCATATTATAAGGGTTTTGGAAGAAATCCATGATGGATTTTTGAAGAATGATATGAAATTGAGAGATGAATTGAATAGAAAAGAGATTCCAAGATGAATTTGGAATTGTTTTGATGTGTGTTTGAAGTGTAGAAGTGATTGGGGGATCACAAAGTAGCTGGAAAAATGTGAGAACACACACATTCTGGGCACTTTTACAGGGACTCCTACCGGGTAGAAGTTGAAGTCACCGGTACAGGAGCCTTTCAGTTCTGGTCATTTTTGGCGATCACCTATGAGTAGAACTTAAAAATCCTACCAGGCAGGACACATTCTGAACTTTCCAATTTCGACCAGTTTTATTGTTTTGGCCACCTTAACTACTCATTTCTTATCCGATTTGAGTGATTCAAGTGGCTAAGTAAAATCAGGCTTCAGAGAGCTAAACTTTAGAAGAAAGTATCTCCAATTTCTGAATCTATGTGGTCGAAAAAATCACTCAAAGTGAAGAGACTATGTGTGACCCATTTCCTGCATCGGTGATCTCATAGAGAAGTCGGGTTAATTTCGGACGTAACTTGATGATTGCTCCCAGTGGGTGATTCAGTTGGAATATAACCCTTAGCACCTTAGATTTAAATAAGTACAAGGACCTAGTGTCAAAATATGAAGTTAAGACCCCGGAAAAATCAGTAATTCAAACAGTCCCGAGTGTAAAATCGGAAAACCGACTAGTTGGCATGAAAATGCCATAACACACAGTTGGAAGATCCAATTGGAATGATTCAATTTCTGAGTAAGATGATTCATAGAAAGGAGAATAAATATGAATAAGATGTGATTACATGCTCATCATACCTTACAGTATATGGATTACGATGCATCGTGAGGCAGCGTAAAGGAAGTGGCTAACAATACTTACCATTATAAGATAGTAAAGTTCTGCCCGAAGACTCCATATAGTTGTAAAACTACTAAGACCAGTTATTAAATGAAGCAACTCCTGTCTCTGATTAGCGGTACTTGGTACTCTCCTGATTAGTGCTCTCGACACTCACGATTGATGTAGTCTCGGTGTGGTGCTCGGCACTCCCGATTAATGCCAGGTACTCGATTAGTGTCGACACTCTGATTAGTATGCCGGTACTCCCGATTAGTGATGACACTCCTGTTCTGATTGATTAACTCTACGGCACTCACGTTACGACTAGTGCTACGGCGCCATGCGTGGTATCTTGGTACTTATTGTCTTTGTGTCTTGCCAATCTCAGTATTATGCACACGGTCTAGGAAGTGGCGTTATATGATAAGTCTCACGAAAAGTTACGTAGTACCTCACGGTGCACTCATCTCCCCGATTAAGGCTGTGGTACCTATGGGTACTCCTGTATTTGTATAAGTTACGTAGCCTACGGGTACTCCACGCATCCTGTATAAGTTTTGTAGTACCTGGGTATCTGCATCTGTATAAGTATGTGGTACCTGGTTACTCCACGCATCTCTACAGACAAGTTACGTAGTACCTACGGGTACTCGCATCTGAATAAAGTCGATGAGTACCTACGGGCACTCATCTCACGATGTCCCGTATCTGAATAAGTCACATCTCTACGATCTGGATTACGTAGTACCTACGGGTACTCACGTATGAGTAAGTTTTGTCTGATCGATTAAGCTCGTAGTACCCATGGGGTACTCTGTATCCCAATGTTACGCCAGTACCTACGGGTACTCTTTGTATTTAATTAAGTTACCGTTACATCTGCGGTTGAGTTACTACGTAGTACCTACGGTACTCTGCATCTGAATATCGTCACGTGGCCTCACCTTGGTACTCACATGTCCCGATAAGTCTGCATCCCGAACAAGTCACCGTAGTACCTACGAGGTATACGTATTTGATAAGTCACTGTATCAGATAAGTCTGTAGTACCTGCGGTACTCACATCCCCGACAAAGTCTGTCTCGAATAAAGTTACGAGTACCTGCGGGTACTCACGTACGATTAAACTCACCGCCAGTACCTACACGGTGCACTCTCTGTATCTCTGAAAATGTTACGTAGTACCTACGGGTACTCACGTATTTAATTAAGTTCTGATGCGTCTCCGATTTGATTCGTAGTACTATGGGTACTCTGTCTCTGAATAATAAGTCGATCACGATAGTTAGTGTACCAAGGTACTCACAGTATTTGAATAAATTTTGCCAGTACCTCACGGTACTCATGTATCTAATAAGTCGTATCTGATGAAGTTACGTACCACGTATAAGTCGCGTAGTACCCTCACGGTGCTACTCTGCTAATATCTGATAAAGTCCCATATCTGAATAAATTATGTCACAATATCACGATCACCGTTACGTAGCAGTACTATGGTACTCTTACCGCATTTGATTAAGTGTCACGTATCGATGCGTGCGGCCAGTACCTACGGGTACTCGGCATTTGATTAAAGATTAAATAAGGTATCGTATGTTCGCCCAGTACTCACGGGTACTCACATCGACAAGACGGTGATGAACCAAGTCTGTGGTACCCTCTACGGGTACTCGGCATTTGAATAAGTTACGTAGTACCTGCGGGCACTCACAATGACATCCCAATAAGTCTGTATGCGCTATAGCTCGTGGTACCTGTAAGTACTCCGTGATAGTAGATTAAGTATATATAAGTCCAGTGTAGTACCTACGGGTACTCTCTTGTATCTGTGTAGTACCCTACAGTACTCTCACGTCATCATATTAAAGATAGCATAGAATGTGGGTACCCTACGAGATTACCTCTCGTATGAATGTCTTTTGTGGTACCTACGGGTACTTTTGTCTGACAAAGTAATTTATGGTACCTCTGGTACTTCTGTATCCAGCGAAATACGAGGAATAAGCTCCGTGTAAGATCAGAAGTACACAAGGATATGTTCCATAGAATAAGTATAGGATTACACGCTGCTCCTACGAAGGTCTGTAAACATAAGTAAAGTATAGTATGATTACGTGACAACTCCCTACGAAGTCTGAGATACACATAAGTCTGTTATAAGGATATGTGCATAAGAGCCAAGATCTTGTAACTCCCTCCCGGGGAGATCCCGAATAGCGTAAGCTTCATTATAAGAAAAATTACTCGTATAAGCTCATAATATAAATGCATGAAATTTATATTATCTGCATTTATTGTGTAATGTGCGTTAAATGTGTATAATGCATAAATGTCTCCCACTAGCGTAAAGCTTAGCACGGGTTCAATCAGGTGTAGATGCAGAGAAGACATCGACAAAAACATCCATGCAATTTTGAGCTGACACACTTGAGGTTCACTACATGTAGGTTAAGGTGTAACACGGTTTGTAAATGTAAAAGTTCGGTTTTTGTATATGCCAAATGGGACTCCGATTATATGTATATAATATTTTGATTACATTTATAAGATGTGGGCCATACCCACAGGTGCCAGATGGCTTTTAAAAAAAAAAAAAAAAAAAAAAAAAAGAGTCCCAGTCCTGAGTCTCGCGTCGAGGAGCTTAGGGCGTGACAAAAACTCCCTACGAGGGCACTCCATATAAGTAATGCCTCCATATCCGTGAGAAAGCCCAGATACTGCATTTGTCTTAGCTCAGGTCGTGTGTAGGATAGTGCGATTCATGCTTCTTCAATTGCTCAGAAGCATATGCAATCACCTTGTCGTGCAACGTTAATACACAACCCGGACCACGCTAGAGAGGCATCTGCCACCTTGCAAAGCCATCTTGCTCTGATGGAAGTGTCAAAAATGCGGGTGAGGTCAATCTCTTTTGGAGTTCAAAACTCTGGCGAGCGAGCCTCGACCCAGCGGGTTCTCTCCGCCTTGTATCCCCGATCCCAGTGAGTGCGTATCTTCGAAAATCCCTCGGCTTGAACTTCACGGTAATACCACCGCCAAGCCCGAGAAAACTCACTTATCTCGGTAACACTGTTGGAGGTTTCCAATTGGTATAGCCGACCTTACGGATCCGAGACCCCTGCGGCCCATGTGTGTCGGCGACAACGTAGAGCGAAACTAACACTTGCGAAGGTTTGACATATAGCCGTGTTCCCACAATGTTTGTAGAACTATCCACTCCAAGTGCTCACACGCATGTTCTTCTCCCTTTGCACGAATAATAGATCAATATATATAAATTAATAAACCGCGATAACAAGAATCCTGCTAAGTAAGACTAAATCATTCATGAGATATCCATAAAATGAATTTAGGCGTTAATAGGAAATGGCATATTTAGAAACTGAAATATGCAGTAAGGTGTTCTGAATCTTTGTCTTTATCCTCATCATGAACTCTCAGCGTATTGCTGACCTCAAATCAATCTTGGAGAATACCTTGGCTCCACATGGCCCGATCCATCCGGAAGGATCGCGGTCTACGTATTGTTACCTTATTGACTCTACGTAATCAATACATAATCGCGCCAAAATCCTTCTTCTTCACAAATAAAACCCCGGTGCTCCCGAGAGACGTGCTGGGCCACAGCAACCCCCTTGTTGACCATTCTTCCATATCTTACCTTAAGTTCTTTTTCAGTGCGGGGGCCGTCTGTAGAGCTCATCCGGTGTTGGTTCTGTCCCGGGGGATAACTCGATCACCAAAAAATGTCTCTACATGCAGGGGTAATCTGAGAAGATCATCTGGAAACACATCCCCGGAATTCTCGACTCTTAGGAATGTCTTCCGGTCTCACATCATCCTCTCTCACCTCAGCGCCAGAATTTGATATACCGGGATATGACTTTGGAGCATCTTCCGTCATTACATACATCATACTTTCGAGGACATTATCTTCCTTACCCCCTGAAAAGCCAATCTCTGGTTTCCCGGTCTCACAGAACTTAACTTCTTTCTGAAGCAATCCATGGTAGGCGTGATGTCAGAACAACAGTCCATCCCTAATATCCATCGAGTCTGGATGTCAACCGTGATACCCAATTGACCCACGAACTCATGGCCCTCGATAATCACTCTGACCCATGTGGCATACTTTCTGTCGCTATAAGTGAATCTCCTGTAGGAAGGGAGACTACCATACTACAATCTATGGGCTGTATCTCTATCTTCGCATTGCAATAAATTTAGCGAAATAAATGAGTGAGTAACACCGATTCTATCAAGATAGCATCACACTATCAAAACTTGGATAGTACGTATCACTGACCTACGGTCTTCACATGCCCTCTTCCTATTTGAATTGCGAAACACCCACAGCCTGTGTTAATGCGGTGAGTCCCATATGTCCTGGGATGTTGCGACCTCTACTTTGCTGGTCCCTCAAGGTTTAGTAAATGTAGTGGGGGCCTCACTTTTGAGGCCCTCGATGACCACACGACCTCACCAGCCTTGAGCACATGCCCCTCTGTCTGTGTCCACTCTGATCCACTTGCTAGCTATCGTAAGGCACTCTTTACGGCAAAGTGTCCCGGCTGTCATACTTAAAGCAGCGTGGTGCCAAATGCGCACTCACCATGGTTCTTCCCACCGCGAGCACCTCTGGCTTTGGACCCTTGGGTACGTCGTGGCCTCGAACCACAGCTGGGGCGTGCCCCCACGTGGGGCACTGCTTTGCCACCGGTCCAGCACGTGTCTTTCCTCCCCTCTTGAGCTGCTTACTGGAACCTCTTTGAACCGTGACCCACTCCGTTCACGTGACCAGGGAGCATGCTGGGATTTCAACCTCATGCTCCTCTCGACCACTAGCTGCGAGCTCTGCTACATGTGCGTGCGTGTTGTCAATTTGTCGGCCCTTCTTGTGGTCTAATCATTTGGACTAAACCTACAGCAAACCTCTTGGTCTTGAGAAACTTAGGTCATCACGATAAATGGGACATGACCGAGGCTCGAGAAAAACTCACAAAGCTCATAATGCACGTCGGAGGTGTGTCCCTTGCTCCGGCCTAAAGAGCACTCCTCGGCCTTCGCATCTCTCATGCGGCTGGGAACAAACTTATCATGGGCTCTTCCTTGTGCCGGGACACTCCACTCTAGGCATCTCCTGTGAGCGCCCTCCACCACTCCTGATACTCTATCCGTGGGAGCTTGAAAAAAGTGACCATACCTGTAGCGTCGTACAACGCATCACACAGTAGACAGCTCATTTCCCTCTAACCATGATGAAGCCTTTTAGGTCTCCTAATCCATCATAGTTCAGGTGCCCCCCTAGCTTTCGCCCCCTCTCTATAGAAACTCACAGGCTCTGTTTGTCTGTGCGATGTAGCTAAAAGGCGACCATGCTGCTCAAGGTATCTGTCCTCCCACGACCTTAGGAGCGGTGAGCGACTCCGTCTATAGTGTGACTAAGAGCCATTTGCTCCCCCAAGGGTGTACGTCCCCACACACGAGCCTCAAGGCGGTGGCGGCTACATTTGCCTGTAGTGACTTTCAGGTATAGGGTCACTATGTACGTTGTTGGAGGTATCACGCAAGACTCGTCAACATGTTCCTTGGTGGTGGTACTAATGCCTCGGGAGCTCTCTCCCCGGTGGCGGGTCTACCGGCCTCGACGGCATTTTTACGTAATTTAAAAAAATTTAATATGTGTAACATATATGGTTTTAAATCACATAATAATTTATGTAATTTAAAAATAAAACAGTAAAACACTATTAAACATTAAAACGATAAAATTTTCAAATCTTTATAACATTTTCAAAACCTTGGCTCATTACCACGTTGAAGGATCCCGACCGATTAATCTCATGAACGGGGACCTCCCGGCACTCAATGGATATAGAAACTTTTCTCAAAATAATCATATGAAAATCGATGAACCCCTTTACAATCCTTAACATTATCTTTAAATAATCTTGGAGTGAGTGAGTAAATAAATTTTTTTCAAACACTTAGATTTTCAATCGGCGGAGTTTCTGTTTGTGCGGACGTCCCAAATTTACAAAAGCTGATGAAGCATTTTAAAAACACTTCTAATCTTTCAATTCATCTTCATTTTACAGGACTCCTCGTCCACAACCCGATCAAACACGATAGACATACATATACATTTATTTGCTTCAAATCATCAAAACATTCAAACTTTCTTCTATTCATGTGCACATTTTATCAAAAGATTGGGCTTGTATACCAGGCGGACAAAAGTAGCCGCCTATATATACCTAAAATCCCGCGAGGATCAAAGCCCATGTTTCCTTTTCAAATATATACATATATACATATACATGACAAAATCTTGACATCTACAATATGCAAGAAAGAAATATCACAATCGTTCACGGGCGTCGTCTCCTCAATGGCTTGACTCACTGCGCAGGGGGATGCCCTACCGGCGCACCTGTCTCGGTTCCTAAAAATGGTTTTGAAACATACGAAAAAGAATAAAGGCTAAGGGAGCTGTATTTGTACATTTATTTAGATAACATTTTCGGTATATAACAAAGTAATAAAATACTTATACAATTAAAAATCAATTTATACTGTAAACTTTCTTTTCTTTCTTTATTTCTTTCTTTATTTGATGGAACCCAAGGGAGGATAAACACACCGAGCAGTTTCAGAATGCGAGACGATCATTCAGGTCCATAGCTTACTTCACATTCTTGCAGACTCACCGCTTTGCACCGGGTTCAGTCATACACTTTATCCGCGATGTAAGGGGATATTACTCTAAACACCTATTTAGCTCCCTAGGTTAGTAACCTATAACTTTACCCTCTAAATCCTTACAGCTTGAGTACACCAAGCTATATCAGTCATAACGATCATATGGGGTTAGGGGTAACCATCGATTAAAACATTTCTATTTGAAATACATTTATAAATCCATTTAAATTCTTTACTGATCATTAAAACACATATGCATTCTTTACATTTTAAACTTTCATAATGCCTTAACATATACACATATTTAATATACATATATAAACTTTTTCCCTTTTAACATTTAAAATCTTTTTCCCAAAACTCAATTTTCAAAAACAATTTTACTCACAATTCAGCTCAATCACAAAGCACAAACTTAAAAAACTAGAATTCTTATTTCAAATCTGATGTTGTCTTTTTCACATTTTCAAGAAAAACCACAATTAAACATTAACCATAATTTCCATTTAATCACCATACACATTCATATACAAAGCGAATTAGCAGTACCTTGAGCACCCCTAAAAACCCACTCATTTTGGCCAACCACCAACAATACTCTATAGACTTTATAGGCCCAAGGTAAGATCTTCAAAAATTACTGAAACTCTCAGAGCAGTCCTTTATATATATCCAATGACATCTCTTTAAATTTTCAATTTGGGAGGCGTTCCTTCTCTCTAAGGCCCTCAACCACATAACATAAGTTACAGCATGTTCCCCGTGCCAACTTGGTTAACTCACAGAATCACTACTGGTATCCTTGATTTATGGGATCTTAACTCCATAGGAGAATTGGAAATGAAGTTTCTTCACATTCATTTGAAGCTATGGATTTATAGGTTTCTCCAATTGGAATCTCGCAATTTAGTCACCAAAACTCAAGTTATTGTATTTTACATCTAGATGACTCAATTTGGCAGAACAGAATCTGCACATAGCTCCACTTTGACAAATTTTATGGGCACTTTAGGGTTACAATTTGCATGAACTTCCTTCAGATAAATTTTTCCCCTAGAAGTCTATTTTACCCATAATTTTGAATAACTCAAATTGGATGATTGAAACTCCACTTATGGCCAAAGCACTACAACCATACCCAAAACGGAGCAAAATCAGTGAGCTACACAAGCTCACCATTCATTCTGTATTTGGGAGCCTTAGAGCTACAATTTGCTCTTGGCCCCTTCTATACATTTGTAGCCCTATATCTTATGGTTCTTTACCAATTGGAATCAATTCATTTGTATGATTCTAACTTAATCTATAGCCAAAACAAAAACAGGGGTTTTACAGAAATTTTGACAGCATTCCCTTTATTTTACAACATGATCTTAATGCCCTCAATTCAAATCATTTTCTTTTCTAACCAATTCCAATGCATTTCTAGAGTTAAGATTCACCCTAAAACACATGGAAATTACCAAACTACCCTTGAACCCTCTCATTTCCATTTTGGCCGAATTATGTACAAACCATATTCCATTTTGTTCTTCCATTTTCTTCACTCTAATCACTCCCATTTAATGCCTTATACCTCAATTTCATAAATCCCTAACCAATTTCAACATATCATACAAAATTCAACATCAAACCCTAACCATTCACTCACTTGATTTTTCAAACCCTAACCTAATCCATTTCTTTCTCAATTTCTATCAAAATCATTAAGTGATTCAACCTTAAATACCCTTGGTAATTTAACACCCATACAAGAAAATCAAAGCATTAGGGTGATGAAAACATTAAAATCCAACTTTCCCACCATTAAAAACTTACTTGTTTCTTGGGCTTCTTGCCACTTTCGCTACCACTTTGAAATCACTTGAAGAGTTTTTGGAAAAAGAAGAAAAATCACATCTTACCTTTGCTCCAATCTTTAGCCTCCACGGTTTTTCCCTCTTTCTCTTTCTTCCCTTTCTCTCTTTCTTTCTCTCTTTCTCTCATGGTCGAGCCCTTCTTATTTCTGAGCTAAAGTTCAACTTTTTGAATTTTGACTTTGACCCTCATACTTGCCAAAATTGCAATTAAGTCCCTTGAACTTAGCTTTTTAACCTACACTTTGCCAAAATTGCATTTGAGCCCATGAATCTCATTGGTCCATTCTAACGAGTCACAAACTCTAACTTAGCCATTAAGAAATGTTTTGATTGGCTCTCATAAGAAAATATCTCCATTTTATCAGATTTTTATTCCTTTTCGCCTTTAGACTCCGCTTTTATACCACTAAACGTCAAAATATTCTATGGTCGTCTAAACTTCAAATTGACCATGAAATATTCTAATTAAATCTCACATTGGATTCCGTGCTCGAATCACCGAAATCTGATTTAAAATCATTAAAATCGTAACCTGACAATAGCTGCATATTATCCGACCACGTTTGGACGCTTGGAAAACTATCCAAACGTGGACTGCTTCACCCTCCGTTCAGTTTCCTCGTTAGACTCTATGATTATTTCCTATTGATTTTTCGTATTTCCTTCGGCCCAATTTCGAAAAATTTCGCCAGCCCAATTTCAAGCATTTCATAAATCACTATCTCCACTTCTTTAAATCTCCAATTCTTCTAAATACGCTCAAGTCATAGGAATTGAAATTTCAAAAATTCCTTTGCAAACCCCTCCATCCTGATATAATAAGAAAATCACTTTTCCTTAGGGCATTCTATGAGTAAATTTTCGAAAAATTTCACTTTTATGCCCAAATGACTCCTGAGCGTTCTAAATTTAATCTACCCGCTTCTATCATTTGACCCTAATCGCCTTCAAAAACTACTATTATAACATTCAATCAGGTTGGGGTTTTATAAGAACAATAGGTGTGAGTGCATAACATGAAATACTTCGGAGGGTTGTCCAATAATTTTATCGAAAAGTTGTTCGAAGAATTGTGTTGGGAAATCGTCTAACAATTCACATCGGAGAGGCCCATGAATTGTTTCGGAGAGTTATCCAACAAATTCACCTCGGAGGATTGTCCAACGTATTTATATCGGAGGGTTTCCCACAAATAAAACAAATATTTTTTCTTGGAAACGGTTTTCATACATGGCATAAGCATGTGTGAGGGAGTCGGTGATGACCTCGAGATATGGATCGCATGTAGACATTCGAAAGTAGAATCATGAATTCACTTTGAATGTGTGTATTTTCCTTATTGCATGAGCACTTAGATTCGGGAGTAACCCATGTAGGTGTAACATCACTATCGGGCATTTGCAGCCACCCCGTCGTGGATCCCCCTTCGTGCAATGTGGAGTATTCAGGTGAAGACGCTTTCCTACTAGAGGTCGTTTTGAGTAGAAGAAAGCCACCATGTGGCTTTATATATATATATTTTGTAAAACATGTATGAAACATTATGATCGATGCATGTTGTTTAAGAGTGTAATTAACTCTGAAAAACTATTAAATATAGCTGATAACATTTCGTGAGGCACAAGGGCCCGACGTGGTCATTTTTAATATGTATGGTCTCATGATATGAGACACAAAGGTTTCCCGCACTCACAAGTGGTCAACGACCCCCAAAGTTTTGGGCGCCAGCTTTATGTATTGCTACTTGAATCAACAAAATTATTTTTTCTTAAAAAAAAACTTTCTAAAATTTTAAAGAAAAGTCACAAATTTAAAAATAAATTTATAAATATTTTATATTAACATTTGGAAAAGGAGAATATTCATAATTTAATCATTTTAAAATATTTTCTAAAACAACAAATTTTTTAAGACAATAAAGTTTTTATTTTTTCCAAGAAAAAAACTACTCCAATAAAGAAGTTCGAAAAAGAGGGAATTAATTAATTCACTTTGGAGACCTTGGCTAAATCTGTAAAACCCGTGAAAAATTTAAATTTAGGTTTTTCGGGAAAAAAGGCAAAATGGTAATTTGTCAAAATAGTCCAGGAGGAAAAGTTTATATTTTTCTAGATCTCAAATGATGAAACAGACTTCACCGTTGGAATCATCTCATGACATCTAGCTATCCACTGGGGCCAGTCACTCTGAGACATGCAAATTTCACATTTTAGAAAATTCGACATGCCGTGTGGACAAATAGAGTTATAGCAAGAGGACACATGGCAAGTCCTTGCCATGTTGTCAACCCTAGCCGTGGTGCATGATGCATGGGTGAGATGGAAGCATGAGAGGAGCTAGGGAGTGGTTAGGGGTTGCTTTGGTGAGAATGAGACATGTGGGGGGATGAGTCACCCCCACTGAATATGAAAAATGGAAGGTTAAGGCCAAAAAAAAAAAAAAAAAAAAAAAAAAAAAAAAGGCCGTACTCAGGAGGGAATGGATTAAAAAAGAGAGAAGGGACGAAAGGGAAAAAAAAGAAGCCAAAGTGGAAGGGAAGGTGTGCATGGGTAGAGAGGAGAGGAAACCATAATAGGGGAAAAAAACCATAAAGGAAGAAGAAAAGAGAAGAAAAAGGAGGAAGACAGAAAAGGAAGAAAGGAAAAGGAAAGAGGAAAAAGAAGGAGTGTCATGCAATGAGCAGACCCGGATGGCGAAGAACTCGGAACTGCGCTATAAGAGGTAGGTTTCCTCCTACTCTAGTTCATTTCATGCCTAGTGTCACACCCCCACCCCTACTTAGCGGCGGGTAAAAGCTCGCCCACCCCACGTAACCCCAACCGTTACTTCCTAACGACCAGGAGAATCCTATGAAGCCGTCGTGTTAAGCCAACAAAACCCGTATAAAATTTTCTTTTCTAAACTCGCAGGATTTTATAAATACTCCAAGCAAAGATAATGTAAATGCATAATATATCCCAAACCTCAGATATACAAGCTTACACTTTTCAAAATATGGCAACCAATACACTCATCCAAAGAGCCTCAGGCTCATCACATTTTCACTAAACAAAACTATGTACATACATATGCTCAACTGTACAAATTCAAAGTATTTCCTTACACAAGTTATTTAATATAGCATTATACTAAAAATTAGGAGAATCCTAATATGCTCCAGCGTCCGACGTGCTTCAGATTCGGAAAATAGTTTTTAAAATAACAAAATAATGAGCTAAACGAGCCTCGCTGAATGTATGCTTTATAAAATGTTTGCTTCTTTTTGAAAAATATCTCAAAATGTCAAACTCATCTTTCAAGACATTTTCCGTAAACCTTGCTTGCTTTGCTTTAAAAGTTTCAAAACTTTTCATACTTGCTTGCTTCGCTTCGCTTTGCTTTAAAAGTTTCTAAAACTTTTCATACTTGCTTGCTTCCTTTACCTTGCTTTAAAAGTTTATAAAACTTTTCATAAATCGGGAGCCTGGGCTTCAACCTCTTGCTTTAAAAGTTTATAAAACTTTTTATAAACATGGGAGCCTTTGCTCAATCAAGCATTTTTAAAAGAAACACGGAGTTCTGGCTCAACCGCTTCACCAATGGTCGATTTCAAACCGAGATAAAACATGCTTATAAATCATCAACCACCGGAGGCCTTTCCCGCTTGCTGCACTTGCGAACATGGGAGCCCGCACCCTCCACACCATGCTGGCCGGACCTGGGTCCGCTCACCTAGGTGAAAGGGCCTGGGCACACTTCACTTCACCTTTTCTAGTAAATATGGTGGAATTGACCTGGGTCTCCATCACCATAATTTAATTAGAGCTCTAACCTTATATACTCCAGTACGTGCCACGGTCTCCTTTAAATGCCATGATGCATGACTTAAGCTCCTCACACCAAAAGCAAATCTAAATGCATTTATGGATATCCTAACACCATCACGCATCAGATGGAATACCTCCGACCTAAGATGCTTGCTTAAAAAACTGTGATTTTAGTTCAGCCTCAAGCTAAAATATTCTTTTGCTTGCTTGCTTAAAACATGGTTTAATAATTCAAAACCATTGTTTGCTTTGAATATGGTTTGATAAATTCAAAACCATTGCTTGCTTACTAAACTCATTGCTTGCTTTTTAAATGTATGGTTGAATAAATCAAAACTATTACTTATTTGCTTTTCACATATGGTTTAAAATCAAAACCATTTACTTGCTTAATAAACTCATTGTTTGCTTTCAAATACGGCATAACAAAACCATCCATTAAATACCGCTGTAAACAATTTATAATATAATACACTAGTATTTGGAAAAAATAGTTTAGAACACTCAATCTTCCTTTATAATAATTGAGTTACGACTCAAAATTTCTCCCGCCTCCGCTTTACCCTACACATTCGATGTATTAGACCACACTCGCCGGCCACACCCCAAGCAATTTGCACACTTATGTGCTACACTTAAAATTTTCGTAAAACATGTAGTCCCAAATGCCATTCATGTGCATATTTTGCTGGGGGATTCTAGACTACGACTTTCCATGTAGCCTAAAAACACCTCGAAAAACATTTCGAAAAATTATGTCTGGACTGGCCCCGAATAAAATCCCGGGTCAATTTAACCCGAACTGTCCGAAGACAGTCTCGAAATTTAGCCCGGACTACCCGAGAATAGTCCCAAAAATTCCTAAACTCAATCAAAAAATTTTGGGACTGAAATTTACGGCCTCTCACAGGCTCTAAGAAAATTCCAAGTAATTACATAGCCTTTAGGTTCGAAATAACACAAGTAGGAAAATTTCCTACCTCTTTAAGTTTGACGAAACGTTAAGATATTGATACCACACGTGAGCTTCTCGTCACAGAATGTCCAACTTCTCGCTTTCCTGCCTCCTGTCAAAAATTCACTGCACTATCCGATTTCCATAAATCTGAGAAAGAAATAAAGAGAAAAAAATTTAAAATCTTATCACTCTCTCTCCGCTCCCTATCCGTCTCGTCTACCTTTTTTTTTTTTATCCCCTTAATTACCATATTATTACATATTATTATTATTATTATTATTATTATTATTATTATTATTATTATTATTATTATTTGGATACATAACTTATATTGTCTCATTCGGTCCGTTTCTCTGTCTTCGAGAATTTTTATTTCTTTCGCTCAATTATTTTAAAATGAACTTTAACTCAAGCCATTTTCTCGACTTGAGATTTTCAGAAAATCTGGCTCGAAGTCATTGACGATGACATCACCCGTAAATAGAAAATATTCCTACTGTCCTTCAATTCGACGAAACTTTCGGGTCATTAGATTCGCGAGACGAATTTAACTACAAGAACTGCCACATCCGCATCTAGAGAATTTTACAGCTTCCCCCGAACCATTATGACAATTTATTATTATTATTATTATTTTGAAATTTATAATTTGTAATTTCACCTCTCCACTTTCCTTAATTGCAAAAGTGCCAATGCTTTTGAAAAACTTTATAATTTCATCCTTAAAACAACTTTCAAAAAATGCCACTATGGCACTCAAATAATTATGAATCCCTCTAAGGTACATACGCGACCTACTACCCATACCGTACACCCTCGGGACTCGGCTACAAATCCTCCTCCTTAACATTTCGTCCCTCGGGAATGAACAAACTAAACTCAAAGGAAAAGAAAGTACCTCATCTCGAAAGTCACTGAGGGTACCGACGGCACAGCCTCCTACCCTGCTTAGCCGCTCTCCCTCTCATGATTCTTCCACAGGACTTTAACCAAATGAATTACTTTACTCCTCAACACCTGTTCCTTGCGATCTACTATCCGCACAGTGTTTCTCATAAGTCGCCCTTCTTTAGTCGTGACCGGTTGCTCTCTCTTAGCACATGTGAAGGACCAGATATTTCCTAACATCGACACATGGAAAGTGTCATGAATCCTGGATAACTCTGGTGGGTAACTTCAACCTCGTAAGCCAACACGGGCCCCACCTTGCCTCTGGGCTACAATCTCACAAGGTCCTGTAAATCTGGACCGAGCTTGCCTCGCTCCCAAATCTCAAAACACCCTTCCAAGGGAATCTTCAAAAGACCTGGCCACCTATCTCGAACCGTAGTCTCTACCGACCGGGTCAGTCCGATAACTTTTCGCCCATCTCTGTTTCTTTGGGTTATCACGAACAACTCTACTTTCTCCTCAAGATCCGCACTCAATTCTGGGCCTACTAGTCTTTCTCTCACCAACCTCATCCCAAAGACACTTAGAGTCCCACATTCCACCATACAAGGCCTCAAACGGAGCCATCTCTATAATACTTCGCCTCGATACCGTTGTTGCGCTTAACCCACTGCCAAATGAGTATCCCAACTCCCCTCAATTCCATCACGCTCTCAACATATCCTCTAACGTCTCGCACCACGTCCTTTTCTCGACCGCCATCCATCTCTGGTGGACATGAAATGTTGTGCTGAAATGTAGCCAAGTACCTAAAGCTGTTTGCAAACTAGGCCAAAACCTGGATGTGAACCTAGGGTCTCGATCTAAAACTATCGAAATTGGAACCCATGAAGTCTCACTATCTCATCCACATACAATTGGGCCAACTTTTCCAGAGAATCTTCAACATTAACTGGAAGAAAATGAGCAGACTTCGTCAATCGATCAACTATCACCCATATAACACGCGTTCGAGTCCGTAAAGCACTGGCCACAAAATCCATATGGATCTTCTCCCATTTCCATACCGGAATAAGGGAGTAATCGTATCTTCCTTACGCCTTTGATGCTCACCACCCGACAAGTTAGACACATCCTGGAGATCGAAACTTGCACCCTTTCTTCATCACATTCCACCGCAATGTTCTTCAAAGTCATGCATATCTGGGTACTACCTCGATGCATACAAGATACCGAGATGAATGTGCTTCTTCCATAATGTCTCTTCTCAAATGCTTGGCTACTCCGCACACACATTCTCCGCCTTTCACTATCATGCCGCCATCTCTAATCTTGAAACTCGGGGCTTCCTTTTCTATCTCTTCCTTAAGCTTAATCATCTCTGAGATCCTCGCGACGCCCTCGGCTAGAATCGATCCACTTAGGAGAGGTCTAACATGAAATGTGGCTAACAACGCCCCCAATCCTCACCTCCACATCACCCCTAAAGCTCTTAGATCCAATTAACAAAGTGGAAGATAACCTTGATCTCATACGAGACAAAGAACTCTCGTCGCTCTACTGGGTGGCATCTGGCGGCGACATTGGGCCTTTTCTCTTGCATGGTACTCATTAGTACAAGCCGTAGTCTTTAATCAACTCAAGCCATCTTCTTTGCCTCGTGTTTAACTCTTTCGGGTGAAAATATATCAAGACCCTATGATCTCGTAAAGATCCTCGCAAGGAACACCATATGCAAGTAATGTTCCCGTACTTTAGAAGCAAGAAGTACCGCCCAGTTTCTAAGTCGGTGTGTGGTACCCTCTCATGCTTCTTTAGCTGCCTAGAGGCATATGCAATCACCCTATCATTCTGTATCAAAACACAACCAAGGCCTTGCCGGAAGCATCACTGTAAACCACAAACCCATCTCCTATCAAGTGTTAGAACTGGAGTGAAGTCAATCTACTCCCTTCAACTCCTCGAAACTCACTGGGCGTGCATCCACCCAATCATACTCGACATCTTTCCTTGTCGCCTTGGTCAAGCAATGCAGACATCTGAGAGAACCCTCAACAAACTTCCCGTACCGCTAAACCAAGGAAGCTTCTTGACCTTTGACACATTCTCAAGTAGCCTAATTTACTACGCCTTCATTTTCAGTGATCCACACTCACCCCTCACCGGACTGTTACGACTTAGAATGCCACCTTTGTCGCCAAAAACCTGCACTTGCTCAACTCGCATACAATGGCCTCTCCCTGTGGTCCGCAACACAATCCTCGTGTGCTCCTCGAATGTTCCTCCAACTACCTAAATACACCAGATGACGTCACCGATAAAAACTATGAAGAACCTATCCAACATTTTACCGAATACCCGATTCATCAAATCTTATAAATGCCGCAGATACGCTCAGTCAAGCCAAACCAAGATCACCGTAAACCTCATAACGCTCTATACAAGTAGTTCGAATGCGCCTTAGGAACATCACCCTCCTACACCCCTCAACCGATGATACCCCGACCTCAAGTCTATCTTCGAGTATACCGAGACCCTTTTAGAGTCGACTAATAACCTTACTGATCCTAGGAGTAGATACCATCATGATGGTAACTCGGTTCAACTCGGTCAGACCCATACACAACCGCAAACTCCCATCTTTCTTTTTCAAGAAGAGAACTGGAGCTCCCCATGGGGATATGCCTCTACGAATGAATCCCTACTCACAATTCTTCTAATCGAGCCTTAAGCTCCCTCAACTCGTAGAGCCATCCTATGGGTGAGGAATGGAAATGGGCTCGGGCCTGGATCAAATCAATGGTGAACTCCACCTCTTCTCGAGGTAATCTCGACATCATCCCGGAATGCCATCCTGAACCTACCAACTCGAATCTCATCCACTCTGTGAGTCCCCTCCTTCCTGCCTCCACCAACATGCTTGGGATAACCCTCACAACCCTTATGCAACATCCTCTGTGCTACCAGGGCGAAGATCATACTGGAAGATAACTCTCTGCGTATTCCTCCGAACTTTACCCCAATTTCCTCGGCCTATGCAAATTTTAATACTTCCTTTTATAACAACCTAATGTGGCCTCTATGGCAAGATAGTCAATCCATGCCGAGAACCACATCAAAATCCCTCATATCTAAGGCCACAAGATTCTTTGGGAACTCCTGTCCCCCAATCGAACTTACTATCTCCGACCACTCGTCTGGTAAATAACTGCATCTCCAAATCGGGAAGGGAAATCCTCATACGACCCCCAATGGCCAGGTCTCTATCCGGAAGCCGATCTAAGAAAAGGCCCGATGCAAATGAATGCGTGGCCCCGGGTCCACTCACGTATACGGATCATGATCAAGGATGGGAAACAATACTTCGCGCATTCACATCCCCGGAGCCTCATCCCGCATCTGCTGAGCCTCCGGGCCAAAGATAAACCCCGGCCCGAGTACTCCGGGTCTCCGTCCCATCCCCCGGGCACTACCCCGCCTACCACGACCGCCCCTACCGCACGCAGACCGCCCTCTCAGGCTGGGAAACCTCTCTCCCCGAAGACCTCGAGTGCTCATCTCGTGCTGGCTAGCCGCTATCGATGTCTCCG
Organism: Tetrastigma voinierianum; assembly: GCA_016808115.1. NCBI lineage: Eukaryota > Viridiplantae > Streptophyta > Magnoliopsida > Vitales > Vitaceae > Tetrastigma > Tetrastigma voinierianum. The sequence goes on along the minus strand of JAEQBH010003831.1, from coordinate 262,358 downwards.
CACCAATCAACTCAGAGGGCACTCTAATGAAATGGCCTCTCGGCCACAAATGGTCATTCATGTACTATATCTCCTACACTTCCATGGTGTCGCCTGACACATATGACAACGAGGAATGCTCCGTGTGTCACTCCCGCAACCGGGGCCTCATCGATCCCCTCGACTGCAGGTAGCCTCCTCGAATCTACACCCTACTCTCCAACCCCACCCTCGTCTCTTTATTATACCGACTGCAGCTCGCTTGGAAGTGCTTGGTGCACCCTTCCTTTCCTACCTACTCCGATACATAGCCATAAGATTGAAGGCTTCAACTCCCGTAACGGCCTCAACTAAGTCCCCAACCCATTCTCGAGGAACCATAGACAAATGCACTCTGATCCTAAGTGTCGTAATCCCGCCAAAACCTGCACTTCAGACTTCACGCCCCCGTATATATGGAACCAATCTAACTAGTTTTGAGAACCTCTTCTCATATTCTGATACTGACATGTTCTTCTGCTCTAATATGAAAAACTCCTCAATCTTCGAATCCTTATGACTTTAAGGAAAGAATCTGTCAGGAAACTCTTGTGGAAACTGGTCCCATGATATACCCTCAGGATACCTCCTGTCCACAGCATCCCACCAATCCTTAGCCCTGTCCTCCATCAGAAAACTGGAAAACAAGACTCTACTCATCATGTGTACTCTTATAACTCCTGCAAACCTTGTTTAATTGCCTAACCATAACCAGCCGGCTCTCGGATCGCCACTTCCCTCATATGGCTTGGCGCCCAGCTTCTGTGCTCTCTCTATAGATCTCCTAGGTTCTTCAAGAACCACTCTAGGTGGCGGTGGAGGCTGCGACTGCTGACGAGTCGCTATGGCAACTATTTGAGCAATCTGGTACACCAGCTTCCGTCGTAAAGAATCCTAAGACTGGTGCTCCTCTCGCGGCCTGCGACGGGTCTGCACCGACCGTCGTCGGAGGCTGATTCATGGAGACGGTAGTGGAACCAACTACGTGCTCATCTCTCTTAGGCACTATAGGACGCTTAGAAGCCTCTAGAATGACTCTCCTAAGACGACCTCTACGTCCTCTTCCTGACATAGTGCTGTATTTGCAAAAAATCAACTGTTTAATACTTTGAATCACCTCATATGTATGTACTTTGAATTTGAAAATGCATGGTTTCCAGTAGTGTAAATTGTGTATACGAAAACTACGGGGCTTACTAACATAGGTTTCCTAAGACTAGGCTCTGTTACCAACTTGTTTTGGGATCATTTCTCCTCAAGCCTTAGGTTATACCAACTTATGCTCGATAATTAACTTGTCAAGAACACCCCTACCCCTACTAATGCAAGCAGTGTGACGCCCCAAATCCCGGGGTCCGTTTGACTAACCGTCAACCGGCTGAATACGAGTGGATGCTCCAAAGCCACCCGACGCCACTCGTAAAATCTGGTCGAGTCAACTCAGATCTGAGCCCTACCCAACACACCCCGCATGAAACCCGTCCCGCAGCTCAATATAATCACACGATACACTATGGATAAAAACCCGGCCTCAGCCCATACTACAATATATCCATAAAACATACCTCTAACTATATCCAATAGTTCTAAGAGTTCAAATGTTTTACTCTTATACAACATATATTAAAATACATGAATTCTGTATCATACGTAACATCACAAAGTCACACCCTGGGCTTCTTCAAAATCTCACCTCAGATCTAGCCGTCCCCTCTCACGCCTCCCGCATTCCTCGAGCCAATGCCTCGGCAGTGGAATCGCCCCTAAGTGAACCACTCACCACCTAAGTGCCAATGTTCCAAATTAAACACACACATTCAGCCAAACGACGATCCCACTCAACGTCTGGCTACGACCAACTCCGTGATCCCGAGTCCTTATCAGACTTCACACTCGCCTAAGCCTCGTATGAGAATTGGTCAATATTAAATGGACAACCTCCGATGTATATAATTAACTGGGTCAGCCCACGATTGATATTAATTGTTCAGGGACTACTCCTCTTCCGATGAATATCAATCGGGTCAGCCCGACAATTGATAGCTTTTCATTTTGACTAACCGATAATTGGCCATTTTAGACTACCCTTCGAACCATTTTCTTAGGATCATCTCATGCACTAACTCCTATAGTCCTAGGATGTTCCAAAGGCAGACATATGGAATGCATGTATGCCAATTCCAATACAAATAATCACATGCAAATATGTAAACATGCACATATCCACATAATATCAAATCACACAATCATGTCATGTAATAAATCATCTATACATCAAAATTAGCTCCCTTGGGCTAATGATCATACCCGAGCAATTCCCCTTGAGTCACTCGACCAAACACATATTCATTAATAAAATATATTGTCACTATTCCTTGTGTGAACAAGAAAACCTAGGCTCTTACTTCGCTCAAACACACACCCATTCATTGGTTCACTTTGTGAACCCGCATTTCACGGCCATTTCCGGCCTCATCCAAATCAATCCATGATTTATCACAAAAAGCAACATTCAACCACCCGTCAGCCATGGCGCCACGACGCTACATTTGATTTCAAAATTCATATCAATTCCTGGCCCTGCTCGTAGGATCATCAAACGGCCGTTCAAGGCCTCAATCTAACCGAAACATTTACATGGTACTTAACCGAAGAATAAAACCCAAGTAGGGAGAAACCCTACCCTCCTGAGTTTGAGAAAACTCCTAAATCCGCACTCCACGCTAAGCCCCCTCCGCGTAGAACTAAGGTTTCCCTCCTCTGTCCCGAAGACCGCCAATCCATTGATCACAAAGCTTAGAGAGAAGTTACACACACTCTCTCTCTAAAACCAAAATATCTACCTCCCCGTAAGTCCCTCCCCTTTTCCACGTTTTTTGGTCTTTTCTAAGGAAGAAGACCACTATTCGACTTTGTCCTTTTCCTCATTTAAGATTTCAAATTGCCATCTATGTCCTTCTTTTCCTGCTGACATTCTAAGACTATCTCTGGCCCATTTTCATCATTTCTTACTCATACCACTTTATGGGCACATAAGTACTTGTTATATGTGACTCGTCGCATCGGCCATTTACAAGACCCGAACCGCGATGCCTTTGAAAACGGTAAATTCACGCCTCTAATTTGATGAAATTTTTACGTGCTGCTAGATTTCGCGAGACGACCCCAACGGTACAATCTTGTTTCATTATCCAAGATCTAGAGAATAAATTTCGGATTTTTAACCGAAATTACAATTTTCGAAATCGAAATTACGATTTTGCCATTTTTCAAGAAATTGGAATTTCTGCCTACAAAGAAGCAAGGCCGGGTCACCCTACGTAAAACCCCCAACCGTTACTTCCAATGACTAGAGAATCCTATGAAGCGAAGCCGTGTTGCTTGCTAAAAACTCGTATAAAAATTTTTCTTTTCTAAACTTGTGATTTTATAAAATTTCGACAGCATAACAGCTGCATATAGGACATATCCCAAAACCTGTATATACAGTTTACACTTTTCAACATATGGCAACCAACACACTTATCCAAAGAGCCTCAAGCTTATCACATTTTCACAAAACAAAACTATGTACATACATATGCTCAACTGTACAAATTCAAAGTATTTCCTTACACAAGTTATTTAATATAGCACTATACTAAAAATCAGGAGAATCCTAATATACCTAAATGGTCCCGGCTATTCTGTGACTTCCCCGAAAATAGTTTTTAAAACAACAAAAAATAACGAAGCTAAACGAGCTCGTTGAGTGAATAAATGCTTTTATAAAAATGTTTGATTTTTTTGAAAAATATTCCAAAACTCGGCCAAACTATCTTTTTCAAGACATTTTCCAGAAACCTTGCTTGCTTTGCTTTTAAAAGTTTCTAAAACTTTTCATACTTGCTTGCTTGCTCTGCTTTGCTTTAAAAGTTTCTAAAACTTTTCATACTTGCTTGCTTCCTTTACCTTGCTTTAAAAGTTTATAAAACTTTTCATAAATGAAGTGAGCCCGGGCTTCAACTCGCTGCTTAAAAGTTTATAAACTTCTTTTTATAAACACTCCGAGCCTCTGGGCTCAACTCGCTACTTTAAAGAAACACGTGGAGCCCGGGCTCAACCATTCACCGTTGGCCGATTTCAAACCCGTATAAAACATGCTTATAAATCATCAACCATCGGGAGGCCTTTCCGCCACACCCTAAAGGAACATGGGAGCCCGGGCATCGAACACCATGCCGGCATCGACCTCGGGTCCGCCACTCCAGTGAAAGGGCCCCGAGCACACACTTCACTTCACCTTTCTAGTAAAATATGGGCGGAATCGAATTCGGTCTCCATCACCATAATTTAGTTAGAGCTCTAACCCTATATACTCCAGTACGTGCCACGGTGTCCTTTAAATGCCATGATGCATGACCTAAGTTTGCCGACCAGGCAAATCTAAAATGCATGTATGATATCCTAATACCATCGTGCACGTATGGAATACCGACAAGCATACTATTAAAACTAAAGGGACTTTAGTTGTGCCCGTTTTCTGAAAATATTCTTTTTGCTTCTTGCTTGCTTGCTTACTTCTAAACATGGTTTAATAATTCAAACCATTGGTTGCTTAGAAATATGGTTTGATAAATTCAAAACCATTGCTTGCTTACTAAACTCATTGCCGCTTTTTTTAAATGTATGGTCGAATAAATCAAACCATTACTTATTTGCTTTTCACATAAGCGCTTGCTTAAAAATCAAAAACCATTTACTTGCTTGCTAAACTCATTACTTGCTTTTCAAATATGGTTTACAATCAAAACCATTAAATACCAGTGTAAAACAGTTTATAATATAATACACTAGTATTTTAAAAATGGGTTTAGAACACTCACCTTCCTTTTATAATAATTGAGCGCGACTCCAAAATTTCTCCCGCCTCCGCTTTAATCTCACACATTCGATGTATTAGACCACACTCATCAAGACAACCAAGCAATTTACACACTGTGCTACAATTAAAATTTTCGTAAAAATATGGCCCCAAATGCCATTCATGTGCATATGATTGGGGATACTAGACTCAAGGGACTTTCCATAGAGTCTAAAAACACCCGAAAACATTTCTGAAAATTATGTCCGGACTGTCTGAATAAAATCCTGAAAATTTAACCCGAACTGTCTGAAAATAGTCCTTAAATTTAGCCCGGACTGTCCGAAAATAGTCCCAAAAATTCCTAAACTCAATCCAAAAATTTTGGGACTGAAATTTACAGCCTCTCACGAGCTCTAAGAAAATTCCAAGTAATTACATAGCCTTTAGGCTAGAAATAACACAAGTAGGAAAATTTCTTACCTCTTGAAGTTTGACGAAACGCTAAGATATTGGTACCTACACGTAGCTCTCGTCGCGTAGTCCAACTTTGCCTTTTGCTCCCACAAAAATCTATGGTCTGATTTCTGTAAATCTGAAAAAGAAATAAAGAGAAAAAAAATTAAAATCTTATCACTCTCTCTCCTCGCTTCTCTGTCCGTCCGTCTACCTCTTTTTTTTATTTTTATCCTTTTTTTAATTACTATTATTATTATTATTATTATTATTATTATTATTTGATACATAACTTATATTGTCTCATCTCAGTCCTGCCTCTGGTCCCGAGAATTTTTATTTCTTTTAGTTCAATTATTTTAAATGAACTTTTAACTCGTTATTTTCCTCGACTTCCGAGATTTTCGTAAAATCTCGTCCTTAGTCATCAAGTGATTTATCACCTAGAAATTTGAAAATATTCTCGACCTTGTGAATTCGACGAAACTTTCTCTCGGGGTCATTAGACTCGCGAGACGAATTTAATCCGTACAAGAAACTGCTTCATCATCCGAGATCTAAAGAATTTTCTAGGGCTTCCCTGAACCATTATGACAATTTATTATTATTATTATTCTTTTGAAATTTATAATTTGTACTACTCCCTCCACTTTCCTTAATTGAAAAGTGTCACAATGCTTTGAAAATTTTATAATTTCATCCTTAAAAACAACTTTCAAAAATGCTACTATGGCACTCAAATAATTAAGGAAGCCCTTGGTGCACATATGCGACCCTACGGTTACCCATACCGTACACCCTCTTGGGACGGGGCGTTACACCTAGGGGCCTTGTAGGGGCTTGACGATTTCGCCCCACTTCGGGGAGAATTATTTCATTATGTAGTCTGTTTTTGGTTGTGGGACGGTCATGGACCAAGTATATGAGCTCCCTGACCTTGAGGTCGAAAGTATGGCGTCCCTAATCCAAGCAAACTGACAAAAATGGAAACCAGGGTATGCCTCGAATTCCGCACCACCCCTGCGAATCGATAACGCCAACTTCGGACGGCCATAACTTTCCCTTCTGAACTCCGATTTGTGCGTTCTTGGACTCTATGGAAAGCTCATTGAGTCTAAAATTTAACAAAATGAAGTTCTCGCTAAACCAGGGTCGAGCAGCGTTGGTATGGGTCATGACGTTGAGGAAATGTCCGCTCGTTTTCTAACTTCTATTTTAACCCAAGTTGCATCCGAAAATGCCTGGCCGTATATGGCCTCGAGCAGAAATTGCGTGTTGAATTTTTGTGTGATATTTCCAAAAGATGGAATTTCTGCACTAAGTCTAGATTTTTTCGAGGCCAAGCATGACTGGATTTATGGTCGGGAATGGCTAATGTATTTTATTACTGTAAATTGAATAATTTGTTAATGTGTCAAATTATGTGATATATGTGGGATAAAAATTAAAATAATTATATGCATTAAACATAATATATCCATGACACTTGACATGTAATGTGTGATTTATATGTCAACAGATGTGGACACGTAGCGCACATGTAACATGAGGAACACATGCAATGACACTTGCATTGCATTTATGCATGGGGCATTGCATGACTTGGGTGTGAGTGCATGGAAATGATTGACCATGTGTTTGGGGTTCGATGGTACGTCAAGAATGCAAATGATTTTTGGAAATTGTCCACGCGCATTTCTGAGAGCGACCAAAATACGACCTGAGATTGTCCACAAGATTTCGAGATTGACCAGCATCGATTGGAGACTATCCACACTATATCCCTGAGATCGGTCTAATAAAAAAAAATAAACAAAAGATTTGTTTTGAAAGGGTCATGGATCAAACGCCTACGACGGCTTTTCACACTGCATATGCATATGTGAGAGAATTAGTGAGACTCTGATCGGGTCATGATTGGTCGCATCTTTTCTCATGACATGTAGGCATTTAGGGTGTGTGATTATGTAATCGCATTGCATGTTCACTTAGGGGTGGGAAGAGGACCTTGTAGAGATATATCTATCAAGCCATTTCACCTAGTCGCTGGATCAAATTTCTTTCAGTACACAAAGAGGACGACGTCCTTCGAAGCCGTGAGTATGAAAGGGGCTAAGTTGTGGCCTTGAACACTATGTTTGTAAAAATATATCGGGACACCCATTTTGATATATTTTGCTCAGAAAAAGAGTCAGATATCAAACTCTTGTACAATAGTATGGGGAAGTTGTATGTTTGCAAGAAAAAAAAATAAAGAAATGAGTCCTCACAATAAGATCGAATTTCGGGGCCGTGGACATCTAAGTCATCCGATGCCCACGAATATTCCGCAAGTTGATTATTGCCAACTCGACCCCTCGGACATGCCACAAAACCTTTGACTGCACTCCAAGCATACAAAATGGAATTAGTTAGGACGATGACCATGCAAATTCGCTTGACTTATAATTTAATGACTGATTTATTTATTCATTTAATTGTTAGACTGTATCAAGATATGGCGCATTCCCATTCAATTTATTTTGATATTAAAATACTTTCACATTTTGGCTTTATGTTACACCCTAATTTCATTGGTATTATGTTGTATAAGAAGATTTGTAGAAGTTATGAATAATGTGCTCGACATTTAGACAAGTTGTACTATATAATAAATAAAAAATATATAAAATTATACAATAATGTATATAATTATATGATTTTTCTTTTCTTTTTGTTAATTAAGTGATGTTTGCTCCTAATGTAAATAAAAATTGGAATTAAAATTTACTTTGCATTTTTAACATTATCAATAAAATCTGCTAATGAGTCTTGCTAAAGGTTAAGAGAGCCATACTGGGACACAAAGAGTAAATTATGTTCAAGTCTCCATAGAATAAAATACTAACGTGCTATAATAACAAAGCTAGTCATATGTAAAAAAACATATCATGACTGTAATGCCTATAAAATCGCTAATGAGTCTTTTCGCAGCGTTACAGTTACGCGACAATAAGAAAGACTTCATATGTTCTTTTCTCCATGAGAACAAAATACTATAACGTTGTAATAACAGTGAATATATGTAAAAAAAAAACATACTAATGACTAGAATGCCTATGACTCTAATTCGATAATATATTGACGACCATGATTTGATTTGATCTCTGTTTTGATTGATTATGTTTTGCCGTCTGAATCACCTACACATAAGAAAATGTCACAACAAGACCATGAAAACAAAACCGTTGTACTAAGAAGACACAAACCAGACGCCATACAAGACGTCAACAAAAACATGCCGCACAAGATGATGACAAAAACACGAAAAAGTGAATTAAAAATCGAGATTTTTGTGGATTGTTTGTGTTAAGATAGGGGTCTTTAATAGAATAACATTATGTAATAAACTTTTTGTATTTTTTACCTTAAGCTTATGAATATGTTCCTAAATAAATAGATGTGAGAATTTTTTTTGAAAAATTAAATAAATTAATGACTCATTAACCGTTGATACATAGGTTTAGGTAACTAATTAGATATCACAATATGTCAATCACCTAGTAAGGGAGTATGAGTTCCTTATAAATAGATGATTTGTTCACAAACCGACTCGGTATAAACAACTAATCAGCTCTAAGATATCACCTCCTAGGTAGAATGATAATTGGTATAATATTTATACATAAATAGTTATCATTTTTAATGCTTTATTGTGTTGTGTCTCAACTTTAATAGAATCTTAGGTTTGTGTTAAAGTTAATAGTGACTTTGATATAGAAGTAAAATTCTAAAATTACCATGTATTATTTATAGATTAGGTCACTATGGATAGAAGTCGATAATAATAAGTAATCTCTCATGGTATTATGTGATATCTCAGTATCGATTGAGAAAGCAGTATATACTACAAGAAAAATAATCTATAGCAACATAATTGTAGCAGCGGTGATTTAAAATTATGACTAAATATATATATGGTCGCGTTTATTGAATTTACGTGGTGAAATGAAGTTTTCATCCACCTTTTAACCGAGGAATTAATGGAACCTCTGCTACATAATGGGACATTAGACACAACATTGTTAAGCCGCTACCATAGAGTGTAACACCCCGTCCCGAGAAGGGTGTACGGTACGGGTAACCGTAGGGGCACATATGAGCACTAAGTGTCATTGTAGTATTTTCAGATGTTATATATGAAATGATAAATTTATGGAACCTGGAATGTTGTAATAAAACAAGGGTAGCATTTGTAATTTGATCAAATGGGGACATGGTATAATCAAAGAAGATAGTATGCCAAAGTATAAATAATACAAGTTGATTTCATACATAAAGAGATCAAGGATCTATGTGTAATTAAGGCAAAAGCTGAGACTGGCAAAAATGGGAAGACAAACCAAAATCTCGCTGTTCTCATTTGGCTAGGCAACCCATGTGAGGAGAAGAAGGGAGAAAAGTAGAAGAGGAAGAAGAGGAAGAAGAGGAAGAAGAAGAAGGAGAAGAACAAAAAGGTGGCTAAGCTGTTTCGGGATCATGTGTCCTTTGATTTCTAGGATTTTTGCCATGGAGATTAGTGACTGTGCTAGGTTTTGTGGAGAGATCACATTTTAACCCTAGGATTCTGAAGTTTTATGGGGGAAAATCCTAATTGGTAAAATAAACATGGAATCATCATAATTATGTGTTTTTATAAGAATTGGTGGACCTTTGGTTGAATTCATAACATTTTCACCTAGGGTTTTGTGGTATGAGGTTCCAAACCACCAATACAAGTGTTACTTGAGTTGAGCCTTGCGACGCCCCAACCCCAGCGTGTCCGTCGACCACCACAACCCGGGCTGAAGTACTCTGCCTCGTGTTACGAGACACACATGAGTAAACACACATGGGGCCCATACATCCATACTCATAAAATAATAATCAAACTATATATTCTCATAGTTTCCATATGCTTGTTCTACAAAAAAAGATTTATACATATTGCAAATATTTACTCAAAGCCACATTTCTAGCTTTCTTCTCAAAGGCTACCTCTACTCAGAGCCGTCTCCCCGATAGTCTCGTACCCGAGTGGGGTCCCACGACCGGTGAGCAAAGGCCAAGAGAAAGTTTTCCTACAAGGGTTACTCCCACCTAAAATGCATATGCAATGGCATATAACAATCAATCACATTCCATAATTATTTACTATTATATGAAATAACATATCATGATGAGATGCAACTCTCAACTTGAATTCAAGTCCCAACCGACTTCACACCCCAATGCTAAGTGTGAATAAAACCGGGCCACACTACGACTAAACCATTGAGACCCTCCAATTTTATTTATCAAATTCTTTTTCCTTCATTTAGTAGCCACTTGATTTCTCGGTTTACACCGTAGGACGCCGCACGCCTTTCAACATATTTTCACGAACTTGCTACCCAGCCGGATTCATGTCTAACCGTGAATATCATCTGGGACTTTCACCTCGGGGGGGGGATCTCCACCCCAACTTGCTCCGCCCAAAACACAATTTACTACTTTGATCATTTACACACTCGTGAATTCCCTACCTTGACTTCATTCCATTTTTCCCCGAGTTCACGACCCATTCACCAATGCCTGTATAATAAACCTCTTACCCCCGCACCCACACTGACCGACGATGTGACCCGTGCATAACATGATGCCAATGCATTTTCCCATGTTACATGCATGAATGAGCACTACATGAAACATTTGGCACTAAATTCATGGACAATTATAATTTTTACATATAATCTACCTCCCATGCAAACTATGTTAATACATCAAATAAAGATGCATCAATATCACATTTCCACACACTGCATGTTATTCACTCAAGCCATAACACATACCTAGGTCCCAAAATTTGGACCATTCAACAGGGCACTTCATCGTCCCTTCACAAACATGAACCTATTTGGTTCCAAGCATTATTATTACCACAACAACAAACCACAACATCTAGAAACCTTCAGTTTCTAATTAAAACCCTAACTCCCATAGTCGGTGACTGTGTGAAACCGGTCATGAAATCCATACCCTTTAATCCCAAAGCTAACTAATTCTTACACTAGGCCTCCCATAAGCAACCCCTTACCATTATAAAGCCTTTGGGGGCAAAAAGAAAACCAAGCAGGAAAATATCCTACCTCTGGAGTTTGCCGAAACTCCAACTCGTGTCCACACGCATCCCATCACAAGTGCACCAACTTTAGTCCTCGAACTCGGTCGAACGCCGACTCCGTGCAGTTCTGGGAAATCTTCCTTTCCTTTCCTTCTTTCTCCTTTTCCTTTCTTTCTCTCTACGAATTCTTTCTTCTTTGCTCCTTTTCCCTTTCTTCTTTTCTTTGCTTTTCTTTTCCTTTTTCTCTTTCTCATCTCACCTCTTTCACTTTCTCCTCATTTTCTTCTCCTTTTCTCCCATTTTGATGAGCATTGACCGTATGGTCAAAGGAGAAACTTCCTTCTCTCTTTCCCCAAGCCAAATGTATGGCTATCATAATTCCTTATTTCTTTATTTTCTTTTTATGACATCATCACCCACATGGCTCAATGTGAGCCATGGGATTCATTTCCCACACATGGCTAATTGTGAGCCATTCCTTCAATGCCAAGTGTCACTCTCTTATGGTGCCATGTGGCATCCCCCCAACCTTGGGCAGCGTGGTCATCCGACACCCCATCGCCGAAAAACGAAATCCCGACCACCTCTAATCCAACCAAATTCGAATGGTGCCTAAATTTCACGAGACGATTTCAACTATAGTCCGCTTCAGTCATCCGACATCTAGAAAAAATTTCGGATTTTCACCGAAATTACTATTTACCCTTTATCCAAAAATCTTGATTTTCCTGCCATATGCTGATTTAATTCCATGTGATTCTTGAGGTATTATATAGAATATAGAAGTCGCATTTAAGAGAAATGGTACCAAAAGTAAAAGAAGCAATTCCGGGCAACCCCGGCATCGGGTATCAACAAGGCGACTTACCACCCAGCAAAAGCCACCTGGCATGTACGCACAAGTACCGCCATCGTAATCCGTAGCAGACCGCACTCGCAAAGGCCCAAAATGCCCAGATTGTTGTATTTTTGCATATTTAAGCCTAAATTCACACACCGATTGTATAGGAACCTTACTAAATGATTAAGGGAGGTTCAAAGAAGATTGGAAATCAATGAAAAACGTAGCGTACCTCGCCGCCTCGACGAAGCTTCGCTTTGCCTCGGTGATATTCGTTGAGTGTGAATAAGTGCTAAGAAGTACGTTAAGTTTATACGTTATACGTAGGCTGATTAAATGTTCGCCTATCTGCTTGAAAGTGTAGGCTAAAGCAAAGGCGGAAAGCCGTGGGAGGCTCAAGTTTAGTAAGCGTAAAAGGTGAGTGTTCTAAACTCATTTTTCTAAATACTAGTGTATTATTATTATAAACTCGGCTTTATTAATCGATATTTAATGGTTTTGAGTTGTAAAACCATAATTCAAAGAGCAAGCAAATGGTTTTGATTTAAACCATATTTGAAAAGCAAGCAATGAGTTTAGCAAGCAAGAAAATGGTTTTGAATTATCAAACCATATTTAAAGCAAACAATGGTTTTGAATTATTAAACCATGTTTCAAACAAGCAAGCAAGCAAACGGATTCAGTTGTAAACCATATTTCAAGAGCAAGTAGCAAAGAGAATATTTGGCGAAAAACAGCCTAACTAAAACTCCTAGTTTTAAGCAAGCATACCAGTCAGAGGTATTCCGTACGTACACGATGGTGTTAGGATATCATTCATGCATTTTAGATGCCTTTCTACTTAGTCAAGAAACTTAGGGTCATGCATCATGGCATTTAAAGGATACCGTGGCAAATGCATCGGGAGTATATGTGGTTAACATCAAGTAACTAAACAGAGTGGTGATGGAGACCCGTGTCAATTCCACCATATTTACCTTAAAGGTGAAGCCGAAGTGTGCCCACGCCTTCACTCCAGGTGAGCTAATCTCGTGTCCAACCACCCATGATTCCGGCTCGATGCCCAGCTCCCGTGCCCAGCTCAAGGTACAAGAAGCGTGAAGGCCTCCAAATAAGCAGATGATTTATAAGGATAGTTTTACACATTGAAAAAATCAACCATCGGTAGAATTCGCTGAGCCCAGCTCCCATTTTTATTTCAAAACGAAAGTGGTTAAGCCTAGCCCTTCGTAGTGATTTTAAAGCAACCGGTTGAGCCCAGTTCCGTTTATTTTGAAGCATGCGGTTTGAGCCCAAGCTCCGTGTTTATAAAAAAGTTTTGAAACTTTAAAGCAAGAGACGTGAAAGTTTTTAGAAACTTTAAAAGCAAGCGTTAAGGGATTTATGAAAAGTTTTATAAACTTTTAAAGTAAAGCAGCAAGCAAGGTAAGAGAGATTTGAGAAAAGTTTTAGAAACTTTAAAATAAGCAAGCAAGGCTTCTGGAAAATATCTTATAAAAGAGAGTTTTACAATTTTGAGATGTTTTCCGAAAAAGAAAAACATTTTATAAAGCATACACTCACTGAGCTTGTTTAGCTCATTATTTTGTGTTTTAAAAACTATTTTCAGTACAAAGTAATCCCTGGACGCCGAGCAGCATTAGGATTCTCCCCTATTATTTGTTGAAGTGCTGTTATTAATAATATTATGTAAGGAAATACTTGAATTTGTATAATGGAACATATGTATGTACATAGTGTATTTTGTGGAAATGTGTGAGCCTGAGGCTCTTTTGTAAGAACATTGTTGGTTGCCATAATTGAAATAGTGTAAATTGTGTATATAGGATTTGGAACATGTCCTTTATGCAGCCGATATGCTGCCAAGATTTTACCAAATCCTAAGTTGGAAAAAGGAAAAAAATTTATACGAGGTTTAAGCAAGCAATACGGCCGCTTCATAGGAATTTCTAGTCATAAAGGTAACGGTCAGATTATGGAGTGAGCTCAAGACACCCGCTAGAAGGGCGCTGGGTGTGTCATAGAGAGACCAATAGGCATGCCATATGTTTGACCGCTGCCACAAAAAATAATTAAAAAAAACTAAAGCTGCGGTATTTGAAAGCTAAGGAATAAGGAGAGAGAGGGTGCGGGGGGAAGAAGCGAAAGGCAATGAAGGAAATGGGATCTCTTTTCGAAAAGTAGAGGAGGAGAAGCGCCAGACGACTAAAGGCATCTTCTCACAAAGTATTTCACTTATAAGATGGTTGCTCCACTCTTAATAATTTGCAAACAATCCAACCAATTAGTAATCCCCGTAAGTTCTTTAAACCCTTAATTTCCTCGCTGCTTTTATTTTCTTCATAATTGGGGTTTTACGTGTGAATTGACGTATGGCGGCGAAGATTGTGATTGATTACACCAAGGTCCCTAGCGTGACCTTGCAAATTCATGGAGCTCATTATCAAGACCCTCAAGGCTTCAAAGTACACCGACGTCGACTTTGTCAAGATCGATGTTGATGAGTTGCCCAGATGTCTTTACAAACCCACTTCTCGTATTCGTATTTTTGAAATGAACGATGATGATGTGTTTGATTCTCGAATTTTAATTCATTTCTCGTGACGATAGATGTGGCGCAGGAGTTTGGCATGCAAGTAATGCCTATATTTTTGTTGTCAAGCAAGGAAGGAAGTGGAAAGGGTGGTCGGGGCTAAGAAGGATGAGCTGAAGAAGCTTTATTGACACATGAGCTTTAGAATGCTTGAAAGTTATTATATTTTTTTCACCTTATTCGAATAAGTCAGGAATTATATCACCTAAACCTCTAGGCTCTCTGTACTGCCTTATGTATATGTGATTGCTTCTTTTGCATTTGTGTGTTTGCGATCAAATGATTCTATCATATTATATACTTTTTTGTTATTATTTTGTTTGTGATGTACATGAATACAGTTCTAATGGTGATAGTTATCGGAACCTCCAAAAGAAAGATGAAAATTTATGGTTTTCAAAAAAACTAGGAAATGCATGTATATAGATGACTAGTAGTTATTGTTTTCATTTTGAGTTTTGTGTCTCACTACAGATACCATCATTATCTCGGCGCTTAATCTAAGATTATGAAACTATATTCTCTAATAGAAGTCTTTGCAACTCGGGGTTTCTTAGCTAGTAATTCCACCAAACGCTATGTAGGAATCTGGTAAGGCAACAATTCTTTATCCTCTGTGGTATGGGTAGCTAACATGAACAATACCCTCAATGATACTTCTGGGATTATGAACATATCTCAAGATGTTAATCTTGTAATTTTGAATGGCAAGAAAGTGGTTATCTGGTCATCAAATGTTTCAAATGCTATATCAACCGCCCAGCTTTTGGATACCGAAAACCTTGTTTTCAAAGATACAAGAAGGGAAAGGATCATATGGAGAGTTTCAAACATTCCATGTGCATTTTTTCGCAAATATGAAACCTCAACATTAACATTAACATTGGTGAGCTTCGGCTTTTAAAACTAAGACTCTAATGGTCTTCATGTCAATCCAAAAGGAGAGGATGGTGGCTTTGAATCAAAGGTTGTATAAGTGGAATTATGTCTCCTTGCTTTCTTCTATGTTCTTATTTTCTTCCATTTATGTGGAGTAAGTTCTAGCACTGCTCCTATCATTTTCAGGCTACTTGATTTTGTTTATCGTTAAATGAGAAACTCGTTGATTTGCTCTTGTTTTTGATTAATAATGATTGCTGTTATTTTAATAAATGGTAATGATCATATTATTATTTGACTCCAGTTTTTGAATTCCATCGTAACTATAACACCTGCTTCCTTCTTTATTTATTGTATCATGTTCTATTTTCTATTGAAAATCTAAGAGAAAAGAAGATATTTTACGAAATCAGCTTTTTAAAAAACCCTAGTTCTCAAGTTTTCGCCTTCTATAAAATATGAATAAATCTAGAGAAGCTTGGTAGCAAGATTAGATGTATATTTTATTTTCAATCTTGCAAGGAGAAGAGCTTTGGAGGCAAAATGAATTAGCATCAAAGCATGGAAAATCTAAGGGAATGAATGCTAATGGCCTTGTGCAAGCTAATGGCCATATATATGAGGAAGAGAAACAAATTTTACTTTCTTAAGCATTGTACGTGTGTTTTTCAGATATCGCTTGAAAACCCGGGCAAATTTCAGCTCACTATGAGGGTATCGGGTCCGAGGATACGGAGCAGATCACATAATCCGCAGACATTTGTGGCGCAAGAAATGGTACCGGGCGGCACTCTAGCCGGTGTTTCCTCGTTTTCTCCAAGCATTTTCCTTCCATTTTTTATCAAACCCTCCTTTTCTACACTTCCATTTTTTCAAGGGAAAATCACTTTAGTTGTTCCATGTACAACAGAAAAGAGTCCAAGTATCAAATTGCTTTCTAATTGATCCTTCCTGCATCGGGCTTGTTCAATAAGGTAACAAGGGAGTAATGTACACTAGAGAGAATAGTAGGAAGACTAGACCGAAGAATCCATTTGATACCATTATTGAAGGCATTGGAATTCAACAGTCGAATTTTGCACTTTAACTAAGACAACTTCGATGCTGGGGCTTGCTTATGAGTTCTATAATATGTTGTTTCTGTAGAGCCACCCTCGAGGGAGTGGTTTTCCTTCTTCATCTTAAATGCAAGCCCCATACCTTTAATATTATACTTCTTTGACCCGCCATTACTGGGTTGCTTTTAAAGGTACTATAATCTTATACTTAGATAGTGTGTACCGGTCCATCGACCGCAATTAATGCAAGTTTGCCTGAAAATATATGTCTCGATGATGAAAATGAGTTGGAATAGTGAAATGATCATATGTCTCTTTCCTCGTGATCTTAGGGTGAAGGAAAGTTATCAATTTCACGAAAAATATGAGACCCCAAGAGACTCAGCCGGTAAACAATGTGGTTAAACTAAAGCCAAAACCTGATATTCTCCACTGCCTCTACCATGGTTGAGGCATATACCATGGGTCAAAATGTTCTATTTGGAGATCTTGGTGTAGTGAAAGGTAGTTTTAGCATCCTTTCTGAAGGTTTTTAAAGTTCAAAACAAGTTTCAAGTAAATGAAAGATTTTGGTCCAAGATTTTGGTACCAATAATAAAAAATCTTTTTTACCTATTGTACATGCATATTAATCAACAAACAATAAAGAAGAATTACCTCAATCAAATTTAAGGAGATTTTTCCGCGTAGGGTCAGATAAACCTCAAGATTTTTTCTTTTTTTTCCCTCGTTCCATGATCTTCCAAGTCATTCCTCTTCACTACAGGGTACATGTGAACGATAGACAACAAATGTTTTGTTTTTAGAACTCGATATTCTCAAATATCATGAGATCAAGAGGGTTAGATGGGATTTCAAAAAAAAAAATGAAATCTTCTTTTTTTTTCTAATTTTAATATCACCACTTGACGCCTAGGGTTTTGCTCTCTATTTATAATATGCCTTGAATTGATCTCAACCATTGGATCAAATGGTACTAAATATTGAATTAAATTAATTCAAATTTGAGACCAAAAATAAATATACTTACCTCAAATTAACCGCTTTCATGCATGTCGTATACCATTTTATTAATTAATTAATTCAATAATTAATTAATTAACATTTAATTAGTCCAATAATTATTACATAGTTGTTATGAAACAATTTCTTTTACAACTATGCCCTCCAAGGATTTCTTTTGTTGATTAATCTTGTACGCTATTTCACAAAGGCTAGTTCGGGACGGCTTGACCAGAATTCAAGCTCCAATAAACGTGATAGTTAATTAAACTCTTTAATCAATTAATCTAATTTATTAGTTCCAAGATATTCCAATTAAAATCCTAAACCCTAACTCTTGTAATACGTAATAATTTATTTAGTGATACTCAAGCAAATCCTACTTAGATATGATCCTTACATGCAATTCAATCCTCCAAAATTGGTCCATCATTAGAGTTAGGTGAAATTATCGTTTTGCCCCTCTAGTGATATCTTTATCCTTAAGTTCCATTAATTCACTGAAGGAACAAATAGAATTTTATAAACCTCGTTGGTACCAGCGCCTCAAACTGCTCACCTGCACTAACACTTAAGGGAACCAATTATCCTGGCCCATCAAGAAGGGCTTGATTCCATATCTCAGAGGGACATGTTCCCACCACCTATCTCAATGGGCCTCTAAGACATAAGTATATTCTGATCTCGCCTTAGGACAAAACCCAACCCATGAATCAAAAAAGGTCCTTTTTTTATTAAAATAGACAAGAGTCCATGGTTATCAGATTAAGATCAATCATGATCATCTAGTGACACGGTTTAAACTCTTAATTGTAACCCAGATATTATTTAAGATTCAATCCATGTATGGTCCCGTCTCATGTAATCGATTACATAAAGCACTCCCATTTTAATGTCACTACATCGCAATCCGCATCAAGATTATTACATTCTTAATGTTCGTGGACCACATTAGTGTATTATGATCAAAGATCCCTTTAATTTGATACAATTTAGTGTATTATCTATAATCTTTGATCATCTCATATAATCAAGTATATACTAGCATTATAAGCATATTAATAAATGGGGATTTTATGATATTTTACTAAAATTATACAACACATGTAAAAGAATCAAATATACAAAAATTGTTTTTTGCTGAAGTAGTACAATTACATGCTTTTAGGGCACCATGCCCAACAATCTCCCACTCTTGCCCTGAAAGCAGGAGACATGTCTCTTAAACCTAGTCTCTCTAAGGGACCTCAAGTGAACACCCTTCGTAAAAGCTCCTCAGCAAACTGATCCGCAGGGGGGGTTCTATTCCAACGCTATCTTCATAACGACTCATTCCCTCTCATACCATCTCTCGATCAGATGCATACCCTTCTATATGCTTCCCTCTTAAAGAGTTTAATTAATTATCAAATTTATCTAGACTGAATTTGATAGTCCATAAGTCCCCGCGCCTCTCGTAAAACACCTGTACGTGATTAAATTAACAAAGAAATCCCTTGAGGGTATAGTTGTAAAAGAAATTGTTTCATAGCAACTATGTAGTAATTATTGGATAATTAAACGCTAATTAATTACTATTGAATTAATTAATTAATAGTAATTACTATATGATGAAACTGTTAATTTGAGAAATTAATCCTATTTATTTTTGGTCACTTAATTTGAATTAATTTTAATTCAATATTTAAATATGCCACTCTTGATCCAATGGCTGAAATCAATTCACATATTATAAATGAGGCAAAACCCCAGTTGCCGGTGATAAAAATTAGAGAAAAAAGAGAGAAAAGAATTCGCTGTGCTCCATCTAACCCTCTGATCTCATGTTGAGAATATCAAGAGTTCTAAAACAAAACCTTGTTAATCCTCAGACGCCCACACGTACCCTGTGAGTGAAGAGGAACAACTCAAGATCAAGGGAAAACAGTGGAAAAATAAAAATAAAATAAAAGGATCTCTGAAGTCATTAACCCTACTTCCCGGCTTAAAATTCTCCTTAATTTGATTGAGGTAATTTTTCTTATTGTTTGTTGATTAAGGTAATAATATAGATCTAAAAAGCAAAGTTTACTAATTTTTTAAAATTTTATTGTGTATCAAATTCTTCCACTCAAATCCTTTTCTTCCTTTTTTAAAATTTTTTTTTTTTTTTTTTTTTTTTTCCTTCCTTCCTTGTTTGAACTTTAAAAACCTTCATTCGTATCGAGTGGTTTATGTGTATATGCATATTAATGTGTATGTGGGCATTCTTGCATTATTTGTTAATCTTGTGGATGTATAATTGTTATATGTTGATGAATGTTTGAATGTATGGAATTTTTAAAGGGTTGTTAATTGCATGGTTGATTTTTGTTTTTAGATCTTGTGTAAGCCATAATGAGGCATAAGTTTTTTTTTTGTAATTTATTTTTGTAAAAATCTGCACACAAGAAGATCATATCAAGATCTAGAAAGTGATCAGCAGATGGATTGTAGCCACACCTCTCAGCTTTCTATACCTTGAAAAATCGTCTTATATGGACATCTAAAGAGAAAGTTATGCCTAAAATACGGAAAGATGTTCAGGAATACAGGATGACAGGAAACAACCTAGTTCCCTATTCTTTTTGGCTCTTCATTACTTTATTTTCTAGGCCCTATGGCTTGTTGGACCACAAGCAGGGTTTCAGACCTAAGTCCAAAAGGCCTAAAAGTGTTTCAGGGTCTCATGGAGAAAAATTAGGCTTTAGCCTTGTCAATAAAGAGTTATTGAATTTTACCCAAAAGAAGTTTTCGGGGTTATCAATCAAGAGTTGGTGGATCGGCCTAGCACAAAGAGTTGAAGCAAATAAGGGAGTTATGTAACTGCAGAAGCCTAACTTTGTAATTTATTTATTTATTTATTTTATTTACAAGGGTTGTAATTTTATAAATACCTAAGACACCCGGCCCGCTTTCTTTTATTTATTTATTTTATTCTTGATTGTTATTGATATGATTGATAACATGTCCATGCATTTAACATGCCACACATGAATGCCCACATTTAATGCTTTTGCATACATATCATTTTTCCTAGGACATGATAATTAGGATTATCCTATGTGCTTATCTTGTTCATCTGGATGAACAATTAATTAAATAATGTGTTTAGTTTAATTAGCCAAACTTGCAAAATTCACATTAATTTAATTTCTAGTGGTTTTCGCGTATCATTTTGAAAAGCCCATTTTTCCTCCAACGCTAATAAAATAAAGATTTTATTGATTAATGGTAAATTCTGACTTAGCCCAACTATTTTATATACTAGGTTTACCTAATAAGCAGTTTACTTAATTTATGGATTTAATAGATTGTCTAATTAACTTAGTACCAATAGGATTGACTCATGATTTGATCTGAAGTTCACATCTTAGTAATTAATTAGATAGGATATAATAATTGGCTAGGATTATAAGACATATGATGTTTTATAAATAGAAACACTTATTTCAAAATAGTGAGTGGGAGAAGGTTATATGACAATATATCCTACGGTCTCCATTATTAGTGCAACACCGTGAGATATAGATAGGGCCTAGCGACGCTTAGATTTTGTCCTCCCTACTGAGGGTTTCTATCTATATTAATATCAAGGTTGACTTCCTTAAAGATAGGATTGAGTGATGTATTTCAGGATTGTCCTACCCTTCGGCAGTAATTTTGAGTTAAGTCATTAAAGGCAAATAATGGGTCACACACTCACAAGGTATGTTAAATCGTTCATCATACTCTTGACCAAATTTTTGATGGTAGTTAATAAGTAAAAGAAAATATATATATTTAATTTTTTCTTATTAATTTGAGATAGTCTCAAAGTTGATTTGAAATTGGTATGACGGACCCTACGGCCCATATTAATTGTTGAATCAATTTATCATGGATTAGTATAAGGTTTTATGTGTTTTACTTGCTGCATTCATGCATCACGTTTACTTTTCCAAAGCTTGTGATATTTATTCATTTATAGTAATTGCTTCGGTTATTTAATTTCAGCAATCATGTCATCAAACAACCCCATTATCGCTTTACTCGCTAATGAAAAACTAAGTGGTGATAACTTTGTTAAATGGAAGTCAAACATTAATATTATGCTAATTTGTGAGAACCAAAAGTTCGTTTCTACCAAGGAATGTCCTCCGTGAGCCCCTTTACTAATTCTTCAAGATCAGACGAGAAAGATATGATACTTGGATTCATTCCAACAACAAAGTCTGTTACATGCTTGCTAGCATGAACGTATGTTCTGCAAAGGCTAATGAGACATGGAGGACCGCATATGAGATATTGAATCTCTCCAGCTATGTTTAGGCAACAATCTCGAATTAAAATACTGGCCATGAAGCTACTCATAGCTACATGAACGCTAAGATGAAGTTGTTGGAGTTTCAAATAGGAACATGTTTCAACAGGATCAACCCTGCGGACGCCCCAAATTTCGTGGGTCATTTTTTTTTTCATACAAGAGTTCAATGTACAACTCTTTTACATACCCAAAATATATGAAACTATATTGTTCTAATATATTTTTACAAAAATGCTTCTCAAGGCCACAACCCAGCCTTCTTCGTACTCACGGCCTCGATGGAGCGTCGTCTTCTCGTGTACCTGAAAGGGGGGGTCCCACGACGGGGTGAGCAAAGCCCATTAGTGATAATATCTTACAAGGGTTACTCCCCACCTAAGTGCACATGCAATGGTTGCACAAAAACACACATCCAAGTAAAATGTCTACATGAATGTCATATGTCATGCATGAAATGTCATCATGCCCATATCCCGAGTCACTCACCTGACTCCCTCACACCTACCTATACCAAGTGTGAACTATTGTCATTTTCCGATGACAACCAAAGACTTTTCTTAACCTTTTAACATTTTCATTTACAACCATGCACCTTTTAAAACTTACAACCCATTGAGCAAACCCCCAATGTCCATTTAATTTGATCAAATTTTCATGTGTTTAAGGTATCTGTAGCCACCTGATTGATTACACCGCCGACGCCACGCACCATTCGACATTCGACCCAAGCCACCACTCCGCGATCATGTCTAACCTTAATAAAATTCGTGGTTTTCACCCCTGTGATCCACCCATCTTGCTACGCCCAACACACGTATATTTATTTTTATTTCTTTCAAAACCGTGTGACTCATTTGGACATTGTCCCACTAAACGAGCCCACTAATCAACACCATACACAATGTTGATCCACAACTGTGTACCCATGACACTCCATCGAACACCTAACACAGTGCTGATCCCAACCATGCACTCACACCCATGTCATGCGATGTTTTCGTGCACGTGCAATGCTATTCTGTCAAATGTATATATATGAGTGCTATATATAAAATGAGAACTATATGTGCACACATACTCATGCATATTCATCCATGCATCGTTTGGGCATTTATATTAAAGTGCATACAAATTCCAAACCATGTTATCCAACATTCCACATATCAAGTTCAAGCATGCACATGCATATTAACGAAATTCCTCAACATACCATGGATAATTATAATTAATTCATATAATTCTCCTTCATGCACAACCCATGTTAATACATCATACAGCATACATTAACATGTCATATTCCTACTGCATGTTATTCACACAACCCATAACACGCAACCTAACTGGCCAGCACTAACCTGCCCGATTGGCCAATGTCCTCCACAAGATCATGGCTGAAATATTGACTCAATGGGCTTTCCATAGAGTCTAAGAACTCGGCTGAGTTCTGACGAAGTTGCCATGACCTCCCGGGCTGAGGCTCCACACACAAGACTGTGCACCTCACCCGATAGCCTCCACTGACGACCCGAACGCCCCTTTTCGGCTAGATCCAGCACCCACTACCCTCTACAGGTGTTTGGATAGAATCTAGACTCAATGGGCTTTCCATAGAGTCTGACAACAATCTCGACCTAATTCTGATGAAGAAGCTTATGACCTTCCTAAGTCGAGGTCACACATACGACTCATGTACTCTTACCCGGACAACCTACCTTACTTGCCCGAACACCCCTTTCCGGCCGGATCTAGAATGCACTGCCCTCCAAAGACATTCGGATGGAAACTTGACTCAATGTTCTTTCCATGGAGTCCAAGAACACCCAAATCGGAGTTCGGACGAAGAAGTTAAGGACCTTCCAACCGGGAGTGTCACACACGACTAAGCAACCTTACCCGACAGTCACAGCTCCATTTGCCCGAACGTCCCTTTCTAGTCAAGGTTCGCACCCACTGCCCTCCAAAGACATCCGGCTGGAAACTTGACTCAATGGGATTTCCATGGAGTCTAAGAACACCCAAATCGGAGTTCGGACAAAGAAGTTATGACCTTCCGAAGTTGGAGGTCACACATGACTAAGCAGCCTTACCTTACTTGCCCGAACGCCCCTTTCCGGCCGGCTCCGGCACCCACTGTAAGACCCGAGAAATTCCAATTTCTGGAAAAAGGGCATAAATCGTAATTTCGGTTACAAAAATTGTAATTTCGGTTAAAAATCCAAAATTTATTCCTCTAGATCTCGAGATGCATCTAAATCTTGATTGCACCGGTTGAATCGCTCCTCAGCGAAATCTAGCTAGTATGTCGACTCGTCGACCCAAGATAGCCGAAGTTGACATCGCCGAGGCATCATGCAGTTTCGGTTCAAAAAAAAATTTTCGATACGATGAAAGTCACATATAACACATACTCATGTGCCATAAGTGGTATGAGTAGAGAAATGATGAAAATGGACGGCCGAGATAGGGCCGAGTGTCAAAACTGGGAAAAGAAGGACATAATGATCATTTTAAAGTTGATTTAATGATAATGAGACAAAACACTCAATAGTGTTGTCTCTTACAAATGGAGAAAGGAAGCAAAACGTGAAAAAAAGAGGGGGAAGATGCAGAACCGAAAATGGGGATTTTCTAGAGTGAGAGAGTCTAACTTCTCTCTACATTTACGAGCGATCCGACCGTCGGCAGTCGTCGGGACAAGAAGGGAAGCTGCTCTACGCAGAGAGGGCTTCGCGTGGGTACCGGATTTAAGGAGTTTAGACAAACTCCTTGAGGTAGGGGTTTCTCCCTACTTGGGTTTTACACTTTATTTAAGTGTTTTTCAATGTTTCTATTGGTTTGAGACCTTGAATGGTCGCTTGACGTCCCAAAACTGGACGACTATTGGAAATTCTTTAAATCCATTTTGTGTCGCCCATCACTGGCATGGGTCGCTGGGTTGATTAATTGTGTAATTTGTGAAATAAATCAAGTGTATTGATTGAATGGAGGCTCCAAATGGCCGTGAAACCCGGGTTCACAAAGTGAACCTATGATTGGTGATTTTCCGGGAATAGTAACCGAGGGTTTCACTATTCCCGAGAATAAATTTTTGTGAAAATGTGTTTGGTCGAGTGATTCAAGTCGAATTGCTCGTGTTTGATCATTAGCCCATGTGAGCTAATTTTGATGTGATGAAATGTGTAATTACATAACATGATCGCGGTGATTTGAATTTATGTGAATATATGCATGTTTATATATTTACATGTGACATAGACTGTAATGGAATTAGCATCATGCATCTATATGCACCGGAGAACCCTAGATGATAGGAGTGAGTGCACAGGTGAGTCTGTGAGTGAATGGTTTCTGAGGGTCAGTCTAAAACTAAAAAAAAATGATCTGAGGGGTAGTCCATAAATAATATCAATCGTCTGAGACGGCCCAATTGCATATACATCTGAGGGTAGTCCATAAATAATATCAATCGTCTGAGATCTTACCCAATTGATATATACACATCGATGCTGGTTGTCCAATAAACAAATAAACATAATAATTCTCATACGAGGCTTAGGCGAAAAGCAGGAGTCTGAGGACTCCTGCATGATGATCGCTTTAGACATTCAAGTAGGATCATGCATTTGCTTGGATGTATGTTTATTTTGGAGCATCAGACCGCACTCGTGGAGAGTAGCCCACTTGTGGTGATTCCACTAATGAGCATTAGCCTCACCCTATCGAGGGATACTTATTTTACAGTACTGTGAGCGTGTAGGAGACGATTCATCATGAGGCCGCTGTAAGAAAGCCGAAATGTGGCTTTGATGGTTTTGCATGTATTAGAATGTTTTTCATTTTAATATATGTGTTGTATAAGAGTAAACTGTGAACTCTTGAACTATGGTTGGATAGTGGGATATATATATATACATTGTTATGAGTATTGGTTTATGAGCCCAAGTGGCCGTTTTAATCATAGACCGTTGTATTGGACTGTTTGGGACAGGTTTTATGCAGGTGTTGTATTTGGGTAGAGCTCTCCGTACAAAGGAGACTTCGCTCTATTTCGGCGGTGTCGGGTAACCCGACATCCACTTGTATTCCGCAGGTTGACGGGTAGTCAACGGACCCCCGGGTTTGAGGCGTCACAACTTGCATCGTGAGCATAGGCATAATGAATACCAGGGAGCCTGGTTTGGGTATCCATCACCACTTGGGTGGTTTGATGTAGAGCAGGTATATGAAAACCTAGAGATTGAGGGCTTGGGCTTAGGCCATAGTCGTGTAAGAACATCACCACTTGGTGTGGTTCGATGTTGAGTTTAGGTATGAGATTACCTATGAAAATCACGGGACAAAACTAGGACACCGCATGCATGTGTTGGTGTGTTTTGTGTGATTTGATGATTTATTGTGTGATCATGTATGAATGATGTTTATAACATGGTTTGTGATATGTTATGATGCTCTGGGGTGCGAGGTAATTAGTACCCTATTATGTTGGAAAACAAATCTTATTTATTTATTGTGTGTAACTGGAAATGAAATAAATTGTAATCAATTTATTTGGTTTATTGGATGACAAAAATAGAATTTTAATAAAATTTTAAGGTGTTAGAACACTTTGGAGGGTTTACAAAGTGAGTAAAATCGGAAAAGTAACAAATGAAATAAATTATAATAAATTGGTTTGGGAAAAGGAAATAAAATTTTAATAGATTTTATAGTTGAACTCATAAAAGTTTTGAGAGTTGTGTGATGCATTTAAGTTATCGCATGTAGAGTAAAAAGTGAAGGCTACCAATGGAGAACGAAAAAAATATGAGGAGAGAAAATTTGGTTTTCGTTTTACAATGTGTAAAACTGAAGAAAACTAGGATAAAATAAATTAATAATCCATTTAGGTGTGTAATGATAATGAAAAAAATAAAATGGATAAGATGCCAGGTCTCCGCAGCAAATAAAATGAAAATAAAATGGATTTAAGGAAGAAAATCATTTTTCTAAGGTGTTTGGTAGTTTGAAAAAAAAAAAGTCGGGTGTAAATTAGATGGGCTACGCTTCAAATTATGTTGTGAAAAAAAAAAATTATATTGAGATGGAGAAATCAGACAAGAGAGGTTAGAAAGTGCTGAAAATTGTATCGCAAGACATTTGTATTGTGACATAAAGGGCTTGGGAGTGCAAAGCTGATTAGGTATTGTATTGCAATATGAGGTGTATTGCAAGTTGGCTAGGCTGTTGGAATTGTATTGCAATACAGTTAGTGTATTGTGAATGAGAAGGCTTGAGAGTGTATTGCAATACACCATTGTATTGCAACATAGGTTGCTGGGTTCAGCTGTATAAATTGTATTGCAAGAGTGTGCAGTAGGTTAAAAAAAATTGTATTGCAATACACCTTTGTGTATTGTGAACAAAAGGCTACTAGAATGGTTGAATTGTATTGCAATACACCTTATTGCAATGAGGCAGGCTTGAAGGATGTTAAGGGTTGTATTGCAATACAAATATTGTATTGCAACTACGGTGAACAAGACGTGAACAAGACGATGAACAGCACTAAGGAACAAGACGATGAATGCAAAAATTGAATTTTTTTTTTTGAAAATAAAATAAAACAAATGACAAAATTTTGGGAAAAAAAATGAAATTTTCGAAAATAAAATTTTTGTTGATAAATATGATTTAATATATTAGATAAATGGTCTTGCATTGCTTATGAATGCAGGGACTTGAAATATACACTGATTCTGTGTATGAATAGTGTCTCGGGGCTGCATTTACACCCTTTGAGATATGTAACGAATGTTGCATGTTTTGATTGCGCAGTTGTTGCGCAGGAAATTATATGCATGGTGTAATGCGTATAGGAAAAGGGTAAATGCTAAGGTTAGGAACTATGACCTTAGGGATTTGGATAATGAAATGAAATGTATACTTAGAAGTTTATTGAAATAAAATGAATTGGAGCGGTCGAGTACGCCACTTAGGAAATGAACGGGTCGCTTTATGGTCACACAAGTCTATTAGTAATTGGCATGTGCATTGCTAGTTAGGCTTAAATGAAAATTAAATGAATCTTGTTGCCATTCGACATGTGAGATGGCTAGTCGAGGGAGAGGACGAAGAGGTCGTCCACGAGGTACTGGTCAGGCACCACCAGTATTTGATCAGCAGGCCTTTGCTGAGGTTGTAGGTATTATGGCGGCAGCTATAGCACAGGCTGGTATAGCAAGTAGTCAGGAAGGTCCTAGTAACCTCTAGAGGTTAGGCGCATCATCCTCCGACATTCATAGGGGGAGGAGATCCGATGGTGGCAAACCATTGGTTTATGCAGATCGAGAAGGTGTTAGAGGCCATGGAGATTATTACCTTCCGACACTAATAGATTAGACTAGCCGTTGCTCCAAATGCAGAGAATGAGGCCCTGGGCAGTGTGGAAATGGGCAAGGACCTCGAGACCTTAGGAGAAGCCTTTGTATGTGAGTTCTCCCCTAGAGATGAGGCGAGAATAGGTATGATAGGTCGCGGGTTGCGAAGTTGGAGATCTCGGACTCCACTCACAAAGGACCTCAGGAACATGGACATGTCGAGTTCGATATCATCCCTGGGATGGATCGACCGATACCATGGTCGCATCGTGGACAGGAGCATAGGAGTGGTTACCGCCTCATACGCAAAGACTCCGCATTTTCAGTGTGGTATTTCAAAGGGGACAAGCATGACATTTCGCCTGTGCAAAGATACGAGTCCGTGTCGTGGATACACCGGGTTGGCTAGCGAGCCTTATCTCTAGAGGACGAGGAGACCGACTTAGATCTACCTCGAGTAGTGTGCGAGTATGTGGATGTTTTCCGCATTGAAGCATCGCTGGATCGCCCACGTAGTGTGGTTGTAGACTTAGGTATCGAGTTACACCCCGATACTTTACCCATCTCTATGACTCCGCATAGGATGGCAACCAGCTGAGAGTTATGTGAACCTAATCCAACTATAAGAAGCCATCGGATAGGTTCATTAGACCGAGCACTTCACCACAAGCTCCTGGGCTCTATTTAAGAAGAAGGACAAAAACCCTTTTGATCAGGTCATTGATTACGTATTGAACAGTGTTACGATCAAGAATCTACTCCATTACCAGATCACGATTTGTTTGATCACTTGAGAGGAGCGAGTCTACTCCAAGATAGACCTTCGCACTTTCGTTACCTTCACCGAGAGAAGCTAGTGGCACATATCCCTAAGACAATCTTAGGACGCCGTTATAGGCACTTTGAGTTTACTTATGATGCCCTTTGATTGACAATGCGCTTAGCAAGATTCATGGATCTCATGCATAGGGATATTCCAACCCTATTTAGGATCGGGCTTTGTCGTAGTCTTCGTGGATGACATTTCGATCTACTCCCAAATGTGAGTGGGAGCATGAGTATCACTGAGGATCGCTTTACAATGCAGAGACCATCACTAGGGCGCCAAGTTCAAGTAGCGCGGTAGTTTTGGGGCTTACCGGGAGGTGAGATTTTTAGACACGTGGTGTCGCATCGAGTGTCAATCGACTAGAGAAGGTTGAGGCAATGATGAGTTTGAGAGAGACTGGCGCCACCTTTCGAGATATGACGAAGCTCAGACATCAATATTATGAGATTCAGAGTGGCCGTTCACCTATTCGGGGGCAGGATCGTGAGGATTTCCTCGCCACGACATAGACCTAAGGGTCGATGTACTCAATTACAGAGAGAGATCAGAGGATGCTCTGAGCACTCCTGATGTGCTGGTAGCGAGAGGAGGATCAACCTTCTTCTAGTTCCGTAAAGAGGCGTAAGACTTTACTTCACACGAGCCTGTGACTGGTGGCTGTGGATTAGGCATGTGAGATGGATTGCCCTAGAGATTGTGGATCCTTGTAAGGTGGCTTGGGACAGCGCAGCCCCGCTTAGTCAGAGAACAGAGAGTATACTTCGCTATTCCTCTACACCATAGTACGGCCGAGGAACTAGTTTCAGCCTGGGTGCTATACAAGCACTCCCAACAACACGATAGCCAGGGGCGAGTGTGGCCGAAGTCGTGGACAGATCAGTTGCGCAGCGGTTAGTGGACCTTAGGTGGTAGACATTGGCTGCTGATGTCGCTTGACATCGGGACAGCCGACACCATCTGCCATCGGGCATCGGGACCTAGCCGGGTTGTCATACTCGACATGGCCTTGGATTTGGGCTTAGAGGTTAAAGCCTTTAGAGAAGCCAGGAATAGATGTTCTTTCCTAGGGTGTAGGGTGAGAGTTGACCTGATAGGTCGGGATTATGAGTGAGAGATCTCCGAGATTCTACTCATGGTGGACCCCGGGATAGGGTGTCATAGTATGGCATTATTGCGTTCATGTGCACGGTAACATCGCGTCGAGTCGGGTGTGGGTGCACGGTACGGCCATTCACCACTCTTGGTGAGTGTGGGTTGAGTTTGTCTTTAGGACTACGTCTAATGAAGACTCATAGTTCGATTCAGTAGATGAAGAGTAATTAGAGTGTGTTGGGCAAAGCAAAAAGGGGGTCGTTAATCCCCTAAGGTGAGAATCCAGAGTTAGGTAAAGACCCGAGATACCTTCGAATTTGTAAGTGAATGTAAGAGGGCTCAAAGTGTAAGCCGAAGAGTTATGTTAATCGATGAAAACACACGTCGCTATCACGAGACTTAGAATTGAGTGATAGGAGTCTGAGTGACTCGAGATTTGGATACCCCTTGGGAATTGCATTGCGTTGTTGAGCCAGCAAGGGCTCAGTATATGGATGTCATACATGACATGGACTAGGTTGACGTCCATTGATACATGATTGTGACCTTGGGAATGTCGCGTTTACACACCAAGCAAGGTTTGTAGGGTTACGAAGTTGTATGGATTATATACAGTATTAGAGACACGCCGCAGCTACGCGTCCCGGATCACAAGGGTAGCCGAGGAGCATTTTCCCTTAGTGGAATTCGCCATAACAAGATCGCAGTATACGCATGGCAATCGTATGAGGCATTGTAATGAGCCGCGTAGATTATCGTTATGATTGACCGAGGTGGAAGAGAGCTCCATCACGTGGTCCGGATCTGATTAGAGACACCTCCGAGAAGGTGAGTTTGATATGATAGCGCCTTCTCACGGCTCAGCCGGTGTGCGTAAGAGCTACGTTGATGTGCGACGCCGACCCTTAGAGTCTCGAGGTCGGGGATCACGCCTTCTTAAAGGTGATGCTCTAAGAGAGGATGGGTCGTCTGCAGCGAAGTTATCGCCAAGCGTTTATTGGGCTTTCAAGATACTGAGAGGGTAGGCATTGTAGCATACCGCGCAGAAGGCATCGCCAAAGATGTCGTGTCCACGATGTATTTCACGTCTCCATGTCTTAAGTATACTCCGCATCCAAATTATATGGTGGATTGGGGACAGATAGAGGTTGACACGAATGGGACCTTCGAGGAGGGACCAATGTGCATTTTAGATAGCCGTGATCAGGTTTTACGACGCAAGACTGTGAGGCTAGTGAGAGTGCTATGGCGGCACTATGGAGTGGAGGAGACAACGTGGGAACGCGAGAACACGATGCGGCCACCTATCCCTTCTTGCTTAGGGATGAAGGTACGTGGATTAATGCTTAGCATTTAAATGACTAGTTTACATGCACGGTAGAGTGCACGTTGCATATGCATGTGGAGCGACAGATTTGGGTCTGCACTTCGACGAAATTCCTTTTAAGGAGGGAGAATGTAAGACCCGAGAAATTCTAAATTTGAAAGGGCAAATCGTAACTGCCAAGGTAAATGTACTAAGAAAATCCAAAAATTCTATTCTGCATCCTGATGACTAAACGATCTGCACCATGAATCATGCCCCACAGTCCACGCAAGATCACGCCGAATTCCGTCAAATTCCAAGATAGTCGAAGTTGGCACATTTTTTGAGGTATCACGGTTCGGGTGCCGTAAAACGATTTTCGATGCGACGAAAGTCACATATAACACATACTCATGTGCTATAAGTGGTATGAGTAGAGAAATGATGAAAATGGACGGCCGAGATAGGGCAGAGTGTCAAAACTGGGAAAAGAATGACATAATGATCATTTTAAAGTTGATTTAATGATAATGAGACAAAACACTCAATAGTGTTCTCTTACAAATGGAGAAAGGAAGCAAAACGTGAAAAAAAGAGGTGTGGAAGATGCAACCGAAAAACGGATTTTCTGTGAGTGAGAGAGTCTAACTTCTCTACATTTACGTAGATCCGACCGTCTACAGCTGCTGGACAAGAAGTGGGAAGCTACTTTTATGCAGAGAGGGCTTCTCGTGTTATCGATTTGGGCGGAGTTTAGACAACTCCTTGAGGTAGGGCTTCTCCTCTACTGGGTTTTACACTTTATTTAAGTGTTTTTCAATGTACTTATTGGTCCGAGACTCGAACGGTCGCTTTTCTGATCGGTCCCAAAACTTGGGATCGAATTATTGGAAATTTTTTAAATCCATTTGTGCCGTCCATCACTGGGCATGGGCTGTTGGGTTGATTAATTGTGTAATTTGTGAAATAAATCATGTATTGATTGAATGAGGCTCTGCAAATGGTCAGAAAAACCCGTTCACAAAGTGAACCTATGATCAGGATTTTCCCAGAATAAGAATCGAGGGTTTCACTATTCCGAGAATAAATTTTGTGAAAACGTGTTTGGTCGAAAGTGATTCAAGTCGATTGCTCGTGGTTCGACTTCATTAGCCCATGAGCTAATTTTGATGTGATGAAATGCGACTTACATAACATGATTTGGTGGTGATTGAATTTATGAATATATGCATGTTTATATATTTACATGTGACATAGACTGTAATGGAATTGGCATCATGCATTCCATATGCACTGGGAGCACCCTAGGATGATAGGAGTGAGTGCATGAGGTGAGTCTAGAGTGAATGGTTTCGGAGGGTTGTCTAAAACTAAAAATGATCGGAGGGTAGTCCATAAATAACATCAATCGTCTGAGATCGCCCAATCTGATATACATCTGAGGGTAGTCCATAAATAATATCAATCGTCGGAGACGGTCCAATTGATATATACACATCGGAGGGTTGTCCACAAACAAATAAACATAATAATTCTCATACGAGGCTTAGGCGAGTGCAGGAGGGAGCCTGATGACTCCTGCATGAGATGATCGCTAGGACATTCAAGTAGGATCATGCATTTGCTTGGATGTGTGTTTATTTTTGAGCATTGCACTGTACTTAGGTGGAGAGTAGCCCACTTAGGTGATTCCACTACTGAGCGATAGCTCACCCCGTCGAGGGATACAAGCCATTTTACGTACAGGAGCGTGCGAGGAGACTATCATCATGTAGGCCGCTTGTAAGAAAGCCTAATGTGGCTTTGGCCGGTTCGTATGTATTAGAATGTTTTTCATTTTAATATATGTGTCAGATAAGAGTAAACTTCAACTCTCGAACTATGGTTGATAGTGATATATATAGTTATATATATATATATATATATATATATATATATATACATTGTTACGAAAGTATCGTTTATGAGCCCAAGTGGCCGCTTTTAATCATGTAATCGCTATATCGATGCTGGGGATGCTGTGTTTGATGTGTCAGATTTGCAGAGCTCTGTACAAAGGAGACTCCGCCCGATTTTTTGAAGTGGCGTCGGGTAACCCGACATCCACTTGTATTCCACGGGTTGACGGGTAGTCAACGGACCCCCGGGTTTGGGACGTCACACCCATTGCCCTTCAAAGACATATGGCTGGAAACTTGACTCAATGGGCTTTTCATGGAGTCTAAGAACACCCAAATCGGAGTTCGATCGGGGCAGCCGGCGATCCTCTCCGCTGAGGTCATGAAGATCCAGTTTTGTTTCAACCATCCAAGAACCCGCCAAGATCTTTCAACAAAGGTGGTCCACCAAAGTAATCACTATTGTACTTCCACTGGGATTCGAGTCCCAGTAAACGGACTATAATCGGGCTATAGAGGTTCGACAGAAATTCAAGTCTAACATCAAGTTCACTAATGTGGCTACAATTTACCTGAAGGACTCACTACTAAATTCCCTTTATTTACTACCCAAAAATCAGTTCTAAAGTATGGTTAATGTGTGCTACCCCAATGTGGTAGCTTCTCATGGTTTAAAATACAACCAAACGTTCCCCTTAGGACAAAAAAACCACCACACAACTCTTAGGGTAGAAAGTAACCAAAGTAGGAGAAGACCTACCTCTTAGAGTTTGTCGAAACTCCCGATCTGCCCTATGCTAAGCCTCCCGCCGTGAGGATGAACTCTTCCTCTTGCTCCGATTGAAACCGCTGATCCGATTTCCGATAAATTTAGAGATAAGGTGGAGTCTCTCTCTCTCAAACTCTCTTTTTAAATCTCCTTCCCTTTTCTCTCCCCCCTCTCTCTCTCTCCCAACCAATTCCCATTGTCGAAATGCTATAACTCGTCCCTCTCACTTGCCATGTCACATTCTGCTGCCACCGATTACACTCCTTATCCCTCATCCATCACCTCGATCTCCTCCAATCACTGCCACACGCCCTTCAGTCCCACTTCAAGCCATTTGTTTGACCAGCTCTCCACTGACATGCAAGTTCACTGAGCCACTAATTGTACTCTAAGTGTCTACCCTTGGTGCCTCCTCGGCGAAATTCTGGGATCGCTCCTAATTCGACAAATTCGATGTGATAGCCTAGATTTCTCGCGGTATTACCCAAACGGCAGTTCTGCTTTCATCATCCGAGATCTAAAAAATTTCGATTTTGACTGAAATTACCGCTTATCCTTTTTCGTAATATCAGAATTTTTCTCGGTTTTACAAACCCGATGCACACATGAGATACATGCGGGGTCACTCCATTGATAAAAGTACTAAGTTAGTGACATTTTCCTCTAATTCTACCACACGGCTTCTCAGCTCACAACCAACTATGTTAAGTGAACAAGCCACCGCAAGACAACATGACTCCAACTCCTGAATTAATCAGACTTTGAGACCAAGGGGCAAGTGACTAGGGACCAAAGAGGGCGAAGCAAATATTGCCAAGCATAAGCCATATTCCTCTTCTGGTAGCAAGAATAAAAAGAAGAAGAACACACAAGGTGGGTCTGGAGCACAACCTAACAAAGGAAACAAAGGCAAGGGAAAGAAGAACAACCCTAAGGATAAGAAGCCTAAAGGAAAGTGTTTCCATTGCGAGGTTGAAGGTCATTGGAAGAGAAAACTCCAGAATAGCATCTCTTTGAATCAAGGACAAAAAGAAAGGTAAATAAGGATTTACTGTTTTCGTGCCCGCTTAGTGGGAATATGATTTGTCACCCCGATAGCTTGATTCAGGAGCCACTAACCATGTTTGTTCTTCTTGCATGCTTAGTTCTTCGAGGAACTTGCCGATAGGATGTTACTATGAGAGTTATGGGAGGTCGCCTCGCAAAGGCAAATGAGTCGCTCTTTAAATTTAAGGAATAAATTTCTTGTTTTGAACAATGTATTTTTTATTCCTGGTTTTAGGAGAAATTTGATTTCTGTTTCTATGTTGCATGAACAATTATTTGTCATTTCTTTTATTAGTAATGAGATTGTTATTTCAAGAAATGATTTAGATATTTGTCATGCAAAACCTGAAAATGGGATGTAGTACGTCTGCGAACCCAGCGATCATTAAATAATTCAGAATTATTCAAAGAGAACATCCTAAATTTAACAAACGGCCAAAAGCTTCCACATAGTGATAACATCGCATCTTTTGGCATCTCGAGTTAGGCCACATTAACCTTGACGGAATAAACCGTTAGTAAAGGATGGTCCTTTAATAAAGCTAAATGTTGGGTACCCTTCTCGCTTTGTGAATCCTCGCTTAGAAGCGTAAAATGACTAAGAGGCCTTTCTCTGCAAAGGGCAAGAGATCCAAAGAACCTCTTCAACTTGTACATAGCGACGTCTGCGGTCCACTAAGTGTACAAGCTAGAGGTGGTTATGAATATTTCGTCACCTTCATTGACAGTTATTCAAGATATGGTTATGTTTACCTAATGCATAAGAAATCTGAGACTTTTAGAAAGTTTAAACAATTCATCGCAGGTTTCGTGCAAGTAGGGTAATCACTAAAAACTCTTCGACGATCGTAGGGAGGTGAATACCTGATACAGAAGTTCAAGGATCATTTGTTGAAGTTACGGAATCCTATCCCAACTCGCACTTGGAACAATTCGCCAGTTATAATGGTGTTGCGTAAAGAAGAAACAGATCGCCATTGTAGATATGGTTAGACTGCACGATGAGCTACTCCTCGTTACCAATCTCATTTTCGTATTATTCACTACAAACCGAAGGTACATTTTGAATGTAGTTCCATCAAGCCAATCCAAAAGACACCCTTTAGAGTTGTGGAATGGACATAAAACCTAGGCTTTACGCCACTTTCGCATATGGGGGTGTCCTAACACTTGCCGAAAGGAAAGACCGGGAAGCTAGAACCCCGCACGTAAGTGCGTGTACTCAGAGGCTATCCAAAAGGCACAAGGAGGTTTATTCATATCCTTCTCGGATAAGAAAGCGTTTGTACCAACAAATATACTCTTTCTGAAGATGACTTGGCGACAAACATCAAACCTCAAAGTGTTTTTGTAATCGAGGAACTACGTTGATCGTATCGTAAAATCACCATTAACCCTTGACGAACAACAAAGTCAAGAGACCACTATTCCTATTCGCATCATCTTGGTACTCGATCGTGAGCGGAGGGTAGCGACTACCATCCTATTAATAACATGAAGGAGAAGTACAATTTTTAGTGTCAATATCATCCGTAATGATCCATTGACATACCGTGATGCCATGGATGATTCTGACAAGGACAAATGGCAAGATGCTATGAACCAAGAAATGGAGTCAATGTACTCTAACTCTATCTGGGAACTTATCGATCCACCTGAGGATGTCAGGCCTATAGGATGTAAATAGATCTTCATAAGAAAAAGAGGCACATATGGGAAAGTGGAGACTTTCAAAGCTAGGCTAGTGGCAAAGGGTTATACCCAAAAAGAGGGAGGGGATCGCCTCAAGAAACTTTCACAAGAGTTTCATGCTTTAGTCTATCTCGCATTCTTTATCCATAAGCCACTTGTCTCGATTATGAAATGGAAAACGGATGTCAAGACGGATTTTGAATTGTTTATCTTGAGAAAGCATCTACGATGCAACCGTATACTTGTACTAAAGGCCAACAAAGAGAAAGTTCGTGCTGCTTAGGTCCATTTATGGATCATGCAAGCTTCAAGATATTGAATCGTGATTTTGATGAAACTATCAAAACGTATGGTTTTGAGCAAAATGTTGATGGAACCTTGTGTATACAAGTACATCAAAGAAGTTATGTGGTCTTCTTGGTTCTTTACGTAGATGATATTCTACCATTAGAATGATGTAGAAACATTATCGAATGTAAAGAAATGCATAGCTGCCAATTTCAAATGAAAGATTTAGGAGTAGTGT
The DNA here is from genome assembly GCA_016808115.1 of Tetrastigma voinierianum. NCBI lineage: Eukaryota > Viridiplantae > Streptophyta > Magnoliopsida > Vitales > Vitaceae > Tetrastigma > Tetrastigma voinierianum. The sequence goes on along the minus strand of JAEQBH010003831.1, from coordinate 224,708 downwards.
CGTGACAAACCTCGGTGTCCGTTGACTACCCGTCAACCTGCGGAAATTCTATATGTCTCGTATCACGAGACTCATACCTGAGTAAAAATGCCTCTTGGGCTCATAAACCAATACTCATAAAAACAAATATCATAACTATTCTCCAATTATCTCCCAATAATTCAATAGTTGATAACACTTTTATACAAACATATATTAAAATCTACAATTCTAATACATGTTATATCCAAAAACCATCAAAGCCAAAACCGGCTTCTTCAAAATCGCCCTAATTGACGCCGTTTTCTCGAGCGCCCCCATTCAAAATATAATCCTCGACAGTGCGTAGCTAATGCTCAGAGGAATCACCCTAAAAGGGTTACTCTCCACCTAAGTGCATATGCAATGCTCCAAAGTAAACACACACTCAAGTAAATACATGGCTCACTTGAATGTCTACATGATCACCCCATGTCACGAGTCCTCATCGACTCACCACACTTCGCTCAAGCCATGTAATAGAGAAAATAATCATTTTCAAAACAAAACCTGTTGTTCTTGAAAATATACTATCGAACGTGTCGGTAAAAATATGGGACTACCCTCCGAGGTGAATTGGTTGGTGAGCTTTCAAACAGTCATGGTCCTCATCCGGCGATTTGTCAGCCCATCTCCCAACCCAATTCTCCGAAATATCATCCCGTGAAATTCCTTCGCAAATCCATGTCCGCTTACAAAAATACCATGTCATGCACTCACACCTAACTTCTAGGTTACTCAAAGGCATATGAAAAATGCATTATGCCATTTTCAAAATCATTTATACAATATGTCAATATGCATATTTACAATCAACTACACTACACACATGTAATTCAACACATCAATCATCACCCACTCGCAGCTTTCACTGGAAAGCATCGAATCTCATCTTAACCTATCTACCGGCTCTCACACAAGCCATTCACATCCACAATTCCAATGCCACACACATGGACATTTATGGTCCATTTCATGCAAAACCGACTGCTTATTAGCCCCAACAGCAAGCGGGCTGTCCACGAGCAAATTTCACTTCTCCTACATCGTTCCTCTGTGGAACCGATTTCCATAGCTCTTCCTAATTCTCATACTTACCAACATGCAATTCGCATCTATAAATTATCACCCAAATGACTCAAAATGGGCCCCTAAACTGCTACTGACTGCACAAATGGGTCTAAAAATTCCAACACTTTGCTCCAAGATTTGGAATGAAATCAAACGGCCACTCACGGCCTCAATCAACTCAACATCACAAAACACTTAAATAAAGTGTAAAAACAAGCAGGGATTTAAACTCTACCTTTATGGGTTTGTCAAAACTCCCCAAACCGAGTCCACGCTGCTGTCCTCTCCGAATAAAACAACTCTCCCTTGTCGCCAAGGAGATTCGAGACAATGATCTCCCACGATCCTAGAGCAGTATGAAGACGTTCTCTTAAAAATAAACTAAATGGCTAATGATATTTTGCTTTCCTTCTCCCCACGTGCTTTCTTTTCCTTTTCTTATTTCCTTTTCCCATTTGCTTTTCTTTCTTTTTCTCATTTCTCTTCTCATCCTCTTCTTTTCTTTTCATTCTCCCATTTCTCCTCGTCCTCCTTTCTCTTTCCTTCTCTCCTCCTGGGAGCACATCCCACATCCGGTCAAAGGAGGAAATTTCCTCCCCTTTTCCTCTAACCAAAAATGTGGCTCTCAATTTTCCATCCTTAAATCCTTATTTCTTTTTATTTCCTTTATGACATCATCCACTCAAGTGGCTCATCAGGAGCCACTGGATCATGCCACTCCATGTGGCTCAATGTGAGCCATTTCTTTTATGCCAAGTGTCACACCTTTTGGAGGTTCCATGTGGCACTTCTTACCTTGCCATGTGTCAACCCGACACCCTACGCCGAAAAACGTGGAAATCCCGACCATCTCGAATCTAACGAATGACGTGCAGCTCAATTTCGCGAGACGATTTCCTTAAACGAAAAAGTTCTTTCACATCCAAGATCTATAAAAAATTCGATTTTTACCGAAATTACGATTTTACCTTTTATGAGAAAATTGGATTTTTTCTCGTCTTACATAAGCTATATCTTGATCCAAATTATAAGAGATCTAAGAATCAAGCAGCATTGTCTCAAGCATCTTATGCCGACAAGGTGCTAGCTCGATTTTTGATGCAAGATCGTATGAAAAAGGTCTATTTACCCATCCCAATAGCTGAGAATTATTCTTTCCACAGCAATGCCCTAAGACACCTCAAAAGGAAGAGGATATGAGACTGATTCCCTATGCCCGCCCGAGGCGCCCCATGTATGCTCATGCTCCTATACGAGGCCTCGATATCCGTTATGCAAGAGGGATAGTCGGCCGCTACCAATCCAAGCCCTGAATGGGTCACTAGGATAGCAAATAAGCATATTCTCAAGTATCTTAGGAGAACGAGATTATATGTTGTGTACTGTGTGGAGACCAACCCTATTGGATATACTGACTCGATTTTCAATCGACAAAGATAGTTGAAAGTCGATATCTGGTTAATATTCACTCGTGGTGGAGCCGTAGGTTCGAGAAGTATCAAACACCTAGTATCGTTTGATCCATCCGCAGTTTCACACACACGCCCCGCAAAAACATAAAGAACTGTCTGGCTCAAAAAGTTCTACACGAATCTGGGAGTATTTCCAAACATGGAAAAATCACTTATTTTATACTGTAATTACAAGAGTTCAGTTTCTAATTTATTAGTTCTTGTATTATTCCAATTAAAAATCAAAATGAAACTTCTTTGTAATTACGTATCAATTTACGTAGTGATACTCAAGCAGTCCATTGATATGATCATTACATGCAATTCAATCCTACAAAATTGGTCCATCATTAGAGCTTGGTGAAATTACCGTTTTACCCCTCTAATGATATCTTTATCCTTAAGTTCCATTAATTCGCCAGTGAACAATTCATTTATAAAACCTCGTATAAATTAGAGCGCCTAAACTATTCAACATTTCTCTTAGCCCACACTTAAAGGAACCAATTATCTCAAGCCCTCAAGAAGGGTTTGATTCCATTTGTAAGACATGTTCCTGTACCACCTATCTCAATAAAGCCCGCAAGACATAAGTATCGGGCCCCGCCCTAGACAGACACAACCTATAAGTATTGGGTCTCTTGACTTTGTCATTCGTCAAGGGTTGATGGTGATTTTCTGATCTGATCAGAACGTAGTTCCTCCAGTACAACCTTACTGTGAGGTTTGATGTTTCTCATATAGTCATCTTCAAGAAAAGTCGCATTTGTTGATACAAATACTTTCTTATCCAAAGAACTATAGAATAAACCTCCCCTTGTGCCTTTTGGATAGCCTACAAACATACACACTTCTGTGCGGGGTTCCAACTTCCCGGTCTTTCCTTTCAGCACGTGTGCCGGACACCCCCATATGCGAAAGTGACGTAAACTAGGTTTATGTCCATTCCACAACTCTAAGGGTGTCTTTTGGATTAACTTAGATGGAACTACATTCAAAATGTAGACCTCAGTTTGTAGTGAATATCCCCAAAATGAGATTGGTAACGAGGAGTAGCTCATCATTGATCTAACCATATCTAGTAACGCCCTCGTTTCTTTCTTTCTCGCAACACCATTCTCGTCGTGGTGTTCCAAGTGCTGTGAGTTGGGATAGGATTCCATGCTCCAACAAATGATCCTTAAACTCTGTATCAAGGTATTCACCTCCTCAATCTGATCGAAGAGTTTTTAGTGATTTACCTAACTGCTTTTCAGCTTCTGTAATGAATTGTTTAAACTTTCCAAAAGTCTCAGATTTCTTATGCATTAGGTAAACATAACCATATCTTAAATAACTGTCAATGAAGGTGACGAAATATTCATAACCACCTCTAGCTTCAGACACTTCAGCGGACCGCGTATGTCGCTATGTACAAGTTGAAGAGGTTCTTTGGATCTCTCGCCCTTTGCAGAGAAAGGCATCTTAGTCATTTTACCTTCTAAACAGGATTCACAAACAGGAAGAGTGCCAACATTTAGCTTTATTAAAGGACCATCCTTTACTAACCGGTTTATTCCGTCAAGGTTAATGTGGCCTAACCTGAGATGCCAAAGATACGTGGCATCACTTCGCGGGAAACTTTGACGTTTGTTAAATTTAGGATGTTCTACTTTGAATAATTCTGAATTATTTAATGATGGCTCAGTTGTCCTTAAGACGTATAGCCCATTTTCAGGTTTTGCATGACAAATATCTAAATCATTTTTTGAAATAACAATCTCATTACTAATAAAAGAAATAACAAATAATTGTTCATGCAACATAGAAACGTAAATCAATTTTTCCTAAACCAGAATAAAAATACATTGCTCAAAAACAAGAAATTTATTCTTAAATTTAAACGGGCGATCCCACCGCTTTGCCGAGACTATTTCCCACGCCCAACTCTCATAGTAACGTCCCTTATCGCCAGTTCCTCGAAGAATTGTTAATCTCGCAAAGAAGAACAAACATGGTTAGTGGCTCCTGAATCAACTATCCAGGGTGACAAATCATCTTCCACTAAGCAGGCTTCTAAAACCAGTAAATCATATTTACCCTTTTTTTTGTCTTTCAATTCGGAGAGATACTTGTTACACTTTCTCTTCCAGTGACCTTCAACCCTGCAATGTAAACACTTTCCTTTAGGCTTCTTGTCCTTGGGGTTGTTCTTCTTTCCCTTGCATTTGGTTCCTTTCTTGGGTTGTGCTTCCTCCTTTTATTTTAGCTACCAAAAGAGGAAGATGGCTTATTCTCAACAACATTTACTTCGCCCTCTTTGGGCCTAATCTTACTTATGGCCTCAAAAGTCTAGAGTTCATTCAAGAGCCGAGAGTCATGTCAGGCACTGGGCGCCTTGTTCATGCACATAGTGCTGGTAGTGAATTGCGAGAAAGCCGGTGTGAGGGACTCAAGGATAATAGTAACTTGAGTAAGCTTATCAATGGTGGCCCCATGTATCTCCGCCTCGTGCATCAGGTTGATCATGTTCAAAACATGTTCCCTGACTGAAACTCCTTTCTTCATCTTAGCGTTCATGTAGTTACAAGTAGCTTCATGATGGCACTGGTCAGACTGTTGCCCAAACATGGCCTGTAGAGATTCCCATATCTCATACGCAGTCTCCATGTCCTCATGCTTCTTCCTAAGAACATCGTTCATGCTAGCAAGCATGTAACAACGGGCTTTGTTGTTGGAATGAATCCAACTATCATATCTTTCTCGTACAGTACAAGAAGCATTAGCAAGGGGCTCTGGAGGACATTCCTCAATGAGAACGAACTTTTGGTCCTCACAAATTAGCACAATATTAATGTTTGACTTCCATTTAACAAAGTTATCACCACTCAGTTTTTCATTAGTGAGTAAAGCGATAATGGGGTTGTTTGATGACATGATTGCTGAAATTAAATAACTCAAACAATTACTATAAATGAAAATAAATATCACAAGCTTTGGAAAAGTAAACGTGATGCATGAATGCAGCAAAACACATAAACCTTATATCGATCCACGATAAATCGATTCAACAATTAATATGGGTAGTAGGGTCCACATAATAATTTCAAATCAACTTTGAGACTATTCCCAAATTAATAAGCAAAATCAAAATATCTCATATTTTCTTTTACTTATTAACTACCTTCAAAATTTGGTCAAGGTGTGATGAACAGTTTAACCATAACCTTATGAGTGCGTGACCCATTATTTCAGATTTAATGACTTAACTCAAAATTGTCGCCGTAGGGTAGGACAATCCTGAAATACATCACTCAATTCTATCTCTAAGGAAGTCAACCTTGATATTAATATAAATAGAAACCCTCTGTAGGGAGGACGAAATCTAAGCGTCACTAGGCCCTATCTATATCTCATGGTGTTGCACTAATAATATAGACCGTAGGGTATATTGTCATATAACCTTCTCCCACTCACTATTTTGAAATAAGTGTTTTCTATTTATAAAACATCATATGTCTTATAATCCTAGCCAATTATTAGTGCTAATTATATAATTAATTACTAAGATGTGAACTCTAATCAAATTATGAGTCTAATCTATTGGTACTAAGTTAATTAAAACAATCTAATCCATAAATTAAGTGGGCCTAACTATTAGGTAAACCTAGTATATAAAATAGTTGGGCCTAAGTCAAATTTACCACTAATCAATAAAATCTTTATTTTATTAGCGTTGGAAAAATCCGGGCTTTTCAAGATGATACGTAAAACCCTAAATTAAATTAGTGTGAATTTTACCAAGTTTAGCTAATTAAACTAAGCACATTATTTAATTAATTGTTCCATCAAAGATGAACAAGATAAGCACATAGGACAATCCTAATTATCATGTTCTAGAAAAATGATATGTATGCAAAAGCATTAAATGTGGGCATTCATGTATGGCATGTTAAATGCATGGACATGCTATCAATCATATCAATAACAATAAAGAATAAAATAAATAAATAAAAGAAAGCGGGCTGGGTGTCTTGGGTATTTCTAAAATTACAACCCTTGTAAATAAACTAAATAAATTACAAAGTTGGGCTTCTGCAGTTACATAACTCCGTTATCTGCTTCAACTCTTTTGTGCAAGCCGTGATCCACCAATCCCTGATTCAATAACCCAAAACTTCTTTGGGTAAAATTCAATAACTCTTTATCGACAAGGCTCCAAGCCCAATTTTCCACAGACTTAACAACACTTTTAGGCCTTTTGGACTTGGGTCATAATCACCACTGTGGTCCAACAAGTCATAGGGCCTAGAAAATAAAGTAATTAAGAGCAAAAAAAAATAGGAAACGAAGTTGTTTCCCGTCATCCCGTATCCCTAAACATCTTTCCATATTTTAGGCATAACTTTCTCTCTAGATGTCCATATAAGACGATTTTTGAAGGTATAGAAAGCTAAGAGGTGTGGCTACAATCAAGGAACAAAATATTGGTAATTACAGATATATCGATACTTGGATTTTATGGATATATTGAAAATATCGGTAAATATCGGTGAATATTTTGACAAAAATATCAGTAAAGCGAAAATTAATAAAAATATTTTGAAATTCATGGAAATACTTTGTTGAACTATAAAAAAGACATAAATAAGAAAATATACACTTATTGAAAACAATATTTATTATAATTTATCAAGAAATTACATTACAATAGTAATTTAAAACCAAAATGAAGACCGATGTACTCCATTACATTATTCACGTAGCGGATCCCATTCACGTAAGATAATACCATAATAAGGTCTTCAAAATATTGAGATAAAATCACAAAGAAAAATAATTTGAGAGTTAAATGGAGCTTGGATGTGTATGGATGAGTTTGTAAAGAGATTGTATGATTTTATGGGTATTTATAGAATTTTTTGGAGTCAAAATAGTCATTACCGATATTTACCGATATTTACCGATATTTTACCGATATTTTTTCAGAAATTCCAGCACAAGCGCGCGTGCTCCACAGTCGCAAATTTTCAGTAAATATTATAAGAAAACCGATTTTTCGGCGATTTTACCGATTTTACTGATTTTTCCCCGATTTTTCCTCTGATTGATTTTTCCTCCACTTTTTCTTCTCGGTGCTGGCCGAAAACCGATTTTTCGGTGATATATCGGCCGAAAAAAACGATTTTTTGTTCCCTGACTACAATCCATATGTTGATCACTTTCTAGATCTAGATCTAATATTCTTGTGTGCAGATTTTTACAAAAATAAATTACAAAAAAAAACTTATGCCCCATTATGGCTTACACAAGATCTAAAAAAAATAATCAACAAATCTTAACCCAAAACACCATACAATTAACGAATTTCTTTAAAATTCCATACATTCAAACATTCATCAATATATTACAATTATACATCCACAAGATTAACAAATAAGGCAAGAATGCCCACATACACATTAATATGCATATACACATAGACCGCTCTAATACCAAATGAAGGTTTTTAAAGTTCAAAACAAAGTTTGCAACGGAAGATTTTGGTCCAGTAAATTTTAAAAATTAATAAAAACTCTTTTTACGATCCTATGGTACATGCATACTAATCAACAAACAATAAAGAAGAATTACCTCAATCAAATTAAGGAGATTTTTCTGGCAAGTAGGGTTGACAACTCAAGATCCTTTTAATTTTCTTTTTTTTCCCCTGTTTTCCACGATCTTCCATTCCTCTTCACTACAGGGTACGTGTGGGCGTATAGATGAACAAAGGTTTTGTTTTTAGAACTCTTGATATTCTCAACACATGAGATCAAGAGGGTTAGATGGAGGCAAAAAAAAAAAAAAAAGAAACTCTTTCCACTATAAGAAAAAAGGTAATCAATGACAGTTTTTCATTGTCAAGATAAGGTATATCTGTTAAGGTAGATCGATATGCACATATGTCATCTATGTCAATGTCAAGAAAGACTAAAAGTTACATTGACATATGCATATGTTAATATTGAACTTATTTCTACCAATATTGGGATCTTCTTCAATATGACATATGTTAAGGTTTCTTCTACTTCTGTTAAGATTATGTTAAATATATGTGAAGGTTGATTCACTATTCTATCAAGGTTATATTCCGTATATGTTAAGATTGAGTATAATATATGTCAATTTGTTTTATATGCTCACTGAACCTATGACCAAAATATTATGTACCAAATTGAACCTGTTGTCAAATTAAATATATAATTAAAACTAAAAATTAACTTCCATATTATAGAACAAAAATTGAAATATCCAACTCTGTTGGTTGTCCCATCCAATATATCAAGACTATTAATGAGGGGCTCTTTTGATAACTTCTCTCTAAAAACTTATGTTCCCCAACTCAAGTTTGTTTGAACTAACACTTCCTTTCTTTGAGCTCACATCATCAAACCTTTCATTCCCTGAGGGCAAGACAATTTTGAAGGATTTTTCTATTGGTTATGCAACTAGACAACCAACTACTTTCTGGGAGGAAATGAATAAATACACCTGCAACCATAGGGATGAAAAAAAAATATCATGGATTTGAATTGGGATTTAAGAATCAGTCTACAAGCTAATAATTCTAGCAACTTCATTAAGATTTCAGAAATAATTTTGGGCAAAACTCGAGGATGAGCATTCCAAGAAGAACAAAAGATATTGGAAAATATAAAGCATATGCTACAATTCATCAAACATAATAATTGAACAAGTTTAAGCAGATAATTTGGAATTTGTTGAATATGCATATGGGAAGTTCATGTATGGATTGTGAACTAGTAGCGGATAAAATATAAGTTGGTGTGCAATCTTTATACTTTTGAAATATATTTACTTAACAAGATAATGGAACATCGCTTTAAGGCATGACTCAAGTAGCGAGGGATGGATGTATTATTATGTAAGGTTCTAGGTTTGAGTCTCAATGTGATAAAAAAATTTACGTAAAAATACATTTGCATATAAAAGTTAAGAAGAAGCAAAGTAAATTCGATGTTAATGACTCACAGGCGCTTTTTTATGAAAAATCCATCCACCACCAAGTTCAATCCCCATCATCTTTATAACTTAATGGACCAGCCAATACAATAGAATCCCAATCAAAAGTTCCCAACAATGACCAAATGTCAAGATCAACACGTAAAAAGCTCCACGAATCAAATCCAAGAACAAGAAATTGATAGAAACCTTGTTCTTATGAATGAGAGGGCCGCCATCTAATACCAAAATGACTCGTCCCCTTCTAGTTGAAGGCGTATTAATGATTCTATCATTGCGCCAACCTTGTGAATTTAAATGACAATATGACCATCAAACATAAAAACAAACCCAACAAATGCAGCCATAAGCTAAAATTTTCTACAAAGGGACCTTGAATTGAACTCCATGGGTGAAATTCTTGTGGAATGCCTTGTTAACTTGCTCATCCCCTTCATTCCATTGGTTTCTTCGTAGTCTCGGCAATCAAACCACCATTTGTCTCACCTTTTCCCTACAGAAAGTCACGTAAAAGCCCGTAGCCGCTGAAAAATACAAGAACCCAAAAAAAAAAAAAAAAAAAAAACAAAATCTTCATCACCCTTAAGAGAAAAAGTAAAGAAGTATACATGGATTTGCATTTTGTGTGTCATATTTTCTATTGTCTTGGTTTGGAAAATGAGAAAACCCCCAAGGAAAGAAAATTGAAATGAAAAATGCAATGAAATAAAAAGGTAGAAAAAATATATATATAAAATTTTCTCTTGTTTGGTTATCTATGAAAAGTTTTTAGGAAAAATAAAGAATCTATTTTATATATTTTTTTTCATTTTCACCACTTTAATAAATGATTTTTTTTTCCTTATTTCATATAGTATATGGATATAAAAATGTAAAAAGATACATATACATGATTGGGAATAAAAAATTGCATAGTTTAGTGCATAATAACCTTTCATTTCCCTTCCCCTCTTATTTTCTCCAATTTCTAAAGAAAGTAATAGGGAAAATAGTACCATATTTTCCGTAGCATTTTTCTTTGTATTTTCTTTCCTGTATATTTTTCATGTCATCCAAACTTATGAAAATGATTTTCCATAGTATTTTTTTTCTTTTTCGTAGCATTTTCTAGAACCAAACATAACCTTAGACTCTTACTAAAAATCAGTAGATGCCATGGAATAGGAATAGGACTAGGTTACATAATTACCATTCTACTCTAATCCACTTACCAAAAAAAGGGCTCCAACTGAGAATTAGGTATGGTTTGGGAGAAATATTTCATATATTTAACAATATTTAATCATTGTATTTTTCTTGTCTAGGACTTAATACCCTCCATTATCATCACTTTGAATAGAACTCAGAGAGATTAGTCTTCATAGTAGTATATTCTAGACAAATAATCTCATAAGCATATTTACAAAATGGCATTATTTTGGGAGGTTGTGAAGAGTTTTTTCACATACTTACATGGTCATATACCACAAACCAAAGGAAACATAAGAAGTTGAAGTGGATATAATTTTTTTTTTCTTCCTCATAAATGCTCTAAATAAGGAAAAAATGAATTAAACACCCTGAAATATTTTATTTTCCTATCTTTTCCAAGCAACAAAGAAAATCTTAAGGTTGTGTTTGGTTTTCGGAAATTACTAAGGAAAGAAAAAAAAAACGAGGAAAATGATTTTCTAGTTGTCTTATGAAAATTATAAAAAAAAATCCAATATAAATAAAATTACTTGAAAACATATATATTCTTAAATTATTTAATCTTTATATTAATGAGTTAAAATAACTAAAATTGGTTTGAAGAAGAAAATAAAAATAACATGTCAAATTTAATTATATTTTTATTCTCCTTCATTTTTTTTCTCCCAGTTTTCTTTTTTGCACTTTCCCTCAATTTTTCCGAAAACCAAAGATAGTCTAAATTTCAAAAATTTCCCCCCTTAAAATAGTAGCAAAATCTTTCCCTATTTCCACTCAATTGTTCTAAATAATAAAATAATAACAATATAGTAATCAAATAATTGTTTTCTTCTATTTTACTACACTTTCTTATAGCCAAACAGAGTAAAAAAATAGTAGTGGAGTTTTGCTCCAAACCCAAACGCCTCCAATTCCACTACTACCACACCCACACCGAATTTAAAAAAAAATAGAAAAAGGAAACCCCTTTTTAAAGAATTACACCTAATTAATTCAAAGTTTCAATGTATTATATTTCCTTCCTCACTCTACAAATAAATTAGGAGAAATTTTCCCATCAATGGTTAAAACATGAACAAAAAAGATAACAATAAAACATTGATTTCAGGTTTCAACAATATCTTACTCCCTAATTTATGCAATTACCCTTTCCTCTGTACCTTCTAAACAACAAAAAATGAAATTACAATTTAAAAGTCTTAAATTTTTCTGCTTCCCAAACCCATGAAGAGATTCAGCCGAAAATTTGCTCCTTTTCCTAAAAGATTCCAAAAAAAAACAAATAATTAAGAATCCTAAAAATCATACTAAATCATACTGGGTGTCAACAATTTCTTCTACTTTCCCACACTCTTGGCAATCATGCAAAACCTGAAGAAAAATGAGACACCAAGAACATTAAATATTATGACCATAACCAAATCTATAAACAGATGGAATGAAATCAAGGGAAAGAAAAGCAACATCGTACGATATGGGTTTGGAGCTCTATGCTTGTAGATGATGACAACCTTTGGTTCCTTCTCCAAAAAACAACACTATTTCATCACCGTCATGAAAAAAAAAAAGGTTTCCTTAGGATAAGGTGTTGGTTCATTGTTCGCTTCACCATTATCTTCGAAATCTGGAGGTGATTTAGGTGTAGAAGAAGGCTCGTAGAAAGAGCTGATCTAGGTTTGCATCCTCAAAATGGCGTTTTTCCTTCCTCCGATGATGTCGATGCGTTACAGACAAGATGCCTCCATGATTCCTCTAATGGAGCCGAAGAGGGCTTTCATGTGAGGCAAAAAATAAAGCTAAAGTTAGGATCAAGAGTTAGAGGGTAAAAATGAGGATAAGGGAGAAGATGAATACGAAGACATAGAAGAAGACGAATGGGTTTCACTTCTTCTCCTAGGTCTGCCCCACAGATCTCAAAGAACTATACCAGAACATCAAATTGAAAATCGATTGTTTCTTTTCACCAAAACCTATGTAAAACCCGAGAAAAATTCTAATCTTTTGAAAAAAGGATAAAATAGTAATTTCGATCAAAATCTAAAATTTTTCTAGATCTCAAATGATGAAACGGGCTTCACCGTTGGAATCATCTGGCGAAATCTAGCTTCCACGTCGAATTGCGTCGAATTCCAAGACAGTCGGAATTTCACGTTTTTCGAGGCACCAAGGGTAGTGCAGGACACTTGACATAATTAAGTGGCTCAAGGTGAGACGCATGTCAAGTGGAGAGCTGGTTAAACAAATAGCTCAAGTGGGACCCAGAAGAGACATGTGGCAACACATGATTGGAGGGAGATCCAAGGTAGATGGATAAGGGATAAGGTGTAATCCAAGGTGGCCACTTAGATCAGACATGTGGCAAGTGAGAGGACAAGTCTTCGACTCGCCACTGTAAATCGTCGTGAGAGAGAGAGGGCGAGGGGGAGAAAAGGAAGAGATTTTAAAAGAGAGTTTGAGAGAAAGAGATTCCACTCTTCTAAATTTCTCGAAATCGACCAACGAAGCCAAGCAAGAAAGCAAGAGCAGTGAGAAGAGTTCATCCTCATGGCAAGGGGCTTCGTGATAGAGACTTCGTAATCGGGGGAGTTTCGACAAACTCCAAGATGTAGGTCTTCTCCTACTTTGGTTACTTTCTACCTTAAGAGTTGTGTGGTGGTTGTTTTGCCCCAAGGGGAATGTTTGGTTGTATTTTGAACCATGAGAAGCTGCCACATTAGGGTAGCACACATTAACCGGACTTTAGAACTGATTTTTGGGTAAGAAATAAAGTGAATTTGGCAGTGATTCCTTCAGGTAAATTGTAGCCACATCAGTGAACTTGATGTTAGGCTTTTGAATTTCTCAAATCGAACCTCTGTAGCCCAAGTTATGGTCTATTTACCATGAATAGTCTAGTGGAAGGGCTGTCCGGCTGGGTTCACCTCGGATGGGTTCCGTCCGGCTAGGATCATGCATGACCTCCAACTTTGGAAGGTCATAACTTTTTCGTCCGAACTCCAATTTGGGTGTTCTTAGACTCCATGAAAAGCCCATTGAGTCAAGTTTCCAACTGGATGTCTTTGGAGGGCAGTGGGTGCCGGAGCCAGTCGGAAAGGGGCATTCGGGCAAGTAAGGTAGGCTGTCTAGGTAAGGTTGCTTAGTCATGTGTGACCTCCAACTTCGGAAGGTCATAACTTCTTCGTCCGAACTCCGATTCGGGTGTTCTTGGACTCCATGGAAATCTCATTGAGTCAAGTTTCCAGCCAGATGTCTTTGGAGGGTAGTAGGTGCTGGAGTCGGCTGAAAAGGGGAGTTCGGGCAATTAAGGTAGGCTGTCCGGGTAAGGCTGCTTAGTTGTGTGTGACCTCCAACTCTGGAAGGTCATAACTTCTTCGTCCGAACTCCGATTTGGGTGTTCTTGGACTCCATGGAAATCTCATTGAGTCAAATTTCCATCCAAATGTCTTTGGAGGATAGTAGGTTCTGGAGCCTTCCGGAAAGGGGCTTTCGGGAAAGTAAGGTAGGCTGTCCGGGTAAGGCTGCTTAGTCATGTGTGACCTCCAACTTCGGAAGGTCATAACTTATTCGTCCGAATTCCGATACGGGTGTTCTTAGACTCTATGGAAAGACCATTGAGTCAAGATTCCAGACAAACACCTGAGGAGGGCAGTGGGTGCTGGATCTGGCCGGAAAGGGGCGTTCGGGCATATCGTAGGTCGGTCCCAGGTAGATCGTTTAGGTCTTCGTGACCTCCAACTTCTGAAGGTCATAACTTCTTCGTCCGAACTCCGTTTTGAGTGTTCTTGGACTCTATGGAAAGCCCATTGAGTCAAGATTGCAGCCATGTTCATGTGGAGGACATTGGCCAATCAAGTAGGTTAGTGCTGTCCAGTTAGGTTATGTGTTATGGCTTGTGTGAATAACATGCAGTGGGAATATGACATGTTAATGTATGTTGTATGATGTATTAACATGGGTTGTTCATGAAGGAGAATTATATGAATTAATTATAATTATCCATGGTATGTTGAGGAATTTCGTTAATATGCATGTGCATGCTTGAACTTGATATGTGGAATGTCGATAACATGAGTCAATGAATTTGTATGGACATTAATATAAATGCCCAAATGATGCATGGATGAATATGCATGAGTATGTGTGCACATATAGTTCTCATTTTATATGTAGCACTCAAATATATACATTTGACATAATAGCATTGCACGTGCACGAAAAACATCGATGACACGGGTGTGTAAGTGCAATGGCCGATCGCACTCGTGTTAGGTGGGTGTTCGATGGAGTGTCATGGGTACACGGTTATGGATCAACACTGTATTGTGTTACGAGCAAGATGGAATAGATCCCCCAAGGTGAAAGACCCTTAAATTTTATTGAGGTTGGGACATGATCACCATATGAAAGCCCACAAAATGTCGTATCGGTGCGTGGCATCCCAAGTAGCAGAATCCCAAAATCCATGGCCCACAACACATAAACACACCGAAAATTTGATCAAATTAAATGGACATTGGGGGTTTACTTGATGAGTTTTCAAGATTTTAAAGGAGTGCATGGTTTGTAAATGAAAGTGTTAAAAGGTTAAGAAAAGTCTTTTGGTTGTCGTGGAAAATGTGATAGTTCACGCTTAGTATAGGTAGGTGTGAGGGAGTTGAGTGAGTGGCTTCGGGATATGGGCATGATGACGTTCGCCCATGACTATAACATTCATATAGACATTTTACTTGGATGTGTGTTTTACGTACAATCATTGCATGTGCCTTGGTGAGGATGCCCTTGTATGAGATTATCACTCTTTGGGCTTTGCTCACCTCGTGGGACCCCTTTCGGTGCAGCGAGAGAGGCGCTCCATCGAGGGCGGGTGAGGTGGGAGAGAAAATTTGGGTTGCGCCTTGAAGCATTTTTGTAAAAATATATTAAAAGCAAATATAGTTTCCTTATATTTTGGGTATGTAAGAGTTGTACATTGAACTCTTGTATGAAAAAAAAAAAAAAAATGACCCCCGAAATTTGGGGCGTCACAACCTACACCTACCTTTTGAAATATAAAATAATAAATTTTCTTAACTTAAATCTATGTGTCAAGTAGACTTATTATGAGTAAAAATTAATCATGTAAAGTTTACGTATGTCATGGTTGCTTTCCCGAAAGGCTCATAAGTCATCAATGTCAATTGAAATAAAAAACTATGACCAATATTGGTCATATGTCAAAAAGTTTATGTTAAGAAATGCTCTTTTTCTTGTAGTGTTCTTTTTTTTTTTTTTTTCCTCAAATTTTTTATCACCACTTGACGCCTAGGGTTTTGCCTCTATTTATATTATGCCTTGAATTGATCTCAACCATTCGATCAAGTGGCATATTTAAATATTGAATTAAAATTAATTCAAATTAAGTGACCAACAATAAATAGGATTAATTTATCAAATTAACCATTTCATCCATATCGTAATTACTATTAATTAATTAATTCAATAATTAATTAATGTTATTTATTTCTCAAATTAACCGTTTCATCCATATAGTAATTACTATTAATTAATTAATTCAATAATTAATTAGTAACATTTAGTATCAAATAATTACTACATAGTTGGTATGAAACAATTTCATTACAATATGCCCTCGAGGATTTCTTTGTTAATTTAATCTATACGTGTTTTTACGGCGGCTAGGGGACCTATGGACTGTAATTCCAAGCTCAAATAAATTTGATAATTAATTAAACTCTTTAATCAATTAATCCTAATTTATTGATTAATATTATTCCTTAAATGAAGTGAACTCTTGTAATTACGAGAATAATTTCACGTAGTGATCTTTCGAAAACGAGTGATGATATGATCATTGTGCAATTCAATCCTCCAAAATTGGTCCATCATTATAGTTAGGTGACATTATCGTTTTACCCCTCTAGTGATATCTTTATCCTTAAGTTCCATTAATTCGTTAGTGAATAGTTAATTTATAAACTTTGTATTTATAAATTAAATGCTCTTGTTCGATTCGAATTAACACTTGAGGAACCAGTGCTCAGGCTTCCTCGTAGGATTTGAATTCATATTTGTGGGGCGTATTTCGACCACCTATCTCAATGGGCCTCCCAGACATAAGTATTGAGCTTTGTCTTGGGACAGAGACCATAGCTTTGTGTCAGGCTGTGAAATCGACAAAGTCCATGGCTACTCGAGATTAGATCGATTTCGTATGATCGTCCCAGTGACCGCGGTTTAAACTCTTAATTGTAGCGGTATGGCTATTTAAAGGTTTAATCCATATGCGGTCTAATCTATGTCGGATTACATAAAGCACCTCCCGTTTAATGTCACTACATTGGTAATCTGAATCGAATTCTCTGACATTCTTAATGTTCGTGGACGTACTAGTAGCATTATGATCAAAAGATCCTAATTTGATTTACTATGGGCCAGTTTAGTTTTATTTTGTCTATAATCTTGATCATCTCATATAATTGTTATATACTAAGATTATAGTTACATTAATAAACTTGGGATTTTTATGATATTTACAAAATTATACAACACATGTATAAGAATCAAATATATACAAAATTGTTTTCATGAAATGATACCAAATTACATGCTTTAGGGCACCATGCCCAACAATCTCCCACTTGCCCTGTCACGTAGACATGTCTCTTAAACCTAGTCCTCTAAGTGACAGTGAACACCCTTTCGGGTAAAGTCTTGTTAAAAACGGATCCCCGAGTTACGTTCGACCCATCTTCATAAAACTCGTCCCCTCTATGTCTGCGATCTTCGTATCAGGATGACCCTTCCTTTCTATATGCTTTCCTCTCTTATGACTCCATGGTTCTTTGGAGTTTGCCACCACTCCACTGTTGTCACAGTATAAAACAAGTTGGAACACTTCGGATCGATTGTAGAACTTTTTAGGCCATGGAGTTCTTTAGGCGCTTCCTGGCCAGCTATGTATTCGGCTTCCATAGTTAGATACGCAATACTAGATTGTTTAATACTTCTCGGACTACGATTCCACCACAGTGAATATTGACCAGGAGATGTCGACTTTCGACTATCTTTGTCGATTGTCGGAATCGTTATCTCTGATAGGGTTTTAGGTCTCCACTTGAGTACCTGAGCATATAATCTCTCGTTCCCCAAGATGCAGAATATGCTTCCTTTGCTATCGATGACCCATTCTAGGATTGGTTGGTAGCGACCTACTATCCCTGCTTGCGCAAACGGATATTCGGCCTCGTACCTGACATGGCATACGTAGGGGCACTTTACGAGGAACGGCGCGGGAATCCGTCTCATATCCTCTTCCTCTTGAGGTGTCTTAGGACCTTTGCTCCTTGAAAGGATAACTCCATGTTAGATTGGTATAATAAACCTTTCCTTGGAATCTTGCATTGAAAATCGAGTAGCACCTTATCAATATAAGATGCTTGAGGCGTCTTAACAATTCTTACGATCTCTTGTAATTTGGATCCTAAGAATATAGCTTTAGCTATCTGAATCTTTCATTTGAAATTGCTCGAGTAGCCATTTCTTTACATTCGATAATGTTTCTACATCATTCCCCTGATAGATAGAATATCATCTATAAAGAACCAAGAAGACCACCTTCTTTTCTATGCTATAATTGTATACTAAAGTTCATCAACATTTGCTCAAAACCATCGTTTGATAGTTTCATCAAAAGCGCGATTCAGACCTTGAAGCTTGCTTAGGTCCATAAATGGACTAAGCAGCTTGCCGGACTTTTGCATTGGTGGCGCGCCCTGAAAACCTTATAGTTGCTGATAGGCCCAGCGTGGTGTGTAAAATATACGCCTATACGGCGCAGAAGTGCAGCGTCGCCCGAGTAATATAATGTACGAAAGATACGGATATGTCGATCAGGGGACGGGAAAATTGAATACAAGAAGATGTGATTTTTTAGATATTATACGAGTAAGCGTATTGTGAGAAAGAAATCAAATGTGTGAATTTCAACTAACTATCGATCTTCTTGGTCTGCGTGTATTGAAGACTAGGGCTATGTCTCCCCACCGCCCGTTCGATTAAGGATTATTTCTTAAAGATGAGATTATTCGGTTGTTATGATTTGCCTTAATGGTAGGTAGTCTTGTCTACGAGATACCCTCTCTCGAGAGTGTAATTCTTTATCTCGTGTAGTAGAGTTGGGTTTATCTCTATCCCAATTCGGGTACTCAAATAACAAAATGTTCTAACCTTAGTTGCCACCTTCGGGATCGGGAATATCTCTATTCCTGCTTCAAGCCAGTGCTCCTTTCATTATCCACTGAGTATCATCATCTCTCGAATCTCGGGATCTCTAGCATGAACATCCTAATGTTATTGGCTTCTGTCGAGATTGATCTGAGATGTAAAGCGGATAATAATAAATCATAAATAACTAAATAATATAAATTAATCAACTTTAATCCATACTTAGTAGCGGGGTTTAACAGACTAGAGTATAAAGTACAGAACATGATCATGAAAACTAAGTATGTGATATATAAAACATAAGTTGCATTGTCGAATCAAAGAAACAATACAAAAGTGCGGGTTCTTCTTGAGATTACAGCCACTCTTACTCACGATTTCTATGCCACGACTCGTACCATTCCGATGCCTCAAATCTACGCTCATTTTCTTTTAATCTTTGAGAGAACGGCTTCCTTGTGGCGTCGCGACGTCGGCGTCAGCGGCGTTCTTTACGTTGACTTACCGCGATGGTTATTGGCGATCGCGGCGTTGGGGCGTCGTGGCGTTGGGGGTCGTGGCGTTGGGGGCGCGTCGCCCGGCACGTTCCGAGACCCCTCTTCATCGTACCTCCTTATGCTCGAAATTGCTTCAGCTTGGTTGCCTTTTTGCTCACGATGCACTGTACACGAACACCAGTGGGAGACCAGCCACAAAAAACTGTAAATTAACTATAAAGTAAGCGTGAAAATGAAAAAGCGGCGGGTATATGAGTGTTTTAGGCACTCATCACACTGACACCAGTTTCTTGCTTGTCCGGCGAAGCCGATCTAAACTAACACGCACTCTATGTACTACGAATTTGGCTACGAGAGTAGTGATGCACATCTTTGATAAGTGGAGGATCGAAAGGTGGGCCAGGCTCACCACTGCTCTCTTTGTTTTGTTTGAAGTTCATAGTGCATCTGGGTGTTTGACTTCGGGCTTCGGTTAGAATGGGTAAAAGTGAATAGTCTACTCGAATTCCATGGTATTCAATAACCTTTCCCAGGACCTATGTGCGTCGAATGAATGACCTGCAGTGTATACCTAGGTTACGACACCCCCCCGAACTTAAGCTCGACTCACCTGGTGGAAAGCTAACTAAGAAAGGATAAGAAACGCACCCTTTTTATTCATACGAAAATATATAATTATTTCCTAAATACTAAAAATGAAAAGAAGACCTAGTGCGAAGTTTTAGATGAGTGTTCTGTAGCGAGATCCGTGATGACTCCCCACGGTTAGTTAAGACACCGGTTTGTTAAAATTCCTTCAAACTTCACCAGAACACTCAACCAAACTCTGAGGCCCTAGGTTGTGGAAATGTCATCTTGTCCCATGTGACGGTGAGTAATGACTCCCGGCCCGAGTTGGCTTAGGGCATTAGCTTGAAGGCCCTCGGACGTAAGGAGATTCAGATTGGATTATCCGTATTCTACGCTATGGCTTTTTTTTTTTAGTTGAGGCTCGATGTGATCCTCTTTTTGTTTGGGGTGTCCACGTCACTCGGGTGGTTAGAGACTCCCGAGGTGTGTCGGAGCTTTAGTGGTGGGTCTCGGCACCTATGTATACCCTAAAGGAATTCGGTGGTGTGTGAGTGTGATAGTGTCATTGAAATGGTTCTTGACTACCGGGAATTGGTTCCTACCCTTCTGCCTATTCGACCTAATTCTGGGAGCATCGAGCATCATATCATCGGGTCCTTCCATGTCAATAGTGAATTCGATCCAAAAGCGATCTTCGACTCTCAACATGGCACACATACACAGACTACCTACACATGAAACTACTACGTATAAGAATGACCTAACACACATGCAAACAAACGCAAACAAAAACTAACACATGACTCATTAAATTAAATTGAACAAAATAAATTGAAACTAAACAAACAAACAACTAGCATGCTTAAGCAAAAGAAAAATACCACACAAATACGAAAATCAAAACACAACTAAACAAATCTAACCAAAAACTCAATCACCACCCACACCCCCCCAAACAAAATACCCAGTGTCCCCACTGGCAATAAACGAATAGTAGAGGGTGAAA
This sequence comes from Tetrastigma voinierianum, assembly GCA_016808115.1. NCBI lineage: Eukaryota > Viridiplantae > Streptophyta > Magnoliopsida > Vitales > Vitaceae > Tetrastigma > Tetrastigma voinierianum. The sequence goes on along the minus strand of JAEQBH010003831.1, from coordinate 203,676 downwards.
GGAACTACCACAGTGATCCTTCTTGGCGGAGGTAGTGGTGGCGGTGGTGATAAACGAAGCTGTCTTGGCCCCAGGCACCGGAGGGCTAGCTGGCTGGCGAAGATGGTGGCACGATTGCGGCGCATAGTATGCATGCTCGTACGGAGGGCTTGCCATATCTGTGCGAGGCTGGGTGCTCTGAGTCGTCGAGAATGCGTCAAAGCGCTTTCGATGGGAAACAGGGTCACGGGGTGGGTGAAGGCTGGAGGGCCTGGTGGATGGATGGGGTGGTGGTGGTGGAGGTGGATGGGGCGAGGCGGCGATGTCCTCGCAGGGATCGCCCAGGAACAACAGAACGATAGTCGCTGAAGCTCGTCCTCGTCCAGAAGGAGCTCATGGTAGATCATATGCCCCACGGTCGTGGGACACGGTTTGTCGCAGCGATGTAAACTGTCGGGTGGAGCCCGTCTCATTGTCATCAAAGGCACCGGCTCATTTGCATAAGCAGATGAGAAGGGTGCCCAGTTCATTTGGCGTCGGTTATGAGATGGCATCCTCATACTTTGCAGGTACATCGAGTATATCGCGGCCTTGATGGCATAGTTGAAGCGAGGCTGCGGCAAAACATGCTACACCGCGTTCGTGCGTCGGGACGGGCGTGGCGTGATGAAGTGATGCCATACCATAGGGATAGGCGAGTGCTTGGCGAAATTAATTTTGCATGGCTCGTTGTTGATTTTCCACTCACCCTGTGACCGCATTAGGTAGGGCCGGAATGACCTCGGGTAGTCGAGTGCTCGTGCCGTCGAGCGGCTCGGAGGATATGATCTAGACTATAATAGCTATTGATGAGCACACGCCTTTGAGTCGACCAATACTGCCCCTCACTCTTCACTTTGTAAGGACGTGGGGGCGGATTGGCGATAGAACTCTGCGCACCACACTCATCGCTGACTGGATGAGGTGGTGGCCTGGCTTCGTCATCCCTTAGCCGCTATGGTTTGGTGGAAGAAGTCGTCGGGATGGTGAAGCCCTTCTCCTTTATGAGCGATCGGTTCTTGCAAATGGTAATGACCGTGCGGCCCCCTCATTGGCTTAGCGTGACATCATAATTTGGGGTCGGGTCCTGCCTAGTGACCCGCTTGGTATTGTTCTGCCTTTTGCCGGACATTAGGCGGGCCTAGAATGCAAGTGGTGATGGCACCAAATTGGCGCACCCACTGACCTAGACAAAACTACAAACACCTAGAGTGCACTAAAAATCGAAACTAACTAAGTGTACTATTTCGAAACACCCCAAATGGGACTCAAATACCCTACAATAATCCTAATGACATTAGAGTAAACCTAAAGACTCATCGACCATTTACGTAAATGCAATGAGACACACAGATGACTACACTAGTCTGAAGGCTGAGTGCAGGGTGGTGTGAATGCAAGGGTGAAAATGAACCGGTGTGTAATGGTCTAAGTGATGTGCAAAGAAGGTCGGAGACTGTCATGAACCTACGTGACGTGATAGGGAGTTCCAGACGGAAGGTGAGGATGGGTGCACAGAGGTTGCTAGAAAGGGTTCGAGGCGAGTGGGGTCGCCTTGAAGTGAAGGCAAAATGGGTGAGAGGCGGCGGCGCGCGGGAGCAGCGTCGCGGCGTTGAGAACAGCGTCAGCGACGTTCGGAGAATGGGACTAAATATAGCGTCGGCGGCGTTGGGTATCAACGTCAGCGGCGTTCGGAGATTTATATAAAGTGCGTGCTGGCGTTGATATCTCACGTCGCGACGTTCCAGAGAGGTTTAAATTCAACGTCGCGACGTTGGGAACTCACGTCGCTGACGTTGAGAGAGTGTAAAAATCAACGTTGCGACGTTGGAAATCCACGTCGCGACATTGCAGAGATACTCAAAATCAACGTCGCGACGTTGGAAATCCACGTCGCGACGTTCAAGAGAAGGGTAAAATTGACGTCACGACGTTTCAGTGTCGCGACGTTGGAACGTCGCGACGTTGCGACCCAACATCGCGACGTTACAGAGAAGGCTTCTAAAAATTTCACATTAAGTAGCCCTAGTTTATGAGACCCTCCCCTCTTGTAAATGGGACACTCTGGACTTGTAATGCTCTGCACAAACGAATCCTCCCGGTACCACCTGCGTTTGCGAGATTTCACGGTAAACAGCGAAGAAACACGGGTGCAGACCGAAACCCGATAAACCCGATATCAACAAACAATAAAAATGTCACTCGAAAAACTTGGGTTTGCCTCGAAGCGCTATGTTTAATGTCTTTGGCTTGGCCACTGAATCCGATGTTAACCGGGGACCCGAGCCGTATATTGGCTGCGGTACTTCTTACGATGCAGTCGAAGGAATGGTCTTTTCCTCATGGAACTCTCCTCCAATGCGGCTTGGCGGTTGGTGGTGGCCCGAGTGTTCCTTTCTCGGGATGTGTGACCTCTGCTCCACCGTGTGAGCTTGTAGTAGCGTGAAAGGCCGGACCATCTAGACTTGATTTTCCGGGAAGAGTTTAGGGCGGGGTGGAGCAATGGGAGCAAGCGTCTGGTGAACTCCTTCCTGGTGATGTGTTTATCATGCCAGGCTTTTGTCTTTTCCTTGTAAATGCGGGTGCATTTTCATAGCCGTTCCTAAATTTATACAGTTCTTTATTTGTAGCGGTCGGCTTTACTCACCCGGCTAATATACAACATCCATATTCAGCTGTAGGGTCGCCCGGTAGGCTTGCGATGCTCGATTCAACCCGGAAGATGGCATGCTTTGCCATACACTAGAATCGACGGTGACATACCCCGAAAGAGGTTTTAAATCTTTGTGCGGTATGCCCCGAGTGCATCTTCGGGTTTTTAGACGATCCTTAGGGAAGCGTGTTGTCTTCTCGAGAATGAGACTTAATTTCTCGATTTGACACCTCTGGCAGCCACGTTTGGCTGCGGGTGATGTCACGAGATGTGCGATGGCGCGCCCATTACTTTTTGTAAAACCTTGTCAATCACAGCAATGAAATAGGTACCATTATGCGTGATCGGTGCTCGAGGGTTCAAATCGCGAGAATATGGATGCGCGAAATTAGGCTGACATGGCATGGGCGGTGCGGGTCGAAATGACTACGCCGAGACATGAATCTCTGCCCCAGTAGAATATACAGGTTGTTGTAAGATGGAGGAAATGGTCCCATGAAATCCAGCCCCCATAAGTCAAATAGCTCACTTCGAATGGGTGCACGGCGGTTCATCCTTTAGAAGCCTACCCCGTGCGTTGACATTTGTCACATGTGGTCTGATGATGAGCATCTTTAAATAAGGTAGGCGTGCGGCGGTAGGAGAACTTTGGCGCTCTTTGTTCGTTGTACCAAATGTCCCTGCAGGGTAAAGTGTGTGATGGTTTAAAACAACATTCATTTCATCCTCGGGCACACATCTCGAGAGATCACTGGTCGTATGATGTCACGTAGAGGATTGGCTCCTCCCGATAGTAGTGTTTGAGTGGTAAAACCTCTTTTTTACGTTGATAGTTAAATTCGGAGGATTACCTTGGCCACGAATAATTCCATAATGCAAACCAACGGGCGCCTCTTGTCTCGATAGCTAAGGGGAGTTTCTCATCACGAAGTCGTCATTCACTTGAACATCGAAGCGCGCCCCTTCGATCGTGAAGATGATGCACTCACTAGGTTCTCAGGTTCCTTTCTTGTCTTTGATACCAACATCAAATTCTTGCAGCAAAAAGAACCTGGATTAATCGAGGTTTGGCATCTTTCTTAGTCGCCAGTATTTAATGGCGGTGGTCGTGTGGACCTCTTAGTATTACCCAGTCGGATAAGGCTGAATTTGTCAAAGCCCGAAATGATAACCAAAAGTTCTTTCTGCGTAGTGGGCGTAATTCAGTGACATCATTCAAAGTTCTGGCGGCATAGTAGATTACTTGGAAAATTTTCTCGTTACGCGACTAACACTCACGTCAGCGAATGCATGTCGCACATAAGTTCGAAGGAAAAAATTGTCTGGAGCCGCGACGGTAGGGCAGGATGACTTATCCTTAAACCATGAAATGCATGTCTGAGCACTTTGCGAATCAAGCTCAAATGGGATCCGCGGACGGAAGGTTAGGCAGTGGTTTCTGTCTAGAAATCCTTGCTTCTTAAGGCTTTGTAAAATCCATCGTTACTTACTAAAAGCTTCTAATCATTTGCCAGTGAGGTGGAGGTAACTTTTCAATTGCTTCAATCTTCGCTCTGTCTACCTCTATTCCTCGTTTTGAAATCCGATGTTCGAGTACAATACCCTCTTGTACCATAAAATGGCACTTTTCCCAATTGAGTACTAAGTTGGTCTCCTCACATCTTATCAAGCGATCTCGGAATTCTCGAAACCCGGTTGTCAAATGAATTGCCACAATGCAGAAATCATCCGTGAAGATTTCGATTGTCTTCTGACCATGTCGGAGAAGATGGCCATCATACGTCTTTGAAATGTGCGGTGCATTGCACGGAGTCAAAGGGCATCCGCTGAATCTCGAATGTACCATAGGGACATGTGAATGTCGTCTTCTCACGATCTTGAGCATAGCTATTTTTGGTTGTGGCCGGAGTATCCATCAACAATAGTATTCATGACCGGCTAATCGATCAAGCATCTAATCTAGAGTAGCAGTAGGAAATGATCTTTTTCGGGTGGCTTTGTTCGATTCATTAGTCATGCAAATCCTCACCGTTATTTGTTCTCGAAGAGCGATAATATGTTGTTCTCCGTTCTTATGACTGTTGTTCCTCCTTTCTTAAATTTTCACTTGAGCTAGTTCTTATTCTTGTTGTTCGACCATTTCAATACCTCACTGACCTCTTTCATTGTTGGATTCAACCTCTATCTGTGCTTCCACTTTGAAGGTTTATGCCCACGTGCCCCGAAGCAAAATCGATGCATGCACGTGGAAGGCGAATCCCTTTCAAATCGTAGAGACCATCCAGCGCATTTTTTATGGTCTCTAAGGACCCTGATAACTTCTCCTCCTCTAATTGATCGGGATCTTTGAAATGATCAACGGTAAAGTGGAGGCTGGGTATGCATACTTCAAATAGCTAGGTAGGGTTTTGTTCCATCTTAGGTGGTTGTTCACCCAGATGGCGACGTCTTAGCCCCTTCACTAGAGATTCGAAGTATTTCCTCTGATAAGGTCGAAAGAGTCTAGCCATTTAACATATTCCTGCCTCTTCGCTCATGTTCTGAGATCATTCTCCCTTTAGGCTAGCCTCGAAAATTCAGTGAGATACCCAATTTAGACAACTATAGCCTCTACTATCTACGCCATGAAGCAAGAGTATCACTCTAGCTGGATGTCTCCTTTGCTTCAAACACGTTGAACTTGACTTAGGTAGATCTGTACTCTCGATTTTACAATTCTCCTCTACGAGACATCAATCATTTGCCTGGGATTGCTAGAAAGCAGTGCACTTGAGATATGGGTATTTCTTTATCTTCTTCCATATCTGATCCTGATGAAATCTGCTTTGGGAAGATAAACATCAACCTTCTGAGGACCTCTTCTATTACTCCTCTCGGATGTTTAAGATGCGTAGGCAAGCTAAAGAGTGTATTTGTAGTTGGGTGAGCCTCACCCGATCCTAACTTAGTTTAAAATGGACTAAGGGCATGAGATTATGCGCACCCCGAATCCACGCAGAGCTCTCTCAAGAATAGCATTTCCAATGGTGCATGGAATAGTAAACGCACGGGTTTTTAAGCTTTTGTGGCGGCTTCCTCGAAGTATGGCCTTGCATTCCTCGGGTTAGTTCGCCCATTTCGAAAGTCGACCCGATCTTCTCTTAGGTGTATGTCTTTCGCAAACTCACATAGCGGGCATTTGTTCCGGAGCATCGGCAAATGGGATATTGATGTGTAACTTTTAAATAACTTCCGTGAATTTGATGAGCTAACTTGCTCAAACTTATGCTTCTTTGGCGTGTGGATATGGAGATTGGTAGGTTGTACTGCTTGATGGAGTTGTCTGTGGCTAACCTCATTAGGTTGATCTTTATCTTGCATCATCATTATGCTCTTTGGTGGATGACCTTGGGGTCTCTAGCGATACCCTGGCGGGGTTTGTGTTGTGTTTCAATTCCTTCCCACTTCTGTTGTGGCCCCTTTAACATGTTCATTCCCGTCTCTTCTTGGGTTTACCCGAATTGCTTGGTAATGAGCATTGCCTTCGATTAATAAGTTTGCCATTGACCCATTTGTACCTCCAAATTTCGAATTTTGTGCTGCCAGTTGTTGTTGGGTTGCCTGGCTGCTTGCATATTAGCCTTGGTCTCATTCATGAAAGCGGTGGGAGGTTAACATACGTGCGAGCTTGTTCTGGGTCCACCTTTTTCTCGGGAAGTGGTTCTTAGCGGTTGTTGGCACCTTTGTTCACGTTATTCCTCAATCCATTTTGCTCGACTATTAGAGTACATTCGATTCTGATTATTGCGCCACCCTTGGCCTGGACTTTGATAATTGTTTCCCCCATACTGTCCTTGCTGCTGTGATTGATTCTGATTGAACCTCGACACATCTTTGAGCTGCTCTGGAGGTTCCCGATTCTGTGACGATACATTGCTGTTATCTTTGTCCTCCAGCAATTCTGCGAAACTCAATGGGTTGATGCGTATGGCATTACATTGTGCCTTGTATCTAGTCGGTAGCGGCGGTGTGCGACATGATTAACCCAGTTATTTGAGGAACCTCATTATCGCTGCACCATGAGCTTTCTGGTGTAGTCTTCTCCACTGGGCCAACTGATTTGTGTTGGTTGCGACATCTTCCAATTTCATAAACTAGTCAGTGGTTTTCTTCATTAGTGCTCCTCGGTGAGGCATCGATCAACGCTGATAAGTAGCGTTCCTCGGCCCGGAATTATAGAAAGTATGGACTTGCATCCATACGGTTGGTACGCGATGTTTTTCTTGTCGACCATTGAAATCTGTCCCATGCCTCTGCCGGGTTCTCCCCTACAGTTGCCCAAGTATTGATCTCTTGCACAAGTTTATTGCAATTTTCAAGTGGGAAGAACTTGGTTAGGAATTTGCACTAGATCGTTCACGAGGTAATGGAATACGGTGGGCGACATTAGCGATTAACGCTCGATCTAGTGAGAGTGGAAAAGCCACCGCTTTGAGTGCTTCTCATTAACTCCATTGTGCTTGATCGTGTCGCGGACTTCAAGAGGAAGTTGGTCGGATGCATATTCGGGTTCTCATGGGGTAGTCAGTGAGCAATATATTCTGTAGCATACGTGCATTCTTGACTTCAGTTCGAAGTTGTTTGCCTGGATGGGTGGTCGTCTGATAACTGTCTGAACAACTGTATGCGGGAGTGCAAACTCTTCCAGCAACATGTATGGATCATCTGGCTGTATAAACGGCCTGGGTGCTTGATTCCTTCCTTGATTACCATTCCGGCCTCTCTGGGGCTCGTTTTGCTCAATGCTCAGATCCTGCTCTTCATTATCACCCATGTTTGCTAAATTTACGATGCATTGGAGTTCTACGTTCTCGTATTACGTGCAAAGTTCTTTGGCTCGGGATCGAACGGTGTTAGTTGACTGGTCGTCCTCGCATGCCTTCAGAAACTTAAGCGCAATCACACAGCACAACAATACCGTTACCGGCGCGTAATAACAAAAAAATAAAAAAAAAATTTCAGAGTAATATCTAATTGTTTTATTCTCTATATCAATCTCAACCTGTCCCCGGCAACGGCGCCAAAAACTTGATAAGCCGAAAACGTGGTGTGTAAAATATACGCCTATCTGCTGAGTCTGCAGCGTCGCCCCAATAATATAATGTACCAAAAGGTACGGATATCAATCAGGGCGAGAAAATTGAATACAAAGATGTGCTTTTTAGATATTATCACGAGTAAACGTGTGTGAAAGAAATCAAATGTGTGAATTTCAACTATGTCGATCTTGCCCAGATACTTGTGTATTGAAGACTAGGGCTATGTCTCCCCTGCCACGTTCGATGGATTATTTCTTAAAAGATGAAATTTATTCGGTTTATTTATGATTTCTTAATGGCCCCAGGTGATCTTGTCTCTGAGATACCTCTCTCTCGAGGTGTATTAGCCTATCTCGCCCCAGTAGAGTTGGGTATATCTCTATCCCAGTGGTGAAATGCTTAAATGTTCTAACCTTATTTGCCACCTTCGGGATCGGGAATATCTCCCATTCACGGCTGTTAAAAGTACGCTCTACTCATATCCCTAGGTATCTCATCTCTCGAATCTCGGATCTACATGAACATCACAATGTTTAGTATTGAAATGTAATTGATCTCTGAGATGCGCCAAAAGCGAGATAATAATAAATCATAAATAACTAAATAATATAAATTATCCAAACTTAATCCATCCAATAGTGAGGGTTTAACAAGACCGGTATAGATCTAGAACATGATGATCATGAAAACACAAGTATGTGATATATAAAACATAAGTTCCATTGTCCAAATCAAAGAAACAATACAAAAGTCTGGGTTCTTCTTCGAGATTCTGTCACTCTTGCTCTGATTTCTATGCCCTGACTCGTACCATTCCCCGATGCCTCCAAATCTGCGCCTCCATTTTCTTTTAATCTTTGAGAAAAGCAAAACTTCAGCGGCGGCGTCGCGGCGTCTCAGCGTCGCGGCGTTCGCGCTGTTGACTGCCGCGATGGTTGACCCGGCGTCGCGGCGTTGGGAGCGTCGCTGGCGTTGGGGCGTCGCGGCGTTCCGGTTATCTTCATGCGATGCCTCCTTATGCTCCAAAATTGCTAGCGGCTGCCTTTTTGCTCCAATTTGCATCACACAAACACCAATTAGGAATACAGCCACAAAACTGTAAATTAACTATAAAATATTGAAAATGGCAAGCGGGTATAATATGAGTGTTTTAGGCACTCATCAGTTGCATCATGTAGATGCTTTCCTCAAGATAGCCATTCAGAAAAGCCGTCTTGACATCCATTTGCCATATCTCATAATCGAGACAAGCGACTATGGATAAAAGAATGCAAATAGACTTAAGCATAGCTACTGGAAAGAAAGTTTCTTCATAGTCCACTCCCTCTTTTTAGGTATAACCCTTTGCCACTAGCCTAACTTTGAAAGTCTCCACTTTCCATTCTATGCCTCTTTTTCTTTTGAAGATCCATGACACACCCCACCCACTAGCGGGTCATGACCACCCGAAACCCAGTAGACCTTCCAATGACTAGAGAATCTATGAATGGCTTGAGTGTTGCTTGTTGAAAATCAGTATAAAATTTACCTTTTCTAAACTTGTGATTTTTATAAAATTTATTGGCCATCTTAATTTTGCATACAGACATATCCCAAAACACATATATCGGTTAATTTTTCAAAATATGGCAACCACCACAATCTTTCTATTGAAGTTCGGGCTCATCACATTTTCAAAACAAAACTATGTACATACATATGCTCTGACATACAAATTCAAAGTATTTCCTTACCTGAAGTTATTTATTTAGCACTAATACAAATGTCGGAAGTCCTAATGCATACTGGCGTCAGGAAGTGCCTATACCTGGAAAATAGATTTTAAAACACAAAATAATGAGCTAAACGAGCTCGGTGAGTGTATCTTTTTTTATAAAATGTTTTGCTTTTTAGGAAAACATCTCAGCGTAAACTCTCTTTTAAATATTTCCGAAGCCTTGCCTTTCTTTGCTTTGCTTTAAAAATTTCTAAAACTTTTCTCAAATCTCTTAACACTTGCTTTAAAAGTTATAAACTTTGCAAATCTCTTGCTTTAAAAGTTTATAAAACTTTTCTCAAATCTCTTACTTTAAAAGTTTCTAAAACTTTTTATAAACACGGGAGCCTGGGCTCAACCGTTTGCTTTAAAATCACCACGGGAGCCTGGGCTCAACCGCTCGTTTTGAAATAAAAACGGGAGCCTGGACTCAACCGTTTGCTTAAAACAAACACGGGAGCTTAGGCTGTGGTGCGCCGGTCAGTTGATTTTCAAAACTATCTCGCTTATGCTTATAAATCATGTACTAAGGGCGCTCACGCTGCTTTGTACCACTGGTAAACCACGGGAGCCCTAGGCATGGCGATCTGGAATGGTTGGACTGGGACCCGCTCACGAGTGAAAGGGCTTGGGCACCTTCACCTTCACCTTTCATTAAATATATGGTGGAATTATTTTGAGTCTCCATCACCCGTAATTTAGTTAACATTAACTTTATATCTTACCAGTGCGTGAGTCTCGGCTTTAAATGCATGATGCATAGACTAAGTTTACCGACCAGGCAAATCTAAAATACTGAATGATATCCCTAGCACCACCAGGTACGTCTGGGCTCTGGCCCAGTATGCTTGCTTAGAACTAGGGATTTTAGTTGAGTGAACAAATATTCTTTTTGCTTGCTTGCTTGAAACATGGTTTAATATTCAAAACCATTGTTTGCTTTGAATATGATTATGTTCAAAACCATTTGCCCCCTTTACTAAACTCATTGCTTGCTTTTTAAAAGTATGGTTGAATAAATCAAAACCGTACTTGTTTGCTTTTCACATACGTTTTAAATCAAAACCATTGTTTGCTTAAAACTCATTACTTGCTTGCTTTAAAAATATAGTTTGTGAAAACCATTAAATACTAGCATAAAACGATTTATGACGTACACTAGTATTTGAAAAATAGGTTTAGAACACTCACATTTTTGTTTACAAAACTTGAGCACGACTCCACAACTTTCTACGCCTTTGCTTTTGCTTTACACTCAGCAGCGGCGAAACATTATTACTGCGTATAACGTAAAACTTAACGTTCTTCACCACATGATCACTTTAGGGTCACACAACATTCATATAAAGCTAAATTAACAATTTTACCCTTGAGCCTTTAAAAGCCCGCAACAAAAAAAAACCACTAATTTTGGTAAACCTTTTCCAAACAATACTCTACGGACTATTGCAAATTATTCAAACGGTCTTCAAAATTATGAAACTCTCCAGATCAGTCTTTATATCCAATGATATCTCTTTAAATTTTCAATTTAAAATTCCTTCTCTAAGGCCCTCAACCACGCCTTACAAAAATTCTGACATTTTTAATGCCAAATTGGTTAGCTCAGCCCAAATCACCTCTGTTTATCCTTGATTTTGGGTCTTAACTCCATAAGTGGAAATTTTTCTTCACTCATTTGAAGCATAGTTCTAAGGTTTCTTCTCAATTGGATACTTAATTTGGATCACCAAAACTCAAGTTATTGTATTTACATCTAGATTACTCAAATTGCGAACGAGAATGCGCACATAGCTCCACTTGAAAATTTAAGGCACTTTGGGAGTTCTCATTGCATTACACTTCCTTCAGCTAACTTATTCCCTAAGTATATTTTACCCATAATTTTGAATCACTCAATTTGGATGGTGACTCCTATATGGCCAAACCACTACAACAATACCCCAACCAGGGCACCTTCCAGGTAGGCCTCTGCTGAGCTCACCTTTACGATCTGTGTTGGGAGTCTTAAGATACAATTTATCTTGGTCCCTTCTATAAATTTTTTATCCCTATCTCATTATGGTTCTTTACCAATTATAATCAATTCATTTGGATGATTATAGCAATCTATAATAAAACAAAAACGCGGGGGTTTAATTTGTGACATTTCCTTCCAAAAAACCCAACATTCTCCTTTTTACAACCATTCCTCAAAACCAACATGGAATTTATCCAAAACCACACCATAACACTTGTATTGGTGGTTTGGAACTTCATATAACCAAACCCTAGGTAAAAATCCCAAGAATTCATACCAAGGTTCACCAATTCCTACAAAAACCATATAAATAGAAGGATTCCATGTTTATCACATACCAACTAGGGTTAGGATAGTCTCCTAACTAAACCCTAGAAAAAGGAGGAACTAATCTCCATAGAAAATCCATTTCCAAAACACTAGACATCCAAAATATACATGATTCCATAGAATATCCATACCTTTGTTCTTCTTCCTCTTGCTTCTTCTCTCCTCCTCTCTTCCTTTCTCCTCCTCTCTTCTCTACGTGGGAGCCCTAACTGGGAACTCAAAATGAACTAATTTTGTCTCATCTCTCTTTTATATCATCATGTCTTTGCCTTAATTTTACAAATAGGTCCTCCAATCACTTTAATATTTGAAATCAACTTATGTTATTTATATAATGGCCTCTCATCTTCTCAAATTATGGTTTCATATCCTTTTTGGCAAATTTACAACTTTACCCTTGTTCTAGTACAAATTCCGGGTTAAATAAATTTATGATTTCACAATTTCATCCTTAATAACAACTCCCAAAATACTGCAATGACACTTGGAGTGCACATATCGCGCCCTACGGGTTACGCGTAACGTGCGCCCTCGAGAATGGGCGTTACAATCCATTACATTCTATGGGCGACATCCCTTGGTGGATCTCTGAAGCTCGGACAGAGTTAGAGAACGGACTCCATTTCTTGGTTCATAGCATCTTGCCATTTGTCCTTATTAGATCATCAGTAGCATCCTGGTATGTCGATGGATCATCACAGTTAGTAGGCCCGACACTAAAGTGTACTTCAACTACATGTCCCCTAACGGGATGGCAGTCTCACACCTCAAACTCTGATCGGGTACGGGATGATACGAGATGGGTCGTGCGATCTCATGACTTTGTCGTTCGTCGATGGTTGATGGTGGTTGTCATTCAAAGCACGTAGTTCCTCGGTCTGACCTTACTACGAGGTTTGAAGTTTGTCATATAGTCATCTTCGAAAGAGTCGGCATTTGTTGATACAAATGCTTTTTCTTATCAAAGGACTATAAGACAAGCCTCCTTACCCTTTTGGATAGCTTACAAACATACACATACGTGTGGGGTTCCCGACTTCCCGGTCTTTCCTTTCAGCATGTGTGCCGGACACCCCCATATGCGAAAGTGACGTAAACTAGGTTTATGTCCATTCCCCAACTCTAAGGGTGTCTTTTGGATTGACTTAGATGGAACTACATTAAAAATGTAGACCACGGCTTGTAGTGAATATCCCCAAAATGAGATTGGTAACGAGGAGTAGCTCATCATTGATCTAACCATATCTAGTAACGTCCTGTTTCTCCTTTCTACAACACCATTCACATTTGTGGTGTTCCGGAGTGCTGTGTGAGTTGGATAAGTTCCATGCTCTAGCAAATGATCAGCGAACTCTATATCAAAGGGGATTCACCTCCTCGATCCTGATTGAAGAGTTTAGTGATTTACCCTATTGCTTTTCAACCACACGTGAATTCTTAAAAGTTTCCAAAAGTCTTAGATTTCTTGTGCATTAGGTAAACATAAACGTATCTTGAATAATCGTCAATGAAGGTGACGAAATATTCATAACCTCCTCTAGCTTGTACACTTAGTGGGCCTTAGCGTCGTATGTACAAGTTGAAGAGGTTCTTTGGATCTCGCCCTTTGCTAAGAAAGGTCTGCTTAATCATTTTACCTTTAAGCAGGATTCACAAAAGCGGGAAGAGTGCCAACATTTAGCTTTCTTAAAGGACCGTCCTTTACTAGCTGGTTTTGTCTTGTCAAGGTTAATGTGGCCCACAACACGAGATGCGAAAGATACTTGTTATCATGGGAAACTTTTTTGGCGTTTATTTAGATTTAGGATGTTATTACTTTGACTAATTGAATTATTTGTGATCCTTGATTGGCCTTAAGGCAAATGCCGGCCCATTTCGGGTTTTGCATGACAAATATCTAAACCATGTTGAAATAACAATCTCATTATTAATAAAGAAATACTAAATAATTGTTCATGCAACATAAGCAAAATCAATTTCTCTAAAACCAGGAATAAAAAATACATTGTTCAAAACAAGAAATTTATTCCTTAAATTTAAACGGGCGACTCCTACTGCCTTTGTTGAGATGACCTCCCGGCCTTGACTCTCATAGTGGCGTCCCTATCACCCAGAGGATTCCCTCGAAGAACTGGCATCTGAAGAAGAACGGCATGGTTAAGTAGCTCTGAGATCAAACTGGGATGACAATCATCTTCCACTAAGCGGTCTTGAAACTAGTAAATCATATTTTCTTTTTGTCTTGATTCGGAGGAATCTTTATTTGGTTTACTCTTCTGTGATATTGACCATGTGACTTTCCTTCAGGCTTCTTTATCTGAGTTGTTCTTATTTCACTGCATTTGGTTCCTTTCTTGGTTTGTGCCTCTTATTCTTGCTACCAAGGAAGATGATATACTCAACAACTTTGCCGCCTCTTTGGGCCTAGTCTTACTTATGGCCTCAAAAGTCTCTGATTCATTAGGCTGAGTCATATGTTGTATTTACGGCTTAATTATAACATATAGTTAGTGATAATTTGCTAGAAAGCGGTGAAGGTTCGAGGATAATACTTGTAGGCTTGAAAGAATTCAATTTCGGAAAAAGGGCAAATAAATCATTTCGGTCAAAATCCGATTTTTAGATCTCGGATATTGAAAACGGACTTCACGGGTTGGATCAATCCTCACCGAGAAATCTAGCTACCACGATGAATTTAGTGAATTCCAACGAGGAAACGATCGAAATTGCATGTTTTTTGCGTGTAGTGCTCAGTGCATGCGTATGTGATGTGATAAGTCACCTACTACATGTACTCTTGTGACTATGTTTGCAGATTAGAGAAATGATGAATGGGCGGCTAAGATAGGTGCCAAGTGTCAAAAATCAGATAAGGACATGGATGGCATTAAATAAGTTTAATGAGATAATAAGACAAAATTTGGAATAGTGGTCATCTCCTACAATTGAAAGAGACCAAAACATGTAGATCTTTAAAATGGAAACGGTGAAGTCAGATTTTTATTTTAGAGAGAGGTGTATGGCTTCTCTCTAGGATTACGGCTTGTCGGATACGTGGTTTGACGAAGCTGAGGAAGGTGCTCTACGGCGAGAGCTATCAGTGAGCATAGATTCAGTGAGTTAGACAACTCCAAGAGGTAGGATCTTCCTACTTGTTAAATCTTTGTAGTAGGTGTTTAAATGAGGATTTAGGAATGTTACGAGGCTTGTTTTGGTATTAAACTCGGTTTCAAAAGCTTTGGTAGAGGTGGAGAAAAATTCTGTTGTGTGGCGAGTGAGCAGATGGCAGGGGTTTAGGTGTTCCACATTGATATTACCTGTGCTGAATTTTATGATGTTGAGTGATTCAAAATGGGCGCTTGTGTTTGTTAATTAGTGTGTGAAACTAATTTTGGTGTAGTGATTATGAATTTTAACATGTTTTATGTGATTTAATTGTATTAATATATGTCATGTGAATATATTAGCATGAATGTATTGGAATTGGCATCACATGCATTCCATATGCCTTTGGGGCGACTAGAATGTGGAATTGTGAATGCATGACATGAGTGAAGAAAAAGCGAACATGGTTCACGAAAGGAATTTCTAATGGATGATTTTAGGGAGAATTGTGTTGGGAGATGGTCGACAATTACGTCGGAGAAGGCGGCAGATTGTTTAGGAAGGTTCTCCCGACACATTCGCCTCGGAGGGTAGTCAATACTTTTCTGAATTTCGGTGGTGTGTTTTCGAGAACAACAAGTTTTGTTTTGGCTGTGATTTTACTACGCATTCGGCTTAGGCATATGTGGTCGGTGAGGACTCGAGACATGGGTTGGTCGTGTAGACATTTGGGTAGAGTTCATGAAATTGCTGAGCGTGATTATTTCAATGCGTGTGCGCTTAGGTGGGGATGCAGCGCTATAGGAGAATTATCTCTCTTGGGCTTTTGCTCACCTTGTCGGGGATCACTATTTCAGTCGGGAGGCCGATCGGGAAGGCGACACTCATTAGAGTAGTCTGAAGAAAATGGGTTAATAACTGGTGGTTTTTTTCATACATGTATTAAAATTCTAGGTTTAATATATGTTGTATTAAAGTAATGCAAAACTCTTGAACCATAGTGTATGTTGGATTTAGGATATTTATTTTGAGTATTGATGGGGGCCCTATTCGCTATTTTACTCGCATTTTGAACCATGTTAATTAGTTGTATATGGTTGGGACAAATTTCATGTATTTGGTGAGCTCTCGTACAAAGGGGCTCTGTGATCTCAGCATCCTTGGGTTGCAGGCGATAAAGTATTAGCAGGTTGATGGGTTGTCAATGGACCCTCGGTTTTGGGGCGTCACAATACTAACTTGAGTACGCTGTGTGGTGGCCCATGTATCCTTACCTCGTGCACTTCCAGTTGATCATGTTCAAAACATATTTACGACCCAAAACTCTTTCTTCATCACTTAGTGTTCCTTATTCTTGGTAGCTTCATGACTGTGATAGTCAAATTATTTACTTGACACAGCTTTAGAGGATTTACATATCTCATATAGATTATCATGTCTCTTTCTTCTTCTAAGACATTCTGTTCATTTTCTTAGAAGCTATCGTAACGATGAGCTTGTTATTCAGAAGAATGAATCATTATCATATATTTGTATACGATTAGAAGCATTAGCGGGGGCTTTGGAGGACATTCCTCGATGAGCGTTTTGGTTCACAAATTAGCACAATAATATTTGACTTCCATTTAGCTAAGTTATCACCCACTAAGTTTTTCATTATGATAAGCGATAATGAGTTGTTTAATGACATGATTTTGTAATTAAATAACTCAAACAATTACTATAGTAAATAAATATCCATGGGCTTTGGAAAAGTAGCGTTGATGCATGAACAAACAAGTAAACACAAACTATACTAATCTGATAAATTGATTGAAACAGTGTATGGGTCATAGGAGTCCGTTATAATTTCAAATCAACTTTGAGACTATCTCAAATTAATAAGCAAAATCAAAATCTCTATTTTCTTTTACTTATTAATAAGTCATTTGGTCAGGGGTGTGAGTAGACAGTTTAACCATACCCTGTAGTGTGTGACCCATTTGGACTTAATGACTTATCAAAATTGTCAGTAGGGTAGGACAATCCTAAAATACATCACTCAATCTATCTCTAGAGTGACCTTGATATTAATATAGATAGAAACCCTCGAAGTAGGGAGGACGAAATCTAGCGTCGCTAGTCACTATCTATATCTCACGATGTTGCACTAATAATCTAAGGCCATTTAGGGTATATTGTCTCTCTTATTCTCCCAGTACTCATTTTGAAATAGGTATTTCTCTTATAAAACATCCTTATATGTATAATACTAGCCAATTATTATATCTATATAGTAATTACTAAGATGTGAACTCTAATTAAATCATGAGTCGATCTACATTGATCTTGATTAAGTGAACAATCTAATCCATAATTTAAGTGAATTTTTAAACTATTAGGTAAGCACAATATATAAAATAGTTGGGCCTAAGTCAAATTTACCATTAAACCAGTAAAATGCTATTTTATTAGCGTTACTTGGAAAAATCTAGGCACTTTTAAGATAATCATTAAAACCTAAATTAAATTAATGTAGTTTTACCAGTTTATTGATAAACTGGCGCAATATTTAATTAATTGTTCATCAAAGATGACAAGAATGGCACATAGGACAATCCTGATATCATGTTCAGGAAAAATGATATATGTATAAAACATTAAATGTGAGGCATTCATTTTATGGCTTGTTAAATGCATGGACATGTTATCAATCATATCAATAACAATCAGAATAAAATAAATAAATGTCATAGCGGTAGGTGTCTTGGTATTTCTAAAATTACAACTCTTGTGAAATAAAATAAATAAATTACAAGTTGGGCTACTACGGAGTTACATAACCACATATCTGCTTCAACTCTTTGTGCGACCCAGATCCGCGACTCTTGATTCAATAGCACGAAAGCTTGCTGGGTAAAATTCGACCTTCTCTTTGTGTGAGCAGCTGATTTTTCTCCATGAGGACCTGAAACACTTTTAGGCCTTTAGACTTGGGTCCACAGCCACCATTTGTAGTCCCTGACAAGCCATAGGGCCCGAAGAATAAAGTAATCAAGGCGAAAAGAATAGGAAACGAAGTATTTTCCGTCGTCAGGTAATCACGAATATCTTTCCATCATTTGGGCATAACCTGCTCTCACAGATGTCCATATAAGATGATTTTGGAAAGGTATGAAAAGTTTGGAGGTGGCGATCTAATCCATCACATTGATCACTTTCCTGAATCTTAGTGTAGTCAACTTCTTGTGTGCAGATTTTTACAATATAAATCACAAAAAAAACTTATGCCCCATTATGGCTTACACAAGATCTAAAAAAAAAATCAACAAATAACGACCCTTAAAAAATTCCATACATTCAAACATTCATCAATATATAACAATTATACATTAAGATTAAAATAAATAAACATTACAGAATGTGCATTAATATGCATATACACATAATAAGCTCACATTGAATAGAGTTTTAAAGTTCAAAACAAAGTTTGTGGTTTTGATCGATAATTTTGAATAATAGCTCTTTTTACGATCACTAATTTTTATGCATACTAATAAACAAACAATAAGAAAAATTACCTCAATCAAATTAAGGAGATTTTTTAAAGTAGTGGGGTTAATGACTCGAAGATCCTTTTATTTTTCTATTTTTTTTCACTGTTTTCACGATCTTTTGGCTGTTCACTCTTCACTACGAGTGCGTGTGGCGTCTGAGATTAATAAGGTTTGTTTAGAACTCTTGATATTCGACACCTTGAGATCAGGGTTAGATGGAGCAAAGAGTGAAACTCTTTCTTTCTCTTTTTCTCTGTTTTTGTATCACTTTACTTGGCCTTTTAGAGGTTTCGCATACATTTACTGTGTATGAATTTGATCCTGACCAGTGGATCAAGTTGCTTATTTAAATATGAATTAAAATTAATTCAAATTAAGTGACCAAAAATAAATAGTAGTTAATTTCTCAGTCACTAGTTTCATCCATATAGTAATTACTATTAATTAATTAATGTTAATTTCTCCAAATTAACCACATTTCATCCATATAGTAATTACTATTAATTAATTAATTCAATAATTAATTAATTAACATTTAATTATCAAATATTACTACATAGTTGTTATGAAACAATTCTTTTACCCAACTATTGCCCTCAAGATTTTCTTTGTTAATTTAATCTTATCTGATGTTTTACGAAACCCCACTTTATGGACCTATAATTCCAAGCTCCCGATAAATTTGATAATTAATTAAAATGTTTAATCAATTAATCTAATTTAATGGATTTCAGTATTATTCCCTTGAAATTTGGCCCGAACTCTTGTAATTATGAGGTAATTCTATAGTGATATAAACACTCATTGATACTTGATCATTACATGCAATTCAATCCTCCAAAAATTGGTCTATCATTGCGACTAGGTAGAAATTACCATTTTACCCCTCTGAGCAATCTCTTTATCCATAAGTTCCATTGTTACAGTGAATAGTTAATGTATAAACATATTATCAATTAAACCTTCCAGCCCCATTAGGTTAAAATTAGCGGCAAAGGGGGGGAACAGTCTCAAAATCTTCCTCGAAGGGTTTGGATTATATCGTAGAGACGTGTTTGGCCAACATCTTAATGAGCCTCAGACATAAGTATTGGGCTTTTGTCTTAGAATGATGCTTTATGGTCAAGGCCTGTGAAATAGGCGGGAGTCCATGTTTCACTGAGGATTAAGATCGATCGCATATGATCATCTAGTGACACGGTTTAAATCTTAATTATGTGATATATTATTTAAGTTTAATCAATGACTGATCTGTCTGTGTAATCGGATTACATAAAGCACCTCCGTTTTAATATCCTTCACATCGATAATCTAGATCGAAGAATTAATGCATTTTCTTAATGTTCGATGGGCCAGGTACTAGTAATATTATAGATCAAAGATCCCTACTTTGATTTACTACGAGGACAGTTTAATTTATTATCTATAATCTTTGATCATCTCATATATATTTATTATATACTAAATTATAGTTATATTAATAAACTTGGGATTTTTATGATATTTACTAAATTATACTGACATGTATGAAGAATCAAATATACAATTGTTTTCATGACGATTTACCCCTCTAGTAATATCTTTATCTTCAGTTCATTAATTCACAGTGAACAATTAATTTATAAACACATTATAAATTAGGCGCTCTTGTTCGTTCGAAATTAACACTTAAGGGGAACTAATTATCAGGCTTCCTGAGAAGGGTTTGGATTCCATATCATGGGGACGTTGATACCTATCTCCAATGAGCTCCAAGACCATGATATTGGGCTTTGTCTTAGGACATCTTTGTAACTTTATGGATCAAGGCCACATTGAAATGAGGCAGAGTCCATGGTATAGGATTAAAGATCAATCATATGATCATTTAGTGACATGGTTTAAACTCTTAATTGTAGGTATATTATTTGAAGTTTAATCATGTCACAGTCATATCTATGTGTCAGGATTACATAAGCACCTCCGTTTTTAATGTCACTGCATTAATGGTAAATCAGTTGTGCCCATTCAATGTTAAGTATGGACGTACTAGTAGTATTATGAATCGAATCCTACTTTGATTTACTATTAATGATTTAGTTTATTATCATATAGTCTTTGATCATCTCTATATATAAACTGTTATATACTAATTATAGGTACATTAATAAATAGGATTTTATGATATTTACTAAATTATACAACACATGTATAAAGAATCAAATATACAAAATTGTTTTCATGAAGCAGTACAAATTACATGCTTTTAGGGCACCATGCCCAACACCTTCTCCATTTTTGACTTCCCTACTTTTTTGCGTCAGATTTTAATCACCACATTTGACATTCTAACTTCCCCAACTAGGGATTCATTATCCTTCATCCACTGCTTTCCGATTCGTGATCCATCTCGAGGGCCGATCGAAAAGTAAGAACTTTATATTTGCTATTGCTATCCTTTGTTTAGTAATTCTGTGTTAGAAAATCTAAATACATTCTACTACAAGAAAAACTAGGATTTGTAGATAGTCTTCTCTTATTTGAGCTATAATATTATTTGATGAATCCTATTGTGATTTTCTTTTTCGGATATCAACATGCCAAAAATTTAGAAGCTTACAAAAACTATTGAAGCATTGGAAACTTAAGGCATCTAAAAGGGCAGCTTCAACTACAATAACAGTGGCCATGGTCACTATTAAGGCATGGTTGCTCTATTTTTCCTCTGCTTCAATAAGGACTCTAAAACCCATGATCGCTACATCCATTATATCATCACTACCAATAGGCTTGACTATTGGTGAGAGATTGAGCATCATACTAGTTGAATCAAGCAAGGTTGAGCTAGTTAGATCAGATTTAGAGGATGTCCAAATCAAGACTAGATTTTAAGCTAAAAAATCTTGGTGAAGGACAATAGGTTTTTTATTGATTTATGAAGCTTCTCCTAATTTTCATTATGTTTCCGTATTTTGATTTCTTTTCCTGCTTTTCCTTTGCTTTGTTTCAGATTTATGTCGACTCAAACCATTCTTTTTTTTTTCTCTCATAATAAACCTAAGGTTAGTATCTGTTAAGGTTTAGTCTCCTAATCCATTTAGGATTCTTTTCCTTCTCTCTTTAGTCTCCTAATTAGACTCTAACTTTGTTTCCTTTTTCCCTAACACTAGAGTATAAATATGCAGGTTTCCTCCTTTTGTAATTTAATGTGAATCAATGTATTCATTTTCTCTCAACAGTATCTTTGGGAACGAACTAAATTTTTTATCCATGTTGTGATGCAAACAATTTGCGGATCTATGCACAGTACATTTTCTACTCTCTTTTCTTTTGATGTCAGATTTGTTAATGTGATTAAATTTCTCCATTCGTTGTGCGAATTTGAGCTTACAATGCAGCTATTGTTTCTAATTGTGAAGTTTGCCAATCTAGTTGATGATTCGATTGTGGAAGCTTACCATTGTTAGTTAATGTTACTATCTTTAGTTTTCGAGCATAAATAGACTTTCCCTAATTTATTTCATATGTCGATTGGTTGCTTATGGTTTCCAAAAGTGAAGAACTCCACTAACATAAAACTCATGTTGGACGGTTTGGCAGTCAATTTGATACAGAATAATGGCTAATTATAGTTA
The DNA here is from genome assembly GCA_016808115.1 of Tetrastigma voinierianum. Classification (NCBI taxonomy): domain Eukaryota; kingdom Viridiplantae; phylum Streptophyta; class Magnoliopsida; order Vitales; family Vitaceae; genus Tetrastigma; species Tetrastigma voinierianum. The sequence goes on along the minus strand of JAEQBH010003831.1, from coordinate 181,566 downwards.
AGATTTAAACTTTTAATTTCTCCAATGAAAATTTGTTTCCACCACTTCTATACAACGTACAAAGGGAAGGAGACCTATCTCTAGAATTGTTACCATTCAAAAACCATTGTTTATTCGTGTGTGTTTTTTGTTTTGCTTTGTTTTTGTTTTTGTTATTTATTATTTTTTTTGTCAAGGAAAGATTTTCAATTACATGTTTAGAATAAATGGTGCTTGTGTGATTTTTCTTGGTCATATTTTGTGTATTTTTAAATCATTCTTCTGTATCTTGGGATAAATAGTGAGCCACATGAAATTTTATTAAATTTTCATGAACTTATATCCATCTTTATTATGAGAAAGTTAGAGATGTTTTCTTCCTGACTTCTTCATATCCTTCGAACAACTTAAAGAATTTATTTTTGTGATGTCTATTGAACAAGGAAAGCTAATATTATTCTGTTTGTTTCCTCTACACTAACTTATCTTTAACATTTGAATTCTTTAGGCTTATTTTGGTTTTACAAGAGTAATCATGTCAAGGAGACAAGTAAATCCCTCATGGCGCTTTGTGGACAATGGAAGCATTCCATTTGTAGGAGCCTTACATTGAAAATCACACTCTTCTCCCTTATTGTCCATTGGTCTTGTCCTTCTGGTAGTTCTTTTCTTTGGTTCACCTCTTCCTTTTTCCAATTTGTGGTTTTAGTTTTCACTTATTTTAAAGATTATGTTTTTGTTGCCCAAATGTTTCCCCATTTTGAGGAACACCACAAATGGTTCTGGTTGACCTTAGAATTATGATTCTTTTTTGTTGAAACTTGCAGGGGGCATTCCTTCAATTCACAATCTGTTACGAATGGATGGATGATTTTTTTCCATTGTTGTTTCACATGTCCCTAATGAACTTCTAGAGGAAGCGAATGCAGTAGCTAAATCAGCTCTGGAAGAAATGGATTGAATCATTCTTGTTGATCCATTCTCCTGCTTAAAAGCTATTATACTGTAAAATAAAGGAGGGGAAATGTTGTTTTATTGTATGTGTAAATTCATTAGTGCTATAGGTAAAAGATGTAAAGGGTATATCCTTGATGCATAGTCTTGGAAATATATACATGTATATAAACATAATGAATGTTTTACAATAACAATAAATCATTGGAAATATTTTTACAAAACTGGTCTCAAATATGTTTTGAACTCATTTAAGACTATTCTAGTACATATCTTCATTGGAAACTAATGGAGAAAATTAAATTCTTTAGAATAGTCAAGCATAAGTCATGCCTTGGTCGCGACTAGCCAGAAGCCATGACTATAAACTACTATATGGCCCCGACAAACTAAATAACTATGGCTATATATCATGCTATTGTCGCAGCTAGCCAAAAAAACATGGCTATAAATTACTCTATGGTCGCGGTCAACTAAAAACTGCAGCAATAAAGAGCCTATAGCCAGGGTCGCCTCTCACCACAGATATAACCTATATTTAGTTGCACATAAAAGTGATCACGACCATAGATATTGAACATTTTAACCACGCAGTTGGCCTTGCCTGTGTCTATATCATTTGTCCACACCCCCTATGGCCACGACTTTCCGCGGTTTATTTTATTTGCAGCTATATCTTATAGTTGCATTATTTGTTACCTATAGCCAGGGTCATTGACAGCGGCCATAGGGTCCTTTACTTGTAGTGTCTTCTTAAGTAATCACAAGGAGGCATGTTCAAGGAAATTATGACCATCAGTGACGAAGTTAGGATTCAATTTCAGGAGAGGGTAAGAATAAGTTACTTAGGATTTGCAAAATTTACAAATGTGGGCGTTAGTCTAATGGTTCAATACTTTTTTTTTTTTTTTTGATAATAAGAAAAGCTTTTCATTGAATTGAATCTAGAAATAATAGATCAATGAAAAACAGGGGTAGAACAACCCTCCACAACCCTTCCTTGGATAGTTGTATGTACAAAACCTTAACATCTCCAACTCTTGATGAGGAAGATGCAACCAAGGGCATCAGTCATCGTGTTGCCAATTCTAAACTAGAAAACTAAACAAAAACAAACGAAGAGTTCAACGCTTTCACGAGTCTGATCCAAACCGAGACAGCATCACACCCATTTTGAACAACAAAAAAAGCTTTTTACGAGCGAGGCATCCACACGACTACCACTAGATCACCAACATCGAAACACCACAACACATTGCAACAAGGCGATGATAAAAAAACATGAAAAAACAAAATAAAAGCCATATATGTGTGGAAGAATCGCTTTATTGAGAAAGAAATTCAGATATATGGGGAAGAACCCATATTATCGAGAGAAAAAAGAGAAAAATATATGAAATGATGATTTTAGGCAAAAAAATGATAAGAAAATCACCCCTCCTTGAAATCAAAAGAGGGACCGCAATAGAGAGAAGAGAGAGAGGTGGCTAGGATTTTTTATCAAGAGAGAGGGACAAACAAAGTCTACCATTTGGTTTTATTCCCTTTAAATACAATAGAGAAATTTAAAAAAAAAATCAATAGAGACACTTGCCTCTCCATTAAAGCCTAACTAAGTTTGATCCCGATGATCATAATAGTTCCTTAATTGGAAATTAATATAAACTTTTCTGAGAGTTAAGACATGTCAATGAAACATGCAATATGAGGATTTGTAACTCAAAGACAATTTTAGTTATTCTTTGAAGACTAATAACTTCACTTTGTTTGACAACGAAATTCATGGTAGATTTGAACATAATGGCCGATAGGTCATAGGTCTGAACATTTAGTGTGTTATTGTTAATTATATAAGATAATAAACATCAATTTATTCCTTATAATGGAATATCAAATCAACTTTGAATTAGATTTTGTGAGAGTTAGCACTTCCATGGATCTTTGTGATTATTGCTCTCAGCTTATATACCTTGTTGACATAAGTTGTGTGGATCATATTGAGTCTAAGTTTACTTTTATTTTTAAAGATATTTTGATAATTATATAAAATTCTATCAGGATAATTAAGTTTTTGAATTGTGGTAAGTGGTAACTAATAAATTAGTAGGGTTTATTAGGTTAATTAGTCGATTAAGAAGAAATTAGTTAAGGGACAAGGAGGCCTGAACACCCATGATTTATTTATATAAAAATAACATTATTCAAGCAAGTAGTTTAAGTTGAGACCGAACCTGCTTAAGCCAATGCTAATGTTGAAAGAGTTTTTGAACTTTAGAGAATGGATAAAAATTAAAAAAAATTGAAAAATAACAAAGGTCGTTTTTTAAGAGGTTAATTGGCCCTTTAGGTCTGATTCAAGTAGTAAAAGAGTGGTCTGACTCAAGTAGTAAATGAGTGGGAATAAGTTATGGGAGATCCCGATTTGAATTCTAAAAACAAAATACTATAATGTAATATGAAAAGTGAATAGAAGTAAAAACAAAAAAAACAAAAAACAAACATAGAGGCTAATTAAAAGATGTTATATTATTTATTATTAATCCAATTAAATCCAAACTAGGGGTTTCCAACAGGTCAGGTCAGGCCACTCGACTTGGAGAAATGAGGCCCTCAGCTCAGCTCAGGCTAGGCCTATGGGCCCGTTGATCGGTCAATGGGTTGGGCCGAGCCAAGCTTTGCATTTCTGTAAGGCTTGCGACCTAGCCATGGCCTTGTGTCGGCGAGCTTGCGGGCCCTAGGACGGGCCGGTCCCAGCCCAGTCCGGGATAGGCATGCTGACGGACCCGAGCGGAGAGCTTAGTAGACCCAAATTAAAACCACACACACACACACACACACACACACACACACACACACACACACACATATATATATATATATATATATATATATATATATCTCATGTATATATATATATTTTAATTTTAACCCCTCCCTCTAGCTTAATGCACCAACTAAATTGTACATAAATTTGACTGATATAATAAACTTTTAACAAAATACACATTATAAATATAGTTATGTAATGTATTTTAAAAAAATAACATAGGAATAGGGGTTGGGCCTATTAGGACGTGCTCATGGGCAAGCCTAAAAATCTATGGGTCGGGTTGATGCTAAGCCAGAAACTAAAATGGAAATCACATGACGACCTTCAAAGCGGATTTGGGCGGGCTTGGCAGCTTGGACTTGGATCGGGCTTCAAATGGTCCTCAAGTTTTTTGGAAACCCCTAAATCCTAATTCAAACAAAAAAAAGGGCCAAGGAGGATAGGAGTATCAGACCAAAGGACGTGTTTTCTCATCTAGCGTCTTCGAAAGCCTCCTCATTCCTAATTTGATTTATTTATTTATTCTTTTTATTTTTATTTTTGTATTTAAATGATAGGCCATACCAATACGCCACCAAAGTCACCATTTTCTATTTTCCTTTCTCCTCACTTTCTTCAATATTCAATTGCCTCCACCCACCTGGTAAGCCTCGCCCACCCCCAACCCTTCCTCTTTTCTCATATTTCCTACTAGATTGAGATCCCTTTCTGTAAGAACTACCATCTTTCGTTTCACTTTTTTTTTTTTCATGTCCAATTTTTGTTTTTCTGGTAGCTTAATTTGTTCTTTGGATTCTACTACTGTTTTCTTTTCTTTGTAAGCAATTTCTGATTGAATTGTTTGAGGCTACTTTGCCTACTCTTTTTCTTTCTTTTGTTTCATCTTGGAGTTTGATCTAATAGTGATGTTGACTTTTGTGTATGGGTTTTCGTCTTGATGAAGTTTGGATTTTCACCAGTGGCCATGATCAAGTCCATTAGAATACTTCTATCCATTGCAGCATATTATGATTATGAAATATGATAAATGGATGTCAAGACAGTGTTCCTTAATGGGTATCTTGAAGAGAACATCTATATGATGCAACCAGATGGTTTCATAACCGAGAAGGTCAAAGAACACATGGTAGTACAGGTTGCATAGAGATCCATATATGGACTTAAGCGGCATGAGGATACGTGAACAAACATTTTGATAAGGTAATCAAATCTTTTGGTTTTGATCAAAATGAAGAGAAACCTTGTGTATATAAAAAGATGTAGGATGATATAGTGGTTTTCTTGATTTTATATGTGGATGACATTTTGTTGATCGGAAACTACTTTGAGATGTTGTCAAATGTAAAGACCCACTTAACTACTCAATTCAAAATGAAGGATCCGGGAGATGTGCAATATGTTCTAGGTATTAAGATAATACAAGATAGAAAGAATAAGATTATTGTACTTTCTCAAGAAAATTATATAGATAGTATATTGTCTAAGTACAACATGCAAGATTCCAAAAAGGGTTTACACTTTTTAGATATGGAATCAATCTTTCTCAAGACAAGTGTTCTAAGACAACTGAAGAGAAAGAATACATCAAGACAGTACCATATGCTTCAGCAATTGGTAGTCTTATGTATGTGATGTTATGTACTAGACTAGATATATGCTATTTAGTTGAAATGGTGAGTAGGTATCAATCTAATCCAAGTAGGGAACATTGGACCTCTATGAAGCATATACTCAAGTACCTAAGGAGAACGAGGGATTATATGCTAGTTTATCATGGCGATGAGTTGGCCTTTATAGGATATACTGATTCTGACTTTTAGTCATATGCAGATTTAAGGAAATCCACCTCTGGATATGTTTTTACATTGAGTGGAGTAGTTGTTAGTTGGAGGAGTATCAAGCAATCATGTATTGCTGATTCAACTATGGAAGCTGAATATGTGGCAGCTAAGAAGCAATATGGCTTAGGAAATTCCTTATGGAATTAGGAGTCATAGCTAAGGTTGTTGATCCTATGATCTTTTTATTATGATACTTGATGGGGCTGTTGCTCAAGCCAAAGAACCAGGAATCATGGAAATGCAGCGGTCGAAGGAAGTTTCACTGGATTCGAGGGTGTGCGAGAGAAGAGACATTATAGTAGAAAAGATTTGCATCGAGATAACCTGCCAATCGCTTACTAAAGCACTTAAGACTAAAGTGTTTGGATCTCATGTATACAACATAGGTCTCAGTCTCAGATGTACTCTTTAGTTTTTTAGTTTCATAGTTTATAATGTAATTAGTTTGCATTAATAAAATTGGTGTTTCGGTTACTTCAAATTATTGTGTTCATTTAGGCCTAGTTCAAGCACATTGTACATGTCTAGGTGCGTGTGGATGCACAGAGGACATAGATATGGGTTCCTTGTGTTTGAGGTTGTTCACGAAGGTTCATGGATATTGACAATCCATAAGTAATTGTGGTATGATATCTGCCTAGTTATTGGGAGTAGTTTGTCACAACTACTAGAGTAGGTCTCTAAGATATCATACCAGTTTGTACTTGGTATATATTGAATAGGACTTAGGAGTGCAAATCGTCATATACTATATTTGGACGATTTTTTCCCTTAGCTACTATCTCACATGGACTCTTAACCCTAAGGGTTGTTAGAGAGTTGAGGGGAGTAGGTTGTCATTTTGATGTGCTCCTTGTGACCATTTATTAGTGATCGTCACTCAGAGTGATCTTGGATGACTTCTTGCTCTAGCTCATAGAATCTTGCTTTAACCAGATATGGGAACCATGATGACCGTAATTACAGGGCAATATACAACCTGAGGTAGCTTAAAATGTGATTGATCATAGTTGTCCCTGGCTAGGGTGACCCTACTTGAGTTTGGGGCGGACTTATAGTCATGATCAAGTCAAAGGGTAAGCTTTTAGCCTTAAGGTAAAAATGGTAATTTCAATATTTTATAGTATAATGTTTTAAATTACTAGTATCGATTCATAGGGAGGTGGTGTGAGTAATTAATTTGGAATGAGAAGTTCTCGATTTTGGAGTTCAATTGGTCTATTATAGTGGTATAATTGACCAATTGTGGAATTATGTCTGATTAATTCCATGGGAGCCAAAATTGGAAAGTACCATGGGTCACCGAGGCGAGCCATTTTGTAGAGTGGCCCGGTGTTATGGTGGTTTATGATCCATATGTGTGGCGCTGAGCAGGGGTGTCGTTTGACTACCCATCGACCGCGGAAATCTACATGTCTCTCGTGTCATGAAGGGCACGATACATGTGCAAAAATGGCCACTTGGGCCTACACATCCACTCATAAAAATGTACATTTATACAAAAATGATTTATTACAATTGTGTTGTTACAATTTATACAAGCGGGTCTCTTGCCCACGTTTTACAAAATAAGGCCCGACATGGCCATTTTTTCATCTCCCAGGCTCGGGATGCGTCCCGTCCCCATGTGTGTCTTGATTGCACGAAAATGGTCCCACGGCCAGGTGAGCAAAGCCCGGTGGTGGAATTTCCCTACTTAGTTACTCCCCACCTAGGGTGCGATGCAATGGCACCTGAGCATACGACACGTACTAATATATCACTCATGCATATATTAACAATTTAAAATCCCATTATCATGTTATTCGGGTTTATAATAATAACATAAACTTAGCTCGCATGAAATTTCAAGAGCGCAATCCAGGCGGTTCGTCTTAAGAGCGACCCCATGAACTCACAATCCAACATGTTATTCACCCATGGCAACAACACACATCACCTGGAAATCACCTGAACGGTCAGGTGGGTAATCAAAAGAAACTGCTCTAGGGATTTCTTAACTCGGTCAACTTTTGGGCTAGAAACCACGACCATCGAGGGCCTCGACAAATCCACACATCGTTACATAACCCTTAAGAAAAGAGTAGAAACGGTAAGAGAAAAACCCACCTTTTCAGGGTTGTCGAGAAACTCCCAATGGTACCAGCATGTGGTCCTTGCGGGTGGGGGAACAGCTTTGCTCCTTGCCTCGCCAGAAATTGCGGTCCCGATGGCCAGGGAATTTTAGAGAAGAAGGTGGGCTCTCTGCAAGCCTACCTCTTCCCGCCAGCTCTGCTTTCTCGGTTGGTCTCCCCCTCTCTCCTTCTCCTCCCCGAGCTGATTTGGAAGACTTGGTCGAGGAAGAGTCCTCTGTCGCCACATGTCCATTTCTCATTGGTGGACACCTTGGATTACCCCCTTGTCCCCTTATCCATACACCTTGAGATAATATAATGGCATGATGCCATGTGTGTCACATGAGCCAGCCAGGCTCCATGTTTATTTGCATCTCAACTTGACACGTGGGCGCCTCTTGGGCCCACTCATGGGTGATACCCAGTGTCCGCGCCTCCTAGGTGCCTCGAAGCGTGAAATTAGGCGTATAGGAATTGACGAAATTTGGCGTCAGTAGCTAGATTTCACGAGAACTGGGATTCCAGCGGTGAAGTCGGATTTCATAATCAAGATCTAGAAAAGGGAATTTCCAGTTTTGACCCGAGAAATTGCAGAACATCCTTCCTAAGGAAATCTGGATTTTCGAGGTCACCATGATATATTTGTCGAGGTTTGGTTTAGGACTAGTGGGAGAATGCTAGAATTAAGCCTAAATAAGCAAACTAGAGTTTTAATTAAGTTGGATCATTGAACTTATATGGGCTAATTATAGACCCAAGTATGTAAGTGGATTCAATGGCCCTCTAAACCCTAATATAAATATAACATTATATTTAGGTTTAGGGTGACAGACTAACGAGAGGAAGAGGAACTTACATTGTCCCTAATCTAAAGAAAAGACGTTTGATTGTTCTTGGCTTCATGGTCAAAACTTATAATCAGTTATTACTTGAATGATTCACAGATCAGTTCCATTTCGGTTAGCATATATTTTACCTAGTCAATAAAATATGTATATATTTTATTTCATTGTTCATGGTTTTGCTTTCGTTGCGTATGAAATCATAGATTTCTAGAGGGATGTCAGAGACTCGATATTCTCTAGTCCTAGTGTAACCTTTGAAACGGAGCTTCTTTGAGAGAAAGCAGTCTTATTTTAAAATTTAAAATTTTTAAAATAATTTTAAGATCTGACATGATTCTTCACATTTCATACGAAAGAAATAATTGCTTTTATATAAAAATCGCTTAAACTTTCTATTTTTGAAAGAAAACTTTCTATTTTTTAAACTAAAAAAATTAATGACTAAAAATAAAAACTAAAAGCTGTTAAAGATGTTTTTATGACCGTGTAGAAATGAACAATCATGTTTGGTACCATGATAAAGGCCTAACCCTGCTGGTGGATGAAAGCAGCTGATTCAAATCCAAACACAGCGCCGGTTATCGATCTTGGAAGTAGATTGCGAATCCCACAATCCTCGATTCACCAGCTTTTTATACACTTTCTTTTCGATTCTTGTTTTTTCTTTTCTTCTTCCAATAACTTAGGGTTTCGTTTTCTTCTTGCCAAGCCCCCTTTGAAATTCGAATTTCTACTCCAGCCATGTCCGCTTCGACAATTTCCACTACCATGAATCCGATGGTGAGAAGGAAGCCCGTCGTCGTTGAGAACAAGCCCAACATTGAATTGTTGGTCGGCGATGCGAGCGTTTCTCTGGTCCATGGCGTTGCAAAAAAGGATAGGCTCACCAGAGGGGGTGGCAAGGACCTGAGCCATTCAATCAAGGGAGAAACAATCCTTAATAGATCAAGAGATGTAAAAATATCCATTGATATATCTCCGATATGTCCCATATATCTCCAATATATCTCCGATAAATCCAATGTATCTTCGATAAATCCAATATATCTCCGATATATCCGTAAAATCCAAGTACCAATATACCCGTTGAAACCAATATTTTAATCATTGAGTAAAGGTTAGAGCATAAGAGAAAATATGGAATAAAATTTGTGAAAAAATGACATAAAATTTAAGTTTCTATTAAATTTGTGAAAAAATAGAATAAAATATGGGAAGGCATGAAATAAGATTGAAAACATGTAAAAATATAACATAAATAGAGATTTAGTAAAATGGTTAGAAAAACTTATATTACAAAACTTAAGATTATAGGTTGAAGGTAGTTATTTTTAGTTATCAAGGGATGGTATTTGCCCCACAATGTAAGAAACACATAATAAAAATGTCACATCCGCATATTACCCAGCTGGGTGGGGTATGTGTAGAAGAACTATATTTCCCCACACTACAAATCAACGTTTACATTATAGTTAAAGTATTTAATTTTAATATTTTTTTACTTTTATTATAATGTTGTAGTGATACATTCTTCCAATCTATTTTTTAACCTCTAAACTAGACATCTTTGATAGAAACATTCTTATTTTAAAATTAAAAATTTTTTGAAAATTATTTTTAAGATATGGTATGATTCTTCACATTTTATACAAGGAATGTTACTTTATATATATATATATATATATATATATATATACCTGCTGCTGCTATATATATATATATATATATATATATATATATATATATATATATATATATATATAATATTACTTTTATCTAAAAATCGATTTGCTTTCTATTTTTTGAAACCCCAAGAAACATTAATGACTAAAAAAAAAAAAAGGAATATTTTGATGTCCATATTTGCAGAAATGGAACCATGATAAAACCTAACCCTACTGTGGATGAAACAGCAGATTCAAATCCAAGCGGCGTTAGCTTGATTATCCCGATCTCAATCGTTACGAGATCCCACGGTGCCTCGATTCATAGCTTTTATACACTTTCGCACCCCGATTCTTGTTTTTCTTTTACATTTAGATAACCTTGGCTTCATTTTCTTCCACCAGAGCCACCATTGAAATTTGAATTGCCTTGACCACGTCAGCCGACGGGTTTCCATTGCAAAAATTCGTGAGGGAGGAGGCCCGTCGTTTCCAAGCCGGAGAGGCCTTAGTGGGTAACTCTAGTTAGGATATTCTTTAAGAATTTGGTACTCTTAATCATGATTCTGGGACTAGTCCAGATGATTCGAAAGTTGGCATTGAAATCTGCAGACTCTTCGGGAGGGTCCTTAGGGGTGGTTCTTGATTTTGAGCTGTGGATTGCTGAAGTTGAATCCTTTGTGAAAATTACAACGAACATGATGTAGTTTCAGGCGGAGTTTGTGAATAGGAAGATTGAGAGTGATGTTGGGGGTCTGAGAAGAGTGTAAAGTGATAAATTTGAAGAAAATGTTGGTGAGGTCAATCACCGGTTTGAAAAATTGAATGAGATGTTGGAGAAGAAGTTAGGGGAGTTGGAGGCCGTGGAATTTTTGAGGAAAAAAGATTTTGACAAAATATTTGATGATTTGATGAATGTTAAGGAGGCTGATAGTGGAGACGAGTGAAGTTTGGGCGAGATCAAGATGATTGCGGAGACATGCTTGAGAAGAAATCGGAGGAGCATCTTTGTTGATGGGCTCGGCGAGGGTCGTATGCACTAAGTTACGCGGGTGGGACCATGGATTTGTTTAGATTAAATTTGAAAACAACTATTATTCAGGAAATTTACATTACTTTGGAACATGTTGAGAAGGTGATGTTTCTGCTCTTCTATGTTATTTATTGCCTACATGTTGACAAGGTGATGTTTCTGCTCTTCTATGTTATTTATTGCCTACTGCTATAATTTTAGTTATTCAGTGTCTTGGAATATCTAAAGGCGAAGTATTTACTCGCTTTGGTTGAGACATGAAGCGACGGTGGCACAAGGCGGATCAGCGCTCGAGGCGCCGGGTTTATGGATGGCATCAAGGATGCGGCTGATATAGCGATTGAAGCGAAAGATGTTTCTTTTGAGGCGGGTTTGGCTACAACCTTGAGAAGAGGAATGCCTGATTGCTGCGGTGTGTTGGACTCGGTAGGGTCTGGTCTTGTGGACACGGTCGGGGCTTGATTTCACATCGAACCATTGGAAACACACTAACCATACTTGCATCATCGGTTCTTGGTGCATGGTCATGAGCCTGTTTTCGTATTGACTCGTAGTCACGATTCCATGCGAGTGCAGTGCGATGCTCTCACTCTCACCTCCCTCCCTCCTTCGGAATTGATCTTATTCTTTGTTTTGCGTCCATGCCTCTTGTTTTAACTATCATGTTCTAAACCCTTTTTAATTTACTAGGTATAGATCTTTAATTATTTTTGTTCTTTTAAATGTGTTTCTCCTCCTCCTTGCCAAGGTGGAACCTCAAATGAATCAATGTGTTCATAAATTAGTGACTAGTAATATATGTTTCTCTTTCTCTCATTCTTTTAGTACTATGTTATTATTTTTGCTTAGATAAATTTAACCAAGAAGAGGGAAACGACTGTTGGAAACAAAAATATACGTTTGACCTCATAATTGAAACTAAAACATAAAGTTGGAAAAAGGTTACTAGGAGTTTGATTGACATCAAATTTCTTGCCTTAGATTTTTCTAATTCGGAGGAACAAAATGCAAGAAAGTTGGCAAGATAGTAGTTTTCACCAAATAAACTCAAGTTAAAAATTATTTAGGAGTGGTTAAAGCATTAGGGAAATGAATCGGTTCGAATCTCATTACTTATAATATTACAACTTGAATAGATGTTAAAAAAAAAACTTCAAATTCAAAAGCTTTTGTAAAACCTGGGAAAAATTCAATTTTTTCTGAAAAAGGGTAAAACGGTAATTTGTTACTATAGTATAGGTTAAAAACTTGGAATTTTTCTAGATCTCGGATGATGAAACAGACTTCACCATTGGAATCGTCTCATGAAATCTAGTTACCCAATCGAATTTCGTCAAATTCCGAGATAGTCGGGACACATGGAGTGGGCCACATGTGGATGCCACATGGCACCTTAGGAGGGGGGCACATGGCATGAGATCCATGTGGTGTGCTTATGCCACTCAGGGCATGTGTCCATGTGACACATGGCACTTGGTTAGATAGAATCATTTAGAGTCTGTGTAAAAGTAAGGTTAAGACATGTGTCTATTTGTGAGGAAAGAGAGGGGAAAGTGGAAGCTTCCTTTACTTTGATCGGTCGATGAATAGACAAAGAAAAGGAAAGAAAAACAAAGATAAGGAAAAAAAACGATTACATGGGAAAAAAAAAAAAAAGGAGCGAAGAGAGGAAGAGAAGATTTTACAGTGTTTAATGATTGAATAATAATCAGAGAACTAAAGTTGGTCCACGCAGCGAGCTAAGTGGTCTTAGAGAATCGGTGCTCATCGAAGCTCCAAGAGATAGGGGTTTTCTCCTACACTGGTTTCCTTTTCACTTAAGGACAGTAAATGGCCGTATGGTAAAGCCCCAACCATGGGACTAAGTTTTCGGACATTGGGATTGTTTTTGGACAGTTAAGGACTGGGTTGTGAAGGTCGGTATGGGATTGGGGTTATGGGTTAAAGCAGGAACGGAAAATACATTTTCGAATTCGGTTTGGTTTCGGGACTACTGGAAAATGCATGCTAGATTTGTGTTATTTCCCAAAAGCTAAAATTTGGTGAGTCCAGTTATTGCAGAGTGACTAGTTTATTATTGAATTTGTTTTTGTGTATTGTGCTATAAATTGGAATCTTATGCTGAATGGTGACAATATGTTGATATATGGGTGTTTAAATATATTAACTGAATGGATGCAATTATGTGCGTTTGATATAATTATCCATGATACTTAGTATAAAGTATGGAATGTAAATGTTTAATGTAGTGTTCCTTATACATGTAACATGAGGTACATGCATTGGCATTTTTGGCATTACATATGCATGGGGACACCGCATTGTATTGGGTGTGTGTGCATGGTTATGATCATTCAACATTCTTGGTGAATGTGTGGTGAGCTCGGTAATGGGACAACATCCAAAATGAGTCTCATGGTTGCATAGCATGAAAAATACGTGTATTGGGCATAGCAAGAAGGGATAGATACCCCCTCGGATGAAAAACTCGGTAGTTGTGATTAGACATAATCACCGGTGGTGAAAGCCAGTAAAAATGTTAGGAAGGCATGGGGCGTTCTACAGTGAAAATTCGGAAATTTTTAGCCCACAAATGCATAAACACACGGGTTTTTACTAAATAAATGAACATTATAGGTTTATCCAATGGGTTTTGATTTATAAAACAAAAAATATTTTGTTTTGGAAAAAGGGTTATTGGATAAAACATCAATGACGGGTTTTTTCACACTTGGCATATACATGTGTGAGAGAGTCGGCTAGGACTCTGGACATGGGGCATGATGAGTCTCATCTCATTCATGACATGTAGTATTCCATGGTAGGATTGCATATTCTATGTGGAATGTGATATGATGTGATTATCGCATTGCATGTGCACTTAGGTGAGGGTAGCCCTTGTGGGAGTTATTCTCTGCAGGGCATTGCTCACTTACCGTTGGATCGTATTTCGGTGCGGGTCGGGTATAGGCGGTAACTCGTCAGGGACCGCACGATTGAAGAAAGTTGGTTGTGGCTTTGTTTTTTTTGTTTTTTTTTTATCTCTTATTTGAGCAAAACTTTTGTTATGTATATATTTTGTATAAAAATGAAAGTTGTAAATTGAACTCTTGTGAATGGTTTTGGATTGGAGCACAGTGCATTTTTCTAAATGAATGGATGCAGGTAATGGGACTACCTGAGTGGAGTGCGAGACATCCGCGGTATCACGGGTATTCACGCGTTGACGAGGATCAGCGGGATCCTCCCGAGGTTTTAGGGATTGTCTGGGTTTGGTATCAGAGCTTAGGTAAAAGATTACCTAGGGAGCTCAAATGTGGGTATCCACAAGTAATTTCTAAAACAAGCACAGCTTGGTAACATAATTTAGGTATACGAATATCTTGGACTGTTGGGCATGGGTTAGATCATTGCATGGGGTGCATTATATGTTTTGTGTTCTAACATGCTCAATGTTTATGTGTTACAAGTGCATGAATTATGCATGTGGTAAAATGTATATGGGAAAGAGCGAACACTAGGGTTAGAGAACATAACCTTAGGGGTTGAAAAATGAATGAGCAGTTAGTTCGGGATGTGAGGTCTATTAGCGCGAGTTGGCACGTGCACTCTTGGTTAAACAGAGGATCTAAAGTTTATGGAGATCACCTCCGTGTCCTAGGATAAGGCTAGGCGCATTTAGCTAGAGCGAATCCCAGTATGGTGGGTTAGATTGGCGCTAGGAACTTGGAGGCAATGACATGAAGAGTTTCGTGAGTATTCATGGGAAAATATTTCCCGGCATGCACTTTGGAGCATGCGAGGCTCGGGAGTTTCTAGAGTTGAGAGGGAGCCATAGCGTGCTGAGTATGGCTGGCTAAGTTCCACGAGTTAGCACGTTGGTGGATGATTATGTGGCCGCGAGACATGGCGAGGTGAGAAAATTCGAGGATGGTTTGAAGTTGTCCATTCGAGGCGGGTGTGGGATTTCCTGCGGGATATGGACTCATGGTCGGGATAGCAGCTATGGCTATAGAGAGAGAGATTGATGGCCTTGAAAAGGCATACGGGATCTTTGGTGCTAGTGGGAAAGGAAGGAGAGTCGACCTTGCACGATGAAGAGCGAGGGGAGGACTTCTCTCCTGATAGTTTCGGGGCGGGGCCGCGGCTGTGGCTTGAGGCGGGTCGAAACTACTAGCTGAACGGGGCCCGGAGTGAGTGGGATTGCCCTCGAGAGGTAGGGATCCTGGGGTTATAGAGACTGACACAATCTCGGGTAATCAATGGGACATGCAGGACATAGTTTGTTCCTTCTTGCAGTGTTGACGGAGGAACCGATTATAGTCCTAAGGTGTTGCCTGGCCTTTTACTTCACAAGCGGACTAGAGAGGCCGGAGGCGCGGGTCGGGGCGGGGACGGGGCTCCTGAGACCGAGGCAGGGCGTGTGTGCCATTACGCCCGCAGATTTGAGCACATCAGATCAGTGGATTATATAGGGTCTATTATGCTATCTACTTTATGGGCAAGGATCTTGTTTGATTAGTCACATCGCATTCGACATCGATGCATCATGTGTGAGAGAATTGGGCTTAGAGGTTGAGACCTTGGAAAAGTCGTTATATGTGAGCTCTCCCCTAGGAACTAGGTTGAGTGTGGATCTAATATGTCGGGGTTGTGAGTTAGAGATCTTCGATTCTACTGATGTGGACGGGGTCATAGACGTGCCAGGTTTGATGTCGTCCTCGGGGATGGGCGGTTGGCTTGACACACAGTCGTCATGCTACCTGAGACGGGGTTTGTGTTATGTTTCAAGGGGATAAGCATGATGCTTTACCTAAAAACGTGTACAACTCCAGGTGGCATGGACTGTTAATGGGTTGGCTAGCAAGCCTTACCCTAGAGGACGAGGTGAGACAAGATTTGGGTCTACCTCAGGTGGTTTGTGAGTATGAGGATGTCTTTCCGGATCATAGGGATGTAGACTTTGTCATTGAGTTACACCCTAGTACGTCGCCCATTTCTATGACTCCTCATGGGATGACACCGGTTGAGTTGTAGGAACTCGAGGTCCAACTGCATGAATTGTTAGATAGGGGTTTTATTAGACCGAACACTTCACCTTAAGGTGCCCGGTTACATTTGTAAAGAGAAGGACAAGACGCCGGTGTGCATTGACGCTATCGGCAGGTTGAGCGAGGGGTTTACGATCGAATCGGTATCGGATTCGCAGAAGTTGATGATTTGTTTGATTAGTTGAGAGGGGCGCGAGTCTACTCCAAGATAGACCTTCGCACCGATTATCATCACTTGAGAGTTAGGGAGGCAGATATCCCTAAGACAATGTTTAGGACGCGGTATGGGCATTTCGAGTTCAATGTGATGCCATTTGGCTTGACGAATGCTCCAGCGACATTCATGGATCTCATATATCGGGTATTCCAACCCTACTTAGATCAGTTCGTCATAGCCTTTGTGGACGACATTTTGATATACTCCTAGTCTGAGGAGGAGCATGAGGATCACTTGAGGATTGTTATTCAGGCCCTCGAAAACATCGGTTATTGCACACTGGGAGTGTAGTAAGTCACCGGTTTTAACTGCGAGGTAAGATTCTTGAGACATATAGTGTCAGCTTCTAGTGTATAAGTGGACCTAGAGAAAGTCGAGGTAGTTATGAGTTGGGAAAATGCAGTCGGTCTTTGAGATCTGTGATTTCTTAGGGCAGCGGTGTCTGAAGGAGATTAATTGAGGACTTCTCCCAGTCGTTTGCACCTATGGCGAGATTGACCTAAAGGAGGTCGGTCGAGAGGAATGACTGTGTGAGGAAGGCATTTCGGGGGTGAAAGGATGCTTACTACAACTCCTATTCACGATGAGTCCGGAAGGGGATAGAGGTACCACGATGTATTGTGATGCTCGAAGGATGAAGCCCAGGATGCGTGTTGATGCGGTCAGGGTAGTAGCTTATAGTTCTCGAGTTAAAGAATCATGAAGCGAGTACCCTTGTATGACATGGGTTGTGGCCATAGTCTTCGCGCGCTTGTGGCACCATACTATGGTGGCTTGAGTTCGAGGTGTTTTCAGACCATAAAAGTCCGAAGTATATCTTTACACAACGGGACCTCAACATGAGGCAACACAGATGGATGGAGTATCTGGAAGATTATGACTTCACTTTGCATTTACCATCTGAGTAAAGGCAAATGTGATTAGTGACACCTTCGGTCGAGAAAGTCGCGAGAGTGCTTGTTTAGTGTAGCTTCCAGAGGGTGACAGATGCTTGAGGTTGTAGGACAATTTGGGCTAATGTACAGAGATCAAGCTTAGGGTGTCTTAGGGAGTTTAGCGGTCACGCCTTCCCTAATGAGCAGAGTGATTGAGTCCTAGGGGCAGGACACAGAGATAGTGTCCATCAAGGACCGGGCACAGTCAGGTGCGGGTGTTGAAGGTAGGGCTGTTCACACAGATGGTAGTCTTCGGTATACGGGATGGGTTGTGGTTCCCCAGTTGATAGATCTGAGAAAGGAGATCCTCAGGGAGTTCCATTGCTCTCGATTTACGGTGCATCCAAGTGGCACGAAGATGTACCATGATCTTCATTTCCAGTATTATTGGAGCGGGATGGAGAAAGAGATTGGGGACTTTGTTCGACAATGTCTCATGTGTCAACAGGTAAAGGCTGAGCACTAGAGGCCAACAGGGCTACTCCATCCATTAGGGGTAGCAGAGTAGAAGTGGGAACATATCACGATGGATTTTATGACTCACTTGCCACGAACATCAAGGAAGCATGATGCAGTGTGGGTGATAGTGGACCAGCTCACTAAGTCGACACATTTTCTAGCCATGCGGATGACCTTCCTGCTTGGAGGAATTCTCTGAGTTATACATTCGAGATTGTCGGTTACATGGAGTGCCGGACTACATGGTGTCGATGAAATCTGTTGTTCACTTTTGGAAGAGTTTCCAGAGAGCCATGGGAACACAATTGATGATGAGCATTGCTTTTCATCCACAAACAAATGGCCAGTCGGAGAGGACTATACAGGTTTTAGAGGACATGCTACAAGCATGTGTCTTGGATCTTAAGGGTAGCTAGGAGGAGCATTTGCCTTTGGTAGAGTTCGCCTACAACAACATTTATCAAGCGAGCATACAGATGCCACCCTATGAGGCTTTATATGGGAGGCTGTGTCGATCTCTGATTTTTTGGACGGAGGTAGGAGAAAGATCAATCACGGGTCCGAATTTGATTAAAGACACCTCTGAGAAGGTGGACTTGATACGGAAGCATCTTCTCAAGGCTCAAAAGAGCTACGTCAATAGACGACATCAACCTCTAGAGTTTGAGGTAGGATATCACGTCTTCTTGAAGGTGATGCCTAAGAAAGGAGTTGTCAGGTTTGACAAGCGGGGGAAGCTATAGTCGAGATACATCGGGTCTTTCGAGATACTCGAGGGTGGAGTACGATTGCGTGTCGATTGGCATAGCAGGTCGGAGTTTGTCAGTGTCCACGGGTATTCTAAGTCTCCTTTCAGGAAGTACACTCAGGATCCAGCTCATGTAGGTTGGGCGGCGAGTTTGTTGATGCGGATGGGACATGAGGAGGGACCCAGTGCATGGTATGGATAGTCGAGACCGGAGTTTTGTGACCTGTTTGTGAAATTTGCAGTAAGGGTGTTATGCGCAACCTGAGGAGTGGAGGAAGTAACATGGGAACGTGAGGACACAATGCGTGCCACCTATCCTTTCCTATTTGAGGATGAAGGTATGTTGTTTAGTAATTTGGAAATTAAATGACTGTTGCATATGCATGTGATTGTATGTATATGTGTGTAAATTTCGGGGACGAAATTTTTTTTAAGGGATGGAGAATGTAAAACCTGAGAAAAATTCAATTTTTCTGAAAAAGGGTAAAATAGTAATTTGTTGCTATAATACAGGTTGAAAACCTTGAATTTTTCTAGATCTCGGATGACGAAACGGACTTCACCGTTGGATTGGTCTCGCAAAATCTAGTTACCCATTTGGATTTTGTCAAATTCTTCAATAGTCAGAATTTCGCGTTTTTCGAGGTATCTGGTGTCGGGTGACACATGGAGTGGGCCACGTGTGGATGCCACATGGCACCTTAGGAAGGGGGCACATGGCACATGGCATGAGAGCCATGTGGTGTGGCTTATGCCACTTAAGGCATGTGTCCATGTGACACATGGCACTTGGTTGAATGGTTCACATGTGTCAAGTAAGGGTTAAGGACTTGTGTCAAGTTGTGAGGAAAGTGGGAAAGTGGGGGGAAGCTTCCCCACTTTGATTAATTCAATGGATAGACAAGAAAAGAAAAGGAAGAAAGAAAAACAAAAGAGAAGGAAAAAAAAGAAAAAAAAAAATAGTGCGTGGGAAAAAAAAAAAAAGGAAAATGAAGAGAGGGAAAGAAAAGATTTTCCTTGTGTTCCAACGGTCGGAGCTCAATAGTACGAGAACTAAAGTTAGTCCATGCAATGAGAGCTACGCGTGGGTACCAAAAAATCGATTTTTCGGTCGAAGCTCAAGAGGTGAGGTTTCTCCTACAACGGTTTCGTTTTTCACTTAAGGAGGAGATTAAGTAAATGGCCATATGGTACAGTGACCATGGAATTTGGATTTTGGACAGTAGAATTTGTTTTAGACAGGTTCAGGACTTAGTTTAATGAAGGTCGATGCTCAAGGGTCGGTTATGGGTTAGGCAGCTTGGAAAATATTTCGAGCGAGGTTTTGGTTCAGGAGACATTGGATTTGTGTGTTATTTCCAGAAAGCTAAAATTTCTAGAGCTGGTCTGAGATTATTGGCGGAGGGAATGACTAGTTTGTGTGGGCTTGTTTTTGGTGTGCTATTCTTTAGAAATTGAATAACATCTTTGAAGATAATGTTGAAAATATGTTGATATATATGAGTGCTTAAATATATTAGCATAAATGGATGTAAATTATGTGCGTTTGATATAATTATCCATGATACTTAATATAAAGTATGGAATGTAAATGTTTCATGTAATGTTCCTTATATATGTAACATGAGTTACATGCATTGGCATTTTTGGCATTGCATATGCACGGGGACACCGCATTGTGTTGGGTGTGTTCATGGTTATGATCATTTATCATTCTTGGTGAATGGGTGGTAGGCTTCGATGTGGGACAACGCGAAAATGAGTCACCGTGGTTCGCGTAGCATGAAAAATATGTGTGTTGGGCATAGTAAGAAGGGATAGATACCCCCTCAGGTGAAAAACCCGGTAGTTGCGGTTAGACATGATCACTGGTGGTGAAAGCCAGTAAAAATGTTGGGAAGGCGTGCGGTGTCTTACGGTGAAAACCTGAAAATCCGTGACCTACAAATGCATAAACACACGGGATTTTATTAAATAAATGAACATTGGCGGTTTATCTAATGGGTTTTTATTTATAAAACAAAAAAATATTTTGTTTTGGAAAAATGGTCATTAGATTAAACATCAATGACGATTTTTTTCACACTTGGCATATGCATGTGTGAGGGAGTCAATTAAGACTCGGGACATGGGGCATGGTGAGTCTCATCTCATTCATGACATGTAGTATTCCATGGTAGGATTACATATTCTATGTGGAATGTGATATGATGTGATTATGACGTGCGTATGCAGCAGGTGGGGGATTAGGCCGTAGTAGGAGTTATTCTCTACTAGGCATTGTTCACCCCGTCGTGGGACCATATTTAAGACGCAGGTCAGGTACAAACGGTTGACTCCCGTCCGAGAGCGCATGATTGAAGAAAGCCTGCTGTGGCTTTAGTTTTTTTTTTTTTTTCTCTTATTTGAGCAAAACTTTGGTTATGTATATATTCTGTATAAAAAAGAGCATTGTAAATTGAACTCTTGTGAATGGTTTTTGGAAAGACCTGTACATTTTCTAAATGAATTGATCCCAGTAATGGGACTACACAGCGTGGGTACCGAGACATCACGGTATCCACAGGTATTCCACGTGTTGATAGGTTGTCAACGAGACTCTCGGGTTTTGGGATGTCACGACTTTATTTTTAATTTGTTAATGGATTTAAATGATTGAATTTATTATCAAGTAGATCCATTATTTAGTAAATTATAATTCGTTGATGGATTTAAATGATTGAATTTATTATAAAGTAGGTCCATTATTTAGTAAATTATAAATTCATAAACTTTATTTTGAGTTATTGATGGATTTAAATAATTGGATTTATCTGCAAGTAGATCTATAATATTCATGATATAGTTAAGGAAGAGATTTTTTACAAATAAGTATAAATTTTAATAAAATAGAAAAGAAAATAATGATATTTTTATGGTAGTAATATTTGTTTTAGGTTTTTCAACATAATAGGGGGTGAATATGGTTGTACTAGAAGGACGTGGAAACCGAAAAATTAAATATATCACCTAATGACTTTTAAATAATAGTTGTAGCGATCCGTAAATATCACAAGTTGACCGCAACTAAAAGTGTGATTACAGAAGGACTATTTTTAAATTAATTTTTAAAAACATGTCCCAAAATAGTTATAATATATATGGAAATCCGTACACTTTTTTAGCACTTTGAAGGCTAAAAAACACACATTATATAATGACCATCCATGGGTGAGATCACATTAAGCAAGGCTCGTTATATAAAGATAATCCTAGTTGGAACCCAGGAACAAAATTTCCGAAATTTTGGTTGAAATATCGGCTATTGATGGAGATCGATAAGATATACCAGTAGATGATCTGATATCTGAATTTACGAATTTTTCCACACAGAATTTTAGATTTTTCCCTCTTTTGTTCATAGACTACAAAAATGCGAAAAAAAAAAAAAAAAAGGGCTTTTGGGGGTTTTGAATCGCCCGGAGATGCATGGAGTAGCACTTTCTTAACCGATACAGGCCAACAATTGCACTTGTATATGTATTTTGACTTTTTATATTCTCTTATTATTTACTTGTTCATAATTTCTTCCATCTGATTATAATATTTTATTTTATTTTTATTTTACTCAAATATTAATTTGGAAAGGAAAATAAATAAAATAATATCATTTAAAAATTTAAAATTATAATATACAATATTTTTAATCTCCTCATTATCTACATAATATTTATAATAATAAACGAAAACAATAAATAATATCTCTTTAACATAATAATATCTTAATAATATATTAAATATAACATATTTAATTTAATAATTACTAATCCATTTGATTTTAATCTACCTTAATTAAGATATGAATCATTTTTCATCATCTATATAATTAAAATATGAAAAAATTTAATCGAACCGATATTTTTGTAAAAATATCCACCGAAGTGCTATTCAAATTGCTCATAATGACGTCTTCCATGAACGTACTAAACATATTGAGATTGATTGTCACTTCATTCGTCATCATCGGCTTTAGGGTACACTCAAACTTCAGTTTATTTCCTCTTATGATCAGCTAACTGATATCTTCACCAAACCCCTTTTTCTAAGAACTTTTCAAGCTTTAGCTTCCAAACTCAAAATGGTTTCTCTTAAACCACCATGAGTTTGAGGGAGTGTTAGATTATATGTATATGGCAATTGTATATTTTCCATTTTAAGATTTGTATAGCTTACCTTATATAAGCTTCGCTATTTTGATCCTTGGTTGGAACCGATTATATTATCAACTCAAAAAGTTAAAATGCCGGCAAACCAAGTTTTAAATAGGAAAATGACAAAAAGGAAAATTACAAACTTTAGATGCTATTACTGTTTGTTTGAAACGGAAAGAGATTATGCACCATAAACTTAACAAAAGAGATTATACACCATAAACTTCCATCTTAACAACTAATTAACTCAGCAAAAACCATAATGTACAGATTTTCACATGCTAGGAAAGATAACATTATTTAGGTCTTGTGACAGGAAGGAAGTGATTGCCATTCAGAAAACAGATTTTCTCATCCATATTGTAGATGTCTTGTGACAGGAAGGAAGTGATTGCCATTCAGGAAACAAATTTTGTAACACCCAGGAATTTGTATAGGTATAAGTTAGGGAAAATAATAATGACAGGAATTTGTATAGGTATAAGTTACGGAAAATAATAATGACAGAAATTTTTATAGGCATACGTTATGAAAATAATAATGATAATTGAATTAGACGTTATGGAAATAATGATAATTCAATTAGAATTTGTGAAAATAATAATGGTAATTCAATTAGTAATTAATTAATTACTTTAATGAAAAAAACGTTATGAAAATAATAATGGTAATAATTAATTAATTACTTTAATGAAAAGAGCGTTATGAAAATAATAAAATTAATAATTAATTAATTACTTTAATGAAAGGGCGTTATGAAAATAATAATGGTAATTCAATTAGTAATTAATTGAATTAATTTAATGAAAGAGGGGGTAAAAAGGTAATTTTCTAATAGATACCCTAGTATAAATTGGAATAAGAAATCCTTTCTATTCATCTTTGAATTTCTCTTTGGCGGGTAGAATTCGGAGGGCCCGATGCGACTTTTTCGGATCTAGGGTTTGAAGGATAAATTTCTACATGAGAAATATTTCATTGAGTGAAATTCTTCGGATTAGCTCTTTCAAAACTTTTGAGTACTCCTTTGAGGTAAAGGGATTCTAATCTGACTTTTGAAAAATTATTATTTTTATATATATGTACGTGTGGGGATAATGCGAGATCTTTAAAAGAAAAATTGTTTGATTATCCATGGATCGAAAAGTGATTTTTGTATGATTGTACTTTTGAAATTTGTTTTGTTCACGAAAGAAAATGTGTGGAATATAGTGTTTTGTAATTTGAAATTTTGAATGAAATATTTGACTACAGTTAGTTGACCACATCCAGCAGGAATAATAGTTGTACTAATGTACTGTCCAACGGGATATAATAGTTGGCAATGACCCTTGTCAACGGGATATAATAGTTGACCTTTACATTTTCTTGGTGGGAATGGTGTGGTTGAACCCCGGCCTCTAGGGGTTTGGTTAAGGAGTTACTAGCCCACTGTGTTATTGCCG
Organism: Tetrastigma voinierianum; assembly: GCA_016808115.1. NCBI lineage: Eukaryota > Viridiplantae > Streptophyta > Magnoliopsida > Vitales > Vitaceae > Tetrastigma > Tetrastigma voinierianum. The sequence goes on along the minus strand of JAEQBH010003831.1, from coordinate 157,261 downwards.
GTTAGTCGCGCAAAGAACGATTTACTTGGTGCGGCCATTTGAAGTCTACATAGCCCAGGCGAATTTAGATGTTGTTGACCAGGAAAATATGTTGAAATGTATTTGATTTTGGAATTGATATGAAAGTGTTTAAATCGAAATTTGATATGAAAAATTGTTTGGATCACATTTGATATGAAAGCGGAATTTGAAATGGATGTGAGAATGTTTTGAAGTATATTTTGTTAATGTTTCAACTTATTTTTGAATCAAAAGTTTGATGAAAAACATCTCCCTATTTGTTATATGATTGAAAACTTTTTTGATCCATGAAAGCTGTATTAGTACTTCTTGTGAGCTTTTGGCTCAACTTTCCCATTAAGTTATTTATGTATTTTCGGTACTTTTTAGTTTCAGCGGGTGATGACTAAAGAACGGGATTCGTCATCATTAGGATTTGATTAGAACTTTATGTTGGATCATGTTGAACTCATAAGTTCATGTTTATGTGAAATGTTGGGTTTTGAAAGTTAATTGAGAAAGTCACTTGGATGAACATTCCTTTTTATATTAGTACAAAGTTGGATTTGAGAGATCTCAAATATTGTTATATTCTGAACAACTTTATATGACATGCATAATTGAGATTTGAATATTTAGAAGTAATTTTTATCGGCATGAAATTTTGAATTTCTGGAGGCATGAATTTAGAGTTCTTGCATTTACTAAGATATGTCGATTGTGTTGGACAAAAATCCGATTCACGAAAGGTTAGTGTCGTTTCACACTTCAAACCTTAATTTGAGAGCTTGAGGTGGTGTGATCATGCTAAGGTGGGTTTCGGGCGTGTGAGGAACAATTATCGAGCTATAGGTTATGATCTTGATAGGAACTCGTTTAGTTTACCTTTGGGGAGAAATAGATGAGTTACGCATTAGCTTAAGTTTCAACTACATCCTAGTCTTATTCCTTCAAGTCCCTACAATTCTAGCAGCACTTGGCTTCTTAATGACTAAATTAGTTATACCTTTTTGCTTTATAGAACACCATGCCTTGAGGAGACTTGCATCTTGCCAAAAATAGTCAGAGCTATTGTTGATATACCTCCTCCACCTAAGGCTTTTTTTGCTCACCCCATGAGTGTTTGAAGGGGCTTTGCCGAGTATTTAGGGACTTTGGGTTTGGATTGGTTGAGGTAGGTATTCTGGAAGTAGTAATTCGAGGACGATCTCATCCCAGTAGGGGTAGCTCCTTTGGCGACTTTAAAGTTGAGTCCCCCTTGTATTTTCTTGATACCTCAGATCAGCGGCGGGGCTTGGACCTTGATGATAGAAAAATTCTTTGTGTCATTGATTGTTGAGCAAAAAAAAAAACCTCTTGTACACAACATTTATGTTAGACGAGGCGGATCATTGGTGGCTCATGACTAAGAGAGGCTTTGGGATTAGGGGCATATTGTTTGGAAGACAGTTTAAGGGAGGCATTTTATAAAATGCTCTGAGTAGTGTTCGACAACAAGGTGGCAGGAGAGTTTGCATCCGTTTGGAACAAAGAGATTTGGCTTGACCCGATATGAGGCTGGTTTCAGAACTATTACGTTTTGCCCCATAGTTGATTACTCACGAGAGGAGGAAAAGCATTAAAGTTTCAGGATGGACTAAAGCCCTCTTTGAAGAATAAGATATCAATTCTGAAGTTGGGTGTTTATTTAGAGGTAGTAGACAAAGCCCTTATTGTAGAGAAGGATAATGAAGAGCTTCACCAGTATAGGGAACAACGAAGGAAGAGGAATAGGAGTGATGGTGCTCATGGTAACCAAGTACAGAAAAAGTCGGCTCCAAGTGGAATCAGAGCCAGATTTGTTATCTTAACGGGAACTTGTTTAAGTTTGTGTATGGGGATAGTTGAGTGACATGTTAGTTGATAGTTCATATCCGTTTGAGTATTCTTAGCATTACGTACAAGGTATGTTAGATAAAATGATTTCTTGATGACTAGTTAAAGTTCACTACCTCTTTTCCTTTGTATTATTTGTTGGTTTAGTGAATATACTTTTATCAAGATGAAGTATGGTTGAATTTGTCACTTATAGAACATGTCATTATAGACCGATATGGTGGTTTTAAGTTATTTTATAGCGATTGGTAAGAAGGATATTGAATTGACTTAATACTCCTTAAACATTAAGGTTTTTGTTTGATTTTGAGGATGAATTAAGGAGCTTACTACCTTTTATTTGTTGATTGTTTTGGGAAAATATTGTCTTTTCATATTCTTAGTTATCTTGAGTTTAGTTGAAGGGAATCATGTGGATAAATTGTTACGCATAAACTAAGTCTTACAAGGTAGTTATTTGCTTAGAAATGTTGTTAAGTCTTTTAAGTCAATGTGATGAGTGATGAAAACAATTTGAAATTTGAAAGGATCTGATATTGTTATTAAAGTTTGAAGTTTCTTGGGATTTATTGATATTATTAAGAGATCTCTAAGATTATCTTATATTTTCAGGCCGACATAGAAAGAAGTTAAGTTTGATTGGTCTTATAACTATGATGATAGCTTCACAGAGTTGCAGAGCAAATTGGTAGCAACTCTTATTTTGATTATTTCATTGGGTTCAAAAAGATTAGTTTTGCATAATGATGTCTTTCATTAGGATTATGTTGTGTTCTTATGCAACATGGAAAAATTGATATATACTTAGACATTTAAAATTTTAAGATAGAGAAAACTACCTTGTTATGATTTGAAGTTAGGTAAAATGATTTTTGCACTTAAGATATGAAGTCATTTTTTTATTATAAATTACCTCGCATGATTTATGAGAGTTTAGTCTTTGTTTTTCTTAAAGTGATTTTTAAGCAGAAATAGAATATTGATACAATTACTTAAGGATTATGATAGGCATTGTCGGTACTAATTAAGCAGTAGGAATCTTGTGATTTATGCCTTAAATAGAAAAAAAAAATTGATTCCTTGGAAATCATTTAAGGTTGTCGCAAATGATTATTGTATGATTTGAGATGTTTACAAGTATATGTCATACCTTTGTATTTTAGAGTTCCTATGTTGCACATTATAGTGCAACTAAATTTGTTTGGAGAATTAAGATCTTATAAGGAATTATTTGAAACTAGTTGAACTTTTGGAACAATTGATTGTGTTTAATAAGATAATAAGATCTTGAAATTTGGGGATTAGACTTAATGTAGAAGTAAATAATGGAGACATAAAGAGACACAACTTTTGAAGGAGGTTTATTACTTTAGGCTTTATGATCTACTGCCTTAAAAGGATGCAAAAAGTTTAAATATTTAGAGACAAATTTTTGATGGTCGGATGTAGTAAGGTATTCATTATTTGTGACTTTGGGTTTAGTGTGATCGTATATGGAGGTTTACATCAAAGACCTAATAATTTTGCTGCGACTACTTTATATTTCTAAATGAGTGCTTGAAAACTTATTACCATGGATTTTGTGATAGGGTTACACCAAGAACCTTAGTTAATGATAAGTTTCATTATGATGGTTTGTGTATGGATAAAGTCTAATAATTTTTCTATTAGACTGGCTTCTCGATATTAGGAGATTTTTTGATAATGTATGAAATATTTTGATTCTATGGTATGTAATAAGAATTCTTATTATTTTACTTTTAGATTTTGATGAGTACTAAGGATTAGTTTTGATAGTAGCTTTCTGTCTTACTTAGACTAATGACTATTGAGGAAAATAATCTTAAGTTGATGTTTGAGTGAGATATATTGTTTTGGAGCTTTGGAAGTAATCAGAATGAGTTCTTACCTTTAGTTAAATTTTCTTGTAGAATAATTTTTAAGTAGCAGCGGATTATGTCTTCATAAGGTTTATGGTTGGGATTTATGATCCCACATGTGTTATGATCATATTTGGAGAAAAAAATTAACATATGAACTTGTGTAAGTGACTCTGGAAAGGAATCAAATCCAGATGGAAGAGAATTTGGAAGAAAATCAAGGTACACCTGAGTGTTATGTTGATAATCGGGCAATATTTGGTATTTGAATTTGGTGATTATATTATTTTAAAGTTGCTTATTGAGTTAAATTGAGATATTTGGAAGTTGAAAATCTATTGAGAAAAGGAAAACTCAGTCCTCAAATTGTGGACTTGTTTGAAATATTAGAGAGAGTAGGTACCTTGGCGTATAAAGTAGTCTTGCCCCGAGCACATCACAGATTCATAATGTGTTTATGTTTCGACCTTGAGGAAATATGTTTTCGATGCTTCTCATGTTGTGAGTTAGAGCTATTTAGATTTTGAGGACTTGACATGAAGAGGTCTTGTTCAAATTGTGAGATGTGATGAATAAGGTTACACGATGTCTTTGTTGTCAAGATGGTAAAAGTCCGATGGAGGCGATCATAGTATCGAGGCCACTTGGGGAGTTAGAAGAAGAGATGAGAGAAAAGCATCCTCCAATTATTTCAAGACTCTAGTAAGTCAAGTTTAGAGGACTAAACTTTTTATAAGGAGGAGAATGTAACACCAGGAATTTGTATAGGTATAAGTTAAGGAAAATAATATTTGTGAGGAATTTGTATAGGTATAAGTTAGGAAATAATAATGACAGAAATTTTTATAGGCATGCGTTATGAAAATAGCTAATGATAATTGAATTAGATGTTATGGAAATAATGATAATTGATTAGGCGTTCTATGAAAATAATAATGGTAATTCGATTAGTAATTATTAATTACTTTAATGAAAAAAAGGCGTTATGAAATAATAATGGTAATAATTAATTAATTACTTTGTGTGAAAGGGCGTTATGATAATAATGGTAATTCAATTAGTAATTAATTAAGTAATTTGTGAAAGGGAGTAAAAGGTAATTTTCTTTAATAGATACCTAGTATAGGGTGGAATAAGAGAAGGAAATCCTTTCTATTCATCTTTGAATTTCTCTTTGACGGGTAGATTCCGGAAGGGCCGTGCACGACTTTAGGATCTAGGGTTTGAAGAACAAGTTTATACCTTAAGTATTTAAGTGAGGGTGATGGCACGGATTTAGCTCTTTCAAAGCTTTTGAGTACTCCTTTGAGGAGTAAGGGATTATCTGATTTTCGAAAAATTATTATTTTTATATATATGTACGTGTAAGGGATATTAATGCGAGATCTTTAAAAGAAAAATTGTTTTGTTTTTCTTACGTTTAGGGATGGTAATTTAAAGCGAATTATATATAGACATGTGGTTTGGCAAAGAAAGTTTACTTTTTATTTATTTGATTATCCATGGATCGAAAGTAGTTTTGTATGATTATGCTTTTGAGATTTGTTTTGTTTACAAAGAAAATGTGGAATATGATGTTTTGTAATTTGAAATTTTGAATGAAATATTTGGCTACAGTTAGTTATTTTGTCAGCGGGGGCTAATAGTTGACACTATTCGGCCCTTGTCAATGGGATATAATAGTTGACACTATTCGGCCCTTGTCAACGGGATATAATAGTTTACCTTTACATTTTCTTGGTGGGGAATGTAATTGATTTGAGCACGTATACAGGGGGTTGGTTAGGGATGCAATCTTAGTAGTGTTTGGTTAATGGCCAAAGAGATTTGCGACTAGCCTTGTGGTTTTGAAAATTCCACATAGCGGGCTGCATTAGATGTTGTTGACCCGGAGAAAAATATTTGAAATATTTGATTTTGGAATTGATAGCGAAAGTGTTTAAAGTAATTTGATGTAAATTATTGGATTACATTTGATATGAAACGATTTGAAATGGATGTGAGAATGTTTTTATGGAAATTTATGTTTTGTTAATGTTCCAACTTATTTTTTGAATGGTTTTAGTGAAAGCATCCTACTATTTGGTATATGATTGAAAGCTTGATCTGTGGCGCATTGCGTGCCATGTTGGAGCTTTTGGCTCACTCGTTACGTTGACATATTTTCAGGTACTTTGGTTTCGCGAGGGTGATGACTAGGTTGGGGTTAGTCGTCATTAGGATTTGATTAGACTTTATGTTGGATCATGTGTTGAACTCATAAGTTTCATGTTTATGTGGCAATGTATTGGGTTTTGAAAGTTAATTGAAAGTCACTTGATTGAACATTCCTTTTTATATTAGTGAAGTTGGATTTGAGAGATCTCAAATGTTATTTATATCCCGAACAACTTTATATGATGCATAATTGAGATTTGAATATTTAAGTAATTTTATCGGCATGAAATTTTGAATTTGGAATTTATGAATTTGAAGGCTACGCATTTACTGCGAATATGTGATTGGTAATTGGACAAAAATCCAGTTACAAGAAAGGTTAGTGTCGTTTCACACTTCAAACCTTGATGAAAGGCTTGAGGGTGTGGTGATCCATGCCCTAAGGTGGGTTTGGGCGTGGCTTGATTTCTCATCCATATTGTGATGTACGCGACAAAAATGATCTCACTGAGATTGGTGGGGTGTTACAACGTATTTGATTTTATTAAGTTATATTTTGATTTGTTACCAGGCCTGAAAATGAGGAGAAGCATGACCTTTGTGCTCGAACTACGGTAGCTGTCTCGTGATGGTAATACGAGCGTAAACAAATTGCCTACTTGAGAATAGGTACAATTTTGGTATTGATTCAATCACAATTTATAGGCTTTTACTATAAGCTGTCCATGTACTTTCTGGATGGTATTCAACATTTCCAAAATACGAAAGTGGAAAATGATAAAACCCACTCAAAAATGCCTGAGTATATGCGAAGTTTGCATAAACTTAAAATAATGGATGAGAAATTACATTGCCTCGAGAATTTTCATGAAGGAAAGAAAACTATCAAATTCCAAAATTGCAGAGGTGTGAAGCTTCTTGTATAAAGGTATCAGTTCGGAAACAAAGATTATATGCCCACAGGTTAACGACATCTAGATAAAAAGCCCGAGGCCCCGGATATGAAGAGCTTGATTTTTATTGATGAAATTTGGCTCCAAATGAAATGGTACTTGATGAAATCAATCACAATTTTTATCGATAAAATCAATAAGAATTTAACTCCAAGCAAAAGCAAGAGCAGCGAAAGTATCGTGTTATTAACATAAATTAAATAGTTACCGAGACGAGGAAACAAGAATGTCCCTTCAAATGATGTTTAGTGTCTAAAGAACGAGTAATGGGAGAGCGTAGGGATGCAGTAGCACTTTTGGCATGGCCTTCCATGAAATCTTTATAAAAATCCAAGCATGGTTAATCAACACTACGCTTAGATTGAAAAGAAAATTAGATGTAGGGTTGCCCACAAAAATGAGCAAGATACACTCGAGTGCGAGCGAAAGTATGTGAAAAATAACCTAACCTGAAGCTTGTGGTAGTGTGTACATACCTACATAGCCTGAGGAACAATTTTAATCAAGTAAAACCGGGAAAAATTCAATTTTCTAAAAAACTTGCAAAGCGGTAATTTCTTTTGCTATAGTACGAGTAGAAAGAAAATCTAGAAATTTTATAGATCTGGATAGAAACGGACTTCAACTATTGCTTGAATTCATCTCATGGCAATCCTAGTTACCGGTCAATTTCATTGAATTCAAGATTATCGAATTTTCACGTTTTCGAGGATCGAGTGTCGGATGACATGATCGTGCTGATGTGTGACCAGGGAGCACTGTGTTTGTGGGAGAAAGACACATGGTTTGAGAGCCATGTGGTGTGGAAGGTGCCACCTAGCATGTGTCCATGTGACACATGGCACATGGCTCACATGATGACACATGGCACATGATGGATGGACCATGTGAAGACACAAGGCCATGAAAGAGGGAGGAAACTTCCTCTAGTGAAGCCAAATAAAAAAAAATTGGGTTGGTAAGGGAGAAAGAAAGGAAAGAAGAAAAAAATGAAAAGAAAAGAAAGAAAGGAAAGAAGAAAAAAAGAAAAGAAAAGGAAGAAAGGAAAGAAAATGAGGAAAAACAAAAAAAAAAAAAAAAAAAAAGGAGGAAAGTCGTGCATGGAGGAGGGAAAAGAAAAAGAAAAAAAAAATGAAGCGGAACTTCCCACACTTTGGCGATCTCAGGCTTCAGAGGTGGCTTCGTTGGAGCGAAACGAGTTGGTCTACGTGATAAGGGCTATGCGTGGGTATCGAAATCCGAATTTTTCGTCTAAGTTCCAAAAGGTAGGGGTTTCTCCAACACTGATTATTTCTTGCCTAGTGGCCATGTAAGGGTCATTTTGATTCAGCTCTAATCTTAGGGCTATGTTTATTGACAGTAAGGGCCAGAATCCGGTGTTTGAGACATGGTGGACATCTTGGCACTACGTGGTAACCTTGGTTATTAGGAGCTGTTGGGCATCGACCTGCCCGCGCGATGGATGATACGTCACCGGGACTGAACCTAGACTGTTGTTGTTTGAGTTAGCCAAGTGTTGGCCGTGGGCGTAGTGCTTGGTTTTGGGGTCTGAACAATTTTCGCAAACCCACGCTAATTGGCAGCTTCAACTTCGAACGATTATAACTTTCTCGTCCGAACTCTGATTTGCACGTTCTTGAACTCTATGAAAAGCTCTTTGAGTCTATCATTTAACCATATGCTAGTGAATGGCATTTGGTGCTCACAATTTTGGGTGGTTCCTACTCTTTGGTATTGTGTGGTTGTTTGTGGGCATTGTTTATGCCCGCGATTGGTAAGAGATACCAAGTTATCTTTGTGTATATGATTGATGCTTGGTGTGATGCATACTTATACTGCATGAAGAATGAATCACATGTTGATTGTATGGAAGCATGTTGAAATATGTGTGATAAGCATATTGAATTTAATGGATGTAAATTATATGTATTAAACATGATTATCCATGATACTTGGCATGAAGTATGATTTAGAGATTATGTTGTGCATGTAGCATGAGACCTCTGATGGCATCATTGCATTTATGCAAGGGACATCGCATGACATGGGTGTGAGTGTATGGTAGAGATAGACACTATGTTTGGTGTTCGATGGTATGTTGTGAGTACATGGTAGATCGACACTGTGTTTGGTGTTCGATGGTGGGCTCTATAAAATGGGACAACGTCCAAAATGAGTCTCACGGTTGCATAAAAGAAAAAGGAAATGAAAAATAACTGTGTTGGGTATAACAATGAGGGATAGATACCCTCTCGGGTGAAAAACCCGGTATTCTTAGTTAGACATATGTATCCAGTGATGAAAGTTTGCGAAAGTGTCGGAAGGCGTGTGAAGCCTGCGGTGAGACACCGAGGAAGTCGCTACCACAACACGGGACTTGAGGCAAAAACAAGAGTGAATATCGAAGTTTGTCCAATGGATTTTGATTTATAAAACAAAAAGATTTTGTTTTGGAAAAATGGACATTGATGAAACATAAATGGCGGTTTTCACACTTGGCATATGCATGTGTGAGGGAGTCGGTGAGGACTCGGGGACATGGGACAGGGTGAGTCATATTCTCATCCATGACATGTAGACGTTTGAGTAGGAATGTGTATGTTTTTATTTGAATGTGTGAAATGACATTGTATGTGCACTTAGGTACGGAGTAGCCCTTGTAGGAATTATTCTCGACTGGGCATTGCTCACCCCATCGTGGGACCATATTTTCAAGTGCAGTTGGTACACCGGAGGATGGTGCTCCTTCGAGGCCGTGATTTTTAAGGAAGCCAGGATTTGGCTTTGATAAATATTTTTGTAAACTATATTAGAACAAACTATTTTTAATATATGTTCTGTATAAGAGTGTTGTAATAAACTCTTATGGACTATTATGATATCGTTGTATATTGTGGATATGGACAGATGGACTCTGTGTGGTCATTACTACTTATGTTGAGACCCTGGATGGGTCATGGATATATTGTTATACAAGTTGTATATTTGGTAGAGCTCCTCGAACAAAGGAGACTCGGCCCGATTTTTGTGAAAATATGGATCCCGATAAATAGGACACAATAGTGTAGTATCGGGTTACCTAAAATCCACAAGAATTCCGCGGGTTGACGGGTTGTCAACTGGACCCCTTTGGTTTTGGGGCGCCACAGCTTGGTATCAGAGCTTGGGTATATGAGTACCTAGGGCTTGGTGGGCATGGGTTTAGGACATGTGGTTATAGTACAGAGCTTAGGTTATGAATGCCTAGGGCTCTATTTCTGATATCAGCATCATAGCTTGGTATCAAAGTATTCATTGTTCATTCTTGTGAATCGCTATGTGATGATTGTGTTACATAATGTGTGTTACATATTGTGTGAATTATATGCATGGTAAAATGTATATAGAAAAAGACGAATAGGGTTAGAGAACATAACCTTAGGGGGTTCGAAAAATGAATGAACGGATTAGTTTAGGATGTGAGGTCTATTAGTAGGTTGCACATGCACTACTAGTTAGACAAGGAGAGGATCTCAAAGTTTATGGAAATCACCTTTGACGCCACTAGGATAAGGCTAGCTGCATTCCAGCTAGAGGGTGAATCCTAAGTATAGTGGGATTGGGTCAAGGCCTTGAGGGACATAGAGGCAATGACATGGGGAGAGTTCCATGAGCTCTTCATGGGAAAATATTTTCTGACAACTATTAGACATGCAAAGGCCCGAGAGTTCCTAGAGATAAAGTAAGGAACGATGACAGTGTTAGAGTACTGATGAGTATACTTTATACTCATTTTATCCCTATGTTTTACTCATATTTTTAGTAGTTTTATCATATAAATAAGTGATCTAATGTTCTAAATGTTCAATTTGTGATTAGGTCAACCATGAGCCATAATGGAGCAAAAACAAGGAGATAAAGCCAAAAATCAGCAAACTACACATGCAGCAGCAGCTACTGTGATTTGAAGTTTTCAGCTGCACGATGATCTCAAATGGCTACAATTTTTATATGGATGGATAGGAGACTTCTCAGGCTTTCCAAAGACACCTTATTCACTCATTTGGGCTTCAAATGATCAAGTTATGACTTTTGGTAGTTGAAGGAAGAAGAGAAGAGAGCTAAAAAGTGATCAGTTGGAAAATTTTGTACATTCAGTCTTTTTAATGAATTAAAAAGTGTTTTTTCTAGATATTTCTAGATTCTACACTTCAAGAGCTTTCCAAAAGTACTAAGAACACCCAAATCGGAGTTTGGATAACAAAGTTATGGCCTTACAAAGTTGGAGCAAAAACAGGGGACTAGCTACGGGTTCGCCGCTGCGAAACCACCTTCGCCGCAGCGAAGGGTCCCTTCGCTGTAGCGAACCAGAAACCCCAAAATCAAAGGCTTCAAGTCCACCGCTGCGAAGCCACCTTCACCGCGGCAAAGCAGGGTTCCCTTTCCATTATGGGAACTCGAAAAAAAAACACTAGCTCTGTAGGCCATTGATGGGCCCGCGTCTCGAGGTATAAAAAGGGAGTAATTTCAAAGAAAAAGGGGAGATTTGATCAAGAAGAAGGAGGAGATACAAGAGGTAAAGATCAATAGAGCCAGATTCGGGAAAGATCGCGAAGACGGAGTTTTCTACAGTTCTTCCTTCAACCTACTTCATGATTCGAATTCTTCAATTTGTAATGATTACTATGATGAACTAATTCTTTTCTCTAGGGTTTTTCCAACCCTAACCACAGTTTAATGGATTGATTTTCAGTTTTGGCTTATTTGATTATTAATATGAGTTCATATGTTTGCTTTAATTCTGGGTTTAGATACATGTTATTGTCTGGTCAACCGTGAAATGCTAAAGCTAGGAGTTTGAGATCGAGAGAAGATAATTTCTAGGGACATGGTTAAAGCAACACTTAGGTAGTTGAAGAATAGAGATATTCCAGACTGCGAGTGTGGCACTAGGGTTTGCACATTTAGGCGTTTCGGAGTCGAGGGGTTGAAGAAGAGATGCAATACACCCCATTGGCGAGATAGACAAATATATCTCGAGAGAGAATATCTTGTAGGAAAGATCAACCCGCCAACATAATTCATATAAATACTTCAATAAGTCCTTAATTGAATTGACACCCATCAAGAGTGGTAGGAGACAGTAAATGCTTCGTCTAATTCATATGCTGAATTTATTCTTAAGCGTAGGAACTAAGGTCGTCAAGCATTATACTATTGTGGAAGTCCACAGGTCATCTCCACAGGGAGTGGTTTCCTAGGTGATCCTTAGGGAGTATTCTCCAAAGAATGTGCGGTTAAAAGTAAAATCTGGGGGTTGTGATTGATTGATTGAGTAATAGATTAAGTTAACTATTTTAAAGCAGAAAGGTGAATGATAGGGTTCTCGAGGTTTCCACTCCGCTGCTTAGGAATCGAGTAATTCCACCTCTTGTACAATCTCATCTAGGAGCCATTGATGAATGGTCTTCGAAGGAAGATTTTACGATACAAGCTCTTTTAGCGACGATGCGGCGATGACGAAACACTTGTTCAAATGATTTGCTTGGACTCTTAGCTTGCATTTGCGTCAAACCTGATAATGCCCAGGGTACTCTCGTTCACACATTGTCGAAAGATGCCAAACTAAGGTTTTATAAGATTTTCTACAAGTGCTTAGCATCGATGCAAATAGTTGAAGCACAAAAGAGACTTGAGGTTATTACCTTGATGAAGTGAGTTTCCACCGTTAGAACCCCATCATGGGAGTTTAGAGCGTCATTGAAGCTGAAATCGGTTCATATTTGATAAGAAACTATTCGTAAAGGAGACTTGAGAAATAAAACTTTAATTTCAAGATTGGGAAATCAAAAGCACAAAATACCATAAGAAAATGCGAGTTATATGAACCAGCGAAAAATTACACGTAGTGAAAACCGAGGTCGAAGAAAAACCAAGTACTCTCCTCTACTCTACATGAACCACAGCAAAAATATGAGAAAACACTCTCCTCCTAAGAAACAGACCTAGAATCAAGTACTCCTCCGTATCCTTTTGCTTAAATACCCTTCTCCTTGGTTATCTCAAAGTGGTGGTCGAAAGACAAGCATACCCTTGCACGAGGTGGAAATTACGATCAAATCGGCAAAATTACATGTTGGTGCAGATACCGATGAGTGTGGTACGTACAGGCTCTTTGGTGCTCTGTTGCTTGGGGGTATCGGTACCGATGGGCTCTGGGTACCAATAGTGTCTTGCATGTGGTCATAGGTACCATTGGCTATGTGATCTTAGGGTGCTTGCCTCTACAAAAGCTCCCCTCACTTACGAGTAGCACTTCAGGGACTTCTCGATAGCGGATGCCATCAGCGCGATGATCCTTTCTTTTCTACGGACAGGCCACATAAAAAGAAGTGTGCACGGAACTCGAAAAACACACTAAGTACAAAAACATAGGAAACGTCAAAGAAGCTTACACATTATATACAAATGGGGAAACAAAATATGAATTTGAGGGTACTAAAATCTTATATAAATGTTGCTACTTTTATGTATTAAACACACCCCAGACCTACATCTTGCTGGTCTAGCAAGATTTGAACCTAGTAACCTGGCGATTGTAGTTTCAACAAAATCGCCCCAGGCGCGGTCGAGCCAGTGCAAGTTTCCCATGTGGCAAAAATTGAGCATAGTGCTTTAACCTGACAGAGTATGCAACCGTCTGAACTAAAATGAAACCATGGTCTCAAGGTAATGGACATAACAACAAACTATTAAAGCGAGATATTCATATAAGGGACCGTGGAATTGAAAAAAAATGTGGAGTTCTGAGATCACCCAAGGCGGAAATGAACTATATTATCGAGGTAAATAATTTAACATCACTAAGCAACTATGCATAAAAGTCAAGGAACAACCAACATAACTAAAATCAAAAGGTCTTTTCGAGGCTTGCAACGACCAAGGGCTACCTGAAATAGGGCTTATATGAACAAAATGGGTGTTGGCATGGCGTGGGAGTCTCTACCAATTACCCGGCCACCACCAATTTCTAAACCACCATGCTCTTTACTCTACATCCTCCCATCATGCAATCGAAGATAATGCGTCCTCATCAACACAATCGTTAAGCTCATCAGAATCCCCTTCTAAGTCAGGAGGAGGATCAGCTCCCACTGCAGGTTCTCCTCTGTAGATGTGACTCTCGAGCCTGGAGAGCCTTTGGTCCAGTTGTTTATGCTTTCCCAATATGCACTTGAACCAACCCTTGATTCTACACTCCATCCTTTTCAAAGGAGATGTGCTCATCGACCCATGAGCTGATGACGAAGAAGCCCAGATGTAGAAGGAGAGCGTGAGAGCCCGAGGTCTTGTGGACCTGACTCGACTCTTTGCTTCTGTTTGGTTCGTGATGGGATCTTTGCTTCTGTTTGGTTCGTGATGGGCCTCAGCTTAGGAAGAATTCGTTTTTCTCTAACTAATCCCCTTATCCCCGCAGCTTCCACCATATTTGTAACTAGAGTCAGGAATGGGATATGCTTTGTTTCGGTTGGGGCTGAAAGTCCCTCATAGCACCATACACCCGAGCATAACCAATGATCTTTCGATTCATCACCTAAATACGAGAAGCCCCAGTTTCTTCACCCCACTTGCTTGATTTCTCTTTCCCGCTGAATTACGATCCTTATTGTGAATGATTTTCTTCATTAATGCATGTCGGGCTTGAGCTTCCACAAGAGCGAACTCCTTGCCCTTAAAACCTCCATAGTAGCCGGTTGGTGCACATTGCATCAACAAACAACCTAGCATCGAACTCGCTGTAATGGCCACGAGGAGAATTAGGGGTGGTCATGTGTGTGGCGGGCGGACATGCGCAATGAGTGAGCTATCGAATTAGAGTGACAACCTGCTTGATTTCCCCATAATAGTAGTCTCTAACAAGGTATCTACATTATGATTTTCTCTCAAATTGGAATAGAATTCCCAGACCATGGTCGGTAAATACCTGCATGCCTCGTGCAAATAGAGTGCAATTTTTTTTTTTTTTTTTTTTTCTCTGAATAACAGCCCGGATAGGATGGGTGAACAAGAACGTGTCAACTTTCACACCTCGCTCACAATGAAAACCCCACTTTGCAATTGACTGGCCCCACTTCTCCCGCTCTGATTCTAAAGACTCGGCAAACATGGCTTCAATCTCTTCATCTTCGCTCTCGGATGCCTCTACGCTCTCAGATGAGGAATCTTTCGTTTTCCCTTTCCCTTTCTTTACGATCTGCGAGGTATCGACTTCCAGTTTTTTCATAGCAGCTCCATAGAAGGCTAGGAGCCTTTCCTTTCAATGTTTTCGATCTTTTTCCATAGATATGTGAGAATAGAGAATATATGGCGCTAATACCTGAACGATATCCAATGACCATCTACCGATGCTCCGAGACACCGGAATTCACTTGGTCAGCATCTTCCTCCCCATACCATCAGCAGATGCCCGAATCCACCAAATAGGAAAATTCTCTACCTCTTGGAGTTTGACGAAACTCCCAGATTTTGAAGGCTTACGCGCCAGCCCTCATTTGTGTGGATGCGACTTTGCTCCGGACCATCGAGATTAAGTAGTCGGGCCTTAGGAAAATCTCCCTTCCTCTCTTTTCTTCCCTTTTCTTCCTCTGCTTCTCTATCAGATTTTCATTTCTCCTCTATCTATTTTTCCCTCTTTGCTACTTATCACAGAACTCCTCTTTGTTTTGTTCCCATCCTCTTTTCTTTTTTGAGTGCTTATCCTTTGAGATTTTCTCTCTTTTCTCATTTACTGTTTGGTCGATCTAAAAGTGTTTGCCAATATCTCCTTATTTTCTTGATTTTTTTCTTTCCATTTGGCACATGGCTGATATGAGACATTTTATCCAAATTCCATGTGTCACTTGCTACCCTGGTGTCTGTCATGTGTCACCCAGACACCAGGCGTAGCCTCGAAAACGTGAAATTAGAAATTTGTTTGAATCAGATGAAACTCAGCCCGAGGGGTAACTAGATTTGTGAGACAAATTCAAGAATGAGTGGTTTCGATCGTCGAATCTAAAAAGTTTCGGTTTCAACCGAAATTATTATTTACACTTCGGAAAAATTGAATTTTCTGGGTTTACATGCAACGTATAAGGCTAAGGTGTTGTCTAGTCGAGGCCGTCAAGAAGTAATCAACTCATTCTTAAGTTTATTTTGGGTCCGAGGCGGAATTAGAGATGGCTGGATTCACGAGGTCCCCATGTAGAGATTCTTTGTATTCGTGTTCACCTATCATGCTCTGAGGATGATAAAACAAAGTTGTTACTCCATGCCAGAAATGTAGAAGATAAAAAATGATAAAAAGTTTGGGGTGTTTTTGATAAATCCAAGAAAAACAAAAAAGTAAGTGTATCTTCAATTTCTTGATTAACTAACTTAGGATTATACATCATCCTATAATTTGTGCAGATTTTGAGTAGGAAGACTGCCATGTAGTACACAACTCTGAAATTTTGAACTAAGAAAACTAAAATAGGATACATCATATCCTATTGTTACACCTTGTTGAGATTGTGAGATCGTGCTCCCTGTTTTCTTCTATTTTGTCATTTTACTGATTCAATTAAAGCTTAAATGTGTTGGTGACAACAGGCTTGTCAGTATTTGATATTTTGCCCTCTTTAAGCACCATCATACATGGCCATAGTCTGACAAATTCAAGTTCTTTCTTTGTTTTTTTCCACTTTTGTTGGTTGGTGTTTATCTTTATAAATTCAAGCCTTACAATTTGTCAGGATTGATTGGGAGGAGGCTGATCAGTTTTCTTGTAATAATTGTTGATGTACATCATTTATATATTATAGATTCATGTCTTCATTTTTTTAAGAGAAAAAAAAATAAAAATAAAAGGACAATGAAACTGTGTCATGTGGCATCTACCTTGCTTTTTATAGGATAGTAATTTTAAGCTTAGAAGTTATGGTCTTCTCACTTTCCCTTCATTTACATGCTTGAAAATGGGATCAAACAATGGCTTAACATGTTCTCTTTTATCAACCATGTTGCATTTTTCTCCTGCTAAATCCTAATTCTAGACTTTCTAGTGACTTTGCTGGCATTTCGAAATTAGCTAATTCTGCTCCTTGTTCCAAAATATCTTTAAATGGTCATACATTTTTATTACATGACAATGGGTTGGCTACCCCTGTAAATAAGAAAATTTATAACTCATTCACAAAAATCTAACTTGGCACTCCAGGGGTGTATCTAGCTCTATGTGAGTCCTGGTTCCATCTTAGTCAAAATGTCTTCTGTCTCCTAGTTGGATGATTTGCTGAGCCAGAGTAGGAAACTTCTAAAAGTCTTGAAGAGATCAAAACTATTCATACTTATCTTTTTTTGTACTTTTGTTCTTCTGTTTTCTCACAACTAAACGGTATTATATATTACAGCGTGCCTGAGATAATATTATGGCATGTACCAAATAAAGCCTTCAAGAAGGTGGCTCCAAAGTGTCGAATTCACAAACCTTGGGTAGGTTCAATTAACACGGAGATGATTGATTCTCAAGAAGCTGAAATGGGCATTATGAAGCTTCTTGTGAAAAGGTCTTCTGTCAAGGTAAGGATACTTATAAGATGTATGAATACTTTCCCAAATTAGATCTGTTAAGAATTTCTCAAGAACATCTATGATTTTAGTCTAAATGTGAATGTGGAGATGATGACCTCAAATGGGCTAACCCCAAATTTTGACCTCACATGGTCTGGAAAGATGAGTTTTGGGTTATTAACCCCCATCAAATTTGCCAAACTTGATTTATTAGATGCATATTGGCTCCTAATTTATTAAAACCTTCTAATCTTATTGTTTTATTTTAAATGGCTGAAAATTTTTATGGAAAAACGTTTGAACATCCTCCAAATAAGACACTCAAAATTATAGGCTGCATATAAGTTGGATTTTTGGAAGCTCATGCTTAGATGAAACTATAGCTTTTGTTTCTAATGTATATATTCATCTTCTAGGTGGTAGGCTGCGTTTGTAGGCCATAACCATGGACTGGACTGGTGTTGCCCCCATGAGAAGCTATGGCTATGTTTTGCCAGTCACACAGGCTATGGTGATTATGGACACTAGGCAAGAGGAGCTAGAATATTGGAGATCATTGAGCAACCTTTTTTCTCTCAGAAATATAATATTGTCATCACTTGGAACAGAAATCTCAAACAAAAACTCAAGCAAACACAGTAATCAAGAGAATATCAAAATCTGTACAAATTAGTAGCAAAAACTAAAGGAAAACAGAAGAGATATAGTTAGATCACCATACCATACCAAAAAATAGAAGATGCAGTCAAAGCAGGTATCTCACAAACACATAACGCATTCTGAGTGTGGAAGATGAAGATGAGAGCAACTTAATACACAACCAAAACTGTAATAAGAAAAAAATTAATCTCAAGAAAGTAAATAGAGACACGATAAAAAAAAGATGGAAAAGACGAGCAATCAAAAGCAATGGAGAGAAATGGATTCGAAAATTTCTAAGGCCCTGCAAACTAACACTACAAGAAAAAATGCAATTCTTGACATATATTATCTTGACTTATGACAATATATGTCATTTAAATTAGCAATTATGACATATACAACTTACTTCAAAGCAATAATGACATACAGTAACTTGTTGGCTGTTGTTCAATGTTTTTCGAGATAGTGGAGACAGACAAAAAATTTATAAGTCACCATTAATAAATAATATTTATATATGTCAAGGTACATGGAAAAAAAAATAATAACACATGAATTTACTAAATTTTTATGTGATTTATATATAATTATACAACATTTATAAAAAATTTGTACAAGTCTATATCTAGTTAATATGTTCATATGTGAATTTAGCAAGCTATTGTTTTTAAAGTCTATAAAGATTGAGTTTAACATATATTGAAAATTTTACTTTTAATTTTTTTTTCAACACTCGCCCTTGAAAATTTTGTGAATAGGAGGTTAATTAATTGTTTGCTTAAGCTTATTGGTTATATATTAATAATTTATATTAATGTTAATATCACTTAAGGTTTTATTAAAGAATATAATATCAACATGAATTGAGGTTTTATTAAAAGGATATATTTTTCCACCTTTTAGAGTTCTATTTACTTTTTACAATTTTATTACTCCCAAAAATGTCTTTATAATATTTAAAAAAAACTTTGGTTCTTAAAAAATTGTACTTATTACAAATAATTTTAGTGCTTCTTACAATTAGGCATAAACAAGATTAATATTTGGGATAAATGTTACTATGAATTATAGTGAAATTGATTATCTTCAAAAAAAACCATTAAAAATACTTATTTATTTTTCTTTTTTATTAAAAATTTAATAGTTTTTATAAAATCATTTTTAATAGAATAATATTAATAGAACTATTGTCATTTTAAAATTACTAAAACAAACACAAAGAGAATTTTTTCACCTTTTACTTGGTATATGATTAAATATTAAATAGTTAAATGCATGTTCACATGATATTAAATATATATATATATATATATATATATATATATATATTTATATATATATATATATATATATATATATATATATATATATATATATATATGCTATATATATATATATCTTTCAAGGGCTTCAATTTATATTTTTAACATGGAATTGAATTTAAATAATTTCTAAGATCATTTTTAAAAAAACGGAAAAAAAAAATTACAAAAAATATGAAAACTTCACATCTATATATATTGGGGATGAGCCTCTGTGACCTTTAAGATGATCAGGATATTCTACAACTTTGCTTTCAGGCCCTTATAATGAATAGTGGTTGTTCAGGGAAAGCCATTCTTGTACAAAAATAAAACTGTCATTCAACCCAAATGATGGTAGGCCCTTATAATAAATAGTGGTTGTTCTAGGAAAGCCATGGGAACCATTCTTCCTACTGATTTAGAATAAGTCCAGATTTTGTTAATCGTTAGCTAACTATACGAAAAGATGATACTCTGGTCATGAGGCAAGCTGTTGATCCTAAAATAGGACCCACTTCATGAAGACGTGAATTTTGATGATATGGTAGGTGATTAGATTGTCGCAGCCAGGTTGTTAGGAATCAACAAAATTTATAAACCTAAATTCCTCCCTCTTTGTAGCATAACTACTCTTTTATGATACACTTGATTCTAGGGTCGAACTTAGGGATGGGTTTCTTCGCACAAATGATTTGATTAAGGCTAAAATGGTGAATTAGAATTTGGATTTTGGGGTTTGTAAAAATAGTGGGTTTGATGGTAGACGTAAATAAAATGAAGAAAATATAAAAGAACTCCTTGAAGCATTGAGCTGCGAGGTTGAGGTCCTAAGGCAAATGGGAGGTTCTCGGGTCCTTTTCCTCACGTTGGGGAGGATGACCTATAGTCATTTCCCGAACCAGATCTTCATTTGGCTATAAAAAATGAACCCTAATAATTTTCCTTTTGAAATATAGCTTTTATTGGACATAAATGTTCCTGGGCAATGAAAATCTATCTCCTAAAAATGTACCTTACATTAACTAATAAATGACAACTAATGAATCTCAGTGGATCTAGCAATAAGCATACAACCCTAAAAGCTTGCCCGATGCGGAGTTAACCAAGGTACATGAGAGATTTAAACCTATTATGAAGACATAAATACCCATAAATACTTACATTAAATATGAGAGCGGATTATTTTACCCCAAAACCCTAGCCTACAGCCCTCTCTTCAAGGATGGAGGGGTTTTAGCCAACCATCCTCAAGGGATGCTTAGAAACCAAGAAAATAAAATAAATGAAAAGCAAAGAAAAAAAATGCAAGAAAAGAAAAGCTGGAGGACTTACAGTGCTTTGTTTTTCCACCAAAAGCCAAAAGTTCAAAAAGTCCCTTTATGTCTACAAGGTTTGAGTTTATATAAGGCTCCAAATGAGGGTGAAATACCCGTATACCCTCAAAAGGCATTATACGAGGAGGGCAAAGTGGCACAAAGAAAACGAAACCAAAAAGAGAAGTGAGAAATATGGGCTCGAATGGCGGCTTCATAGGAGAAAACAACTAACGACTTCCGCAAACAAGACCCAAGCGACAAACCCTTTGAATAACACAAAATGGGCTTGCTCAAAATAGTAACAAAAGCATAAGTGCAAAAGCCACTTCCTTGCCTTTAACTCTCCCCCTTTAATCAAATGTCACATTGTCATGATAATTAGAGTTCGGATTGGAAAGCTAGAGAAGGAACTGATACCTCCTCAGTGGTGTGTAGCCGATGGAAGGTTATCCTCATCCGGGGTAGGTTGAGATGCTTTAGGGCAGGAGGTAAATCTAGCTCTTGCATTCTTTGAAAGGCACAGTGAGTGCGATGTGGTGGAATGGGAGCGGGCCCGGGTGACCGCAAAGGCGAGGATGGCGTGGTTTTACGCGTGCCATCCTCTCAGCTAAAGCTGTATGGGCGGGTAAACGATGCTGACATGGCTAAGAAGGAGCGGACTGCATCCATAATGACGAGAAAATCCCGAGTGGATATGGAGATATGCTGCGGTGGTGGTGGTGTAGCTGATGTACTAGGTCCCTCTATTGCAGTAGGAGCTGGAGGTGTAGGGGATTCAATAGTGATTACTGGAACTGTCGATGATGCAATCTGAGGCTCCTCTGTATCTTCTGTTGGATGGTTAACCGCTATGTCCTTAGTTACGTCCTAAGGTGAGAGATGCTAAGCACGAGGCGGGACCGTGGCCACTGTCGATGTAGGGGGATGTCCTCATGAGCTTCGGTGGCGCTCAGTCGTGGCTCCTGGAAGAGCCGAAATGCTCCTAGTGATTTGGCGAAGCCGGCCTCGGGGAACGGGAGGGTATGGCCTCGGCTCGGTCGGGTTTGTGGTGAACCTTGTCCTCAAAGTGGAGCAAGGATGTCATGAAGAGCTCGGCAGGACTGAACCAATAACCATCAGAAATGCGGTATAGAGCTTCTAGGATAGAAAGCTCTCTTGGCCTGCAGTATCTTTGAGTGGAAAGATGTTAGATCGCGATGCATGGTCGATAGGGCATGCTCGAGGAGGAAGTGCCCAGCCCGGTAGATAATGAATACAATTGTTACGTCTCACAGATATAACGAACCATCTCTTTAGAGCGAGGGTGGGGCATGTAACATAATTAAGTAGAGTTGGGTGGGGCGAGGGAAATGGAATGCGGCTGCAATATCGATGGCTTGTAGTGTCCCCTCGCGGCCATCAATCGAGAAGTGGAAAACAGTAGGATTAGGCACTCTCCTGGATGTCATAGTATGGTAGAACTCAATGACCACTCGGGGGTAGAAGAATTGGCGCGGAGTCATAAAAGCCTCCAGGGAGTACCGCTACACACTCCTCATGGAATCCCTGAGCTCGGGATCTGCAGCAAAAGCTGGAAGATCATAATATGTCTCACAGTGCACTTCTCTAGTACTCTGATGCGAGATTACTGTAATGGCGCAATGAAAGAAATGCGGATGATAAAGCGGGGGCAGATGTAGGGGGAAGGTCATCGGTAGCCCCTGGAGCATGTGGCGAATGGGGCTCCTTGTGACCTCGAGGTAGATGGCTACGCCCGTAGATGTCAGGGCCCTCGATGGACGCGGATGGGCGGAGATGGTAGAAGACCCGACCTCGTGTTGTCCACTAGATGTCTGAGGCGATAGGAATGGGAGCCGGGGGGGATCTGACATTAGTTGTAGTAGGAGGAGAGCTCTATCCAGTGGCAGGGGGTGGAGAGGAACGTCGTACCCGAGGCCTAAATTTGTATTCTCCATGGGTCCTAGCCATGCCTAGATAAGGGAAGAGATGGAGAGGGTGGAGGATTACTGCTACACTGCTTGTGACAAAATACGAAAAACTTGTAAGAATGCCGAGAAAATGAAAATTTACCGAAGGTAAGCTAGAATTAAGGAAGTTAAGAAAGTCACAAACAAAACTAAAAAAGTAAATAAATAAATAAATCAAACAAAATTCAACTAAAAATTGGAGTTATCACTCTCTCTCAGGTAGCCCTTATGGATTCATGGACGGTCAAGGAGGGAAATCTCCTCCCTGTGTGCTGCGCAGCATAGGGCTTCACTCTCTGCCCATTGACCTTAAACACTCTATTATCATTTGGGTTGAAGCGAGGTCCTGCGAACCATTGGGGTATGCTTGATGAATGATAAATGAGTGCAATCCATCTTGATTTTAGCTTGCAGGAAAAGGTGGAGTTTGGGTCGTAGAGTAGGACTTGGTCCCCCGATTGAAGTTCTTAGGGCTATGGCGATCATGCCACTTCTTTAATTTGTCCTTCGCAATTTTCGAATTGAAGTAGGTGTCATTCCTCAACTAATAAGCATAAAAGCTTGCCAAGAGGTACATCAAAGAGATTTAAACCTATTATAAGAAATACAGACATAAATACTAATGGGGGAAGTATGTATCAGGTTGTTTATTTTAAAATAAAAGGGATATAAGTACAAAGAATTCTAAATACATCAGTCAGTACATTTGAAAAAAAATAATTGTCTTTGAGGAACAAAAGTAATGAGTAGGTACAAAATTCCTAAAATGTCCCTCTTAGTAATCCGATCAACTATTCAGTGAATAAAAAAATCATAAATTCTCAAATGTAATCAAAATATATTGAAACCCCCTTCCCTTTGACAAAAGTGCGTAGGTACTAGTCTAATATAATGCAAGTACTACCTTAATGTACTGTAGGTATTACCTTACAAGCATCAGGTACTACCTTAGTAGAAATGCAAACCCTGTTACCTGATTTTCTTGCCCCCTCTTAGTAATCCAACTACTATTCTAGCTGGAATTAAAAAAACATCAAAGGTACTAAATATAATGTTTATGTCAAAATATATTGAAATCCCCTTCCCTTTGACGAAAGTGCGTAGGTACTAGTCTAATATAATGCAAGTACTACCTTAATGTATTGTAGGTACCACCTTCTGAGATCCCAGTACTACATGATGAAAGGCCCTAAACCATATTTACCATATTTTGCTTTTAAAATACTCCAGTTCTCATCCCATATATATTATGGCGGTAGTGTATTGAGGACTCTCGATACAAAGCAATTAGGTACATATGTGAAATGTTTAGGCATTCTTACTCCATGTGAGGTTGAGTCCTTATTTAGGGGAAAAAGTGCACAAAATCAATCTAATTTTCAGTCCATTTTTTTTACTTTTGAGATATATTGATTGATTTTGAATTAGAAAGATGAAATATTTAGCAAACTTATGTTTTGCAAGTTCTAGAGGAAAAAGAAATAAAAGCAGCAAAAATGATAAAAATATCACAGTGTGTTGTATCGCGATATAGTTTACTATATCGCAATATAATGAAGGCAATTGGCAAAAGCACTGTATCACAATACAATTTACTACATCGCAATATAATGGATGCAACTAAAGGACTTTTTGTATACGTCTGAGCGCTTTTGTATCGCGATATAAAACCATCTCGGTCAGCCGGAGGAATATTACTGTCTGATGGAGTGTATCATGGGATAACTAATGCGGGGGAGAAGAAAGCATGTCAGGTACAATTCTTTTTGTATACGCAATACAAATCATGAATTTGAGAATGAGTTATGTAAATGTCTGAGGAGGTGTATCACAATACAAGCCAATGGAGTATAAGGATAAGTTATATCGCAATATAATTTTATTATATCGCAATATAATTTTATTATATCGCAATATAATTCACTGAGTTGTAGTAGAGTTATATCGCAATGCACAATGAGGTGATTGTATCGCAGCATAAAGTCAGAGGCGAGAAGGAGAAAATTTGTATTGCGATCAATATTCTGCTGTCGCAATACAAACCCAGTGAAGATCACAAACATCAAAGAGGAAGTGTATCGCGATACAAATGGTGTATCATGATATAAACCCTTTAGACTGAAGAAAGTGTATCGCAATATAATTCTATTATATCGCAATACAATTCAACGCGAGGCACACCAAAGAGTCATATCGCGATACAATATTCTATATCACCAATACAATTAGTGAGAGGAAAGCGAAGCATAATGTCGCGATACAATCCATTTGTTTATGTCTCTGAAGCCCAGTGAAGATCAGGCGAGAGACAATCTATATCCACGATACAATTATTACGTATCGCAATATAAACCACTAGGCGAGAGAAGTATGTCGTGATAATTTTGTTATGTCGCAATATAATTCCTTTACTTGAGAGGAGTTGTATCGCCAATCTGAGGAATTGTATCCTTGATATAGTTGAATGAAGAGAGGCTAACAGAATATCGCACTAATGCGAAAATTTCGCTCCGGTGTGCGAAAAACATCATTCAGCTCCTCTTCTGCTTCTGATTTCATATCTGTAACAAAAAGCTAATCAGGCCTTCATGTTAATTCAGTTGATTAGTACATAAAAATATCTGAAAACCTACAATAAATATGGCTAAAAAAAATAGCTCAAAACCTACAAAATAAGCATTTTTTGGGCCTTAATCAATGCGGGTTTCCATGCTCAATTATGATTTGTTTGGTATTGTCGCCGTGAGGATAAAATCCTTGCTTTCTTGAAAGATATCTTCTCTGACTTGTTGGTTTCAGGTATTGTGTGTGGCAAAGGGAGATCCAGCAGTCATGATATATAGCATGATTTTTTCATAGAAAACATGGCCACATAAATTAGATTTATCAACATTCAAGTCTATTGACATTGGTAGAGCTTTTATATGAGCTTTTTTTTTTTGGGATAGGCAAACAAAAACTCTAACTAAAGGTGACTGACAAAAAGGAGGCACACATATGTACATCGGGTATACAAGAGACACCAAAAATAGGAAACAACTCCCCAACTGCATGTGGTTATGGTGATCTCTTAGCCTTGTCCAATGGCATCCAAACATCGTGGCCTTCAAAGCATAAGGCTCATCATATAAAATTGCACTTGAGCGGCTTGACCAAATTCCCAACGCGAGACCACTCCCATGTTTATGAACCCGCGACCCCAAAAACAAATTGAGTGACTAATTTGGTCCCAAGGTGGCAGGCTTTCTTTTGTAAGGTGGAGTTCCCTTTGAAGCTGTGAACAATGTGATGATTGAGGTGGCGAGTATGTAACCTTTGTCATGGGTTATGAGTCTACCTTTTTCATTGCTATGGCACGGGAAAGACATGTGCACGTGGTTTATACCCGACACGTGGGAGGATTGTCTGAAGACTTAAAGCGTAGTTCGTAAAATACTGAGTCCAACACATTGGTTCTCCAAAGACCATGCTATTAAGCAACGACAGTTGCATGGTAGAATAGGGACTCATCTATGTCACACACACCACTTCAATTTTCTAGTAAGAAAATGAAAATAGAAAATTCAAGCTCTTGTTTGCAATTTTCGTATGTTTTACTTGATGGATGAATCATTGTATTATCAGCCAAAGATTGAAGTAAAGAATAAATACTCTCTTCTCTATTGTCTCTTGACCCATTTTCCCCATTATTACACTGTCAACGATTTTTCTCAATTATTTATATGCATTTTTTTCTCAAATATTTATATTCATTATGAGACATCTCTAACAGGCCTGGTTTTAATATATGACCCATACCAATGAGAACATCTTAGAAGGAAGCCCTAATGAACAATTAGGCCTCGATAAAATAATGCTCCAATGAGATGCAATTTGAAGTGAGTGACCCCATTTTTTTTTTCATCCCACTAAAAAATTTAAAATATGGAATCAAATTTTAAACCTCTCTTTGTTCTTCATTATATTTATAATTTAAGGTTTTAGTGGATCTTTACAATCATCAAAGTGTTCTCTCAGGCAGAAAAATTCCTTCATTTGTAGTAAAAATTTAAATAGGCCATTGATAAAAGTATAAATAATAAGATAAAGGTACAAGAAATGAAACTAGGTACAAATAAATGAAGCTAAAAACAAGATACATAACAACATATACAAAGTAATGAGCAGATGTACCAGTTGGAAATTCGGTGGGAAAGTGCTCCCTTTGATCTCTGTGTACCGAATTAGAGAAATCAAGGTTTTTATTTTTAGATGTCATCAAGTATGGGAGTGGATGTGCATGATACATTCATACTTTGCACCCCTTTGAGGCGACTTTAAGTCCACTTGTACCAAAGATGGCCATGATGCCCATGCAGAAGATTCACATGAATTTAGGTTTAGGCATGGGTGATGTATGATGATGCACAGGAGGATCTTCAACTGATAGTTTGTTCCATGGGGTCTTGGATAGTGCTTGATAGCAGCTCCGGCAGGCTGCGTAAGTGCTCATGTAATCTTGTGACAATAATTATCATTTGAAACCATTGCAACACTTCAGTAATGCATCAATTTGATAGGTAGTCCTCATTCCTCAGTGCCCACAGTAAGCATTTGACCAACTTTATCAAAAAAAATAAACTTGACAAATTTAAAGCACCCTGCATGGCGGTATTCCCAAACGGTGAAAAAATCAAGTTCGGAGGCATCGATAATTAGCTGTAAGTATCAAGTTGAGTGAATTATACATCATTTATTCCCCAAACGGAACCAAAGAGACTAAAACATGGAAAGCATGCAAATAGCAGTTCGACTAAATAATCTTATGGCCCGCTAGCGTTCACACGAGCAATAAGCGATACACGAAGTCGACATAAAAAGGAAAAAAAGTGATGGCGATTGGAAATGAATGGGAACCATCACAGCCTTACCTGAAAGCCTCATTTTCTGTACTATTGATTCTTTCTCCCATACTTTACTTCCCTCTATTCCACTCCACTTCTCTTGCTCTCTCTCGCGCCTGCCCCCTCTCTTTCGCTCACGGCCCCACAGTAACTCTCTCCCCCTTCTTTCTAAAAAAGGCTCTCCCTTAAGGCTAACTTTTACACAGCTCCTACGTAAAAATACTTCATTTGCTGCCATATCTTCCTCAACAAGCCTTGCACCTTATCCCAAAAATGTCAATCCTGTGGCTGCCAACAAACCCCCAACCAACAGTTGTCTCTCTCTCTCTGCCCAAATCTCTGTAGGAAGGCCTCACCTATGAAAGGGTGTGAGAACCTTTGTCTGAATGGAAGCTTGATCGCAGTAAAAAATGTTTAAAAATAGATGAAGTGACGGAGGAGTATGGGTTTTGATGACAGTGGAAAGGAGAGGTATAGGTGACGGCTAAGCAAGCAAAGGATTTTCTGACAACCTAATAAGGTACTTTCTCCTAGGGTAATGGGTTGGCACTGTGATTTTAAGAGAGACAGTAGAAAGGGAAGGAGGTTGTTGATGGGATGTATTGCGTGCATGGTAAGTGTAGCGCCCCCAGGCACAGGGGTCGTTGACCTACCCGAATCAACCAGCGGAAACACTTGTGTGAATGTCGGGGTGACCGACATTTCTCATGAAAATCGAGGCGAGTCTCCTTTTTATGCGGGATCTCTACCCCGAATCTAATCTGCATATACTTGTACAAGCAGTGAAATATATCAATATATCGATATATCAATCACATGGAAGTATCACGGTCACTTGGGCCCTAAGCGATACTCATAATACATACTAACTATGAATCAACTATATACCAAGTAGTTACAGAGTTACAATATTTTCACTCTTATCTGATACATATATTAAAAATTAGACGACTACATTACATGTATATATCATCAGCAAGAAACCCTTGACGGCTTTCTTCTAATCCTGATCCTAGAATGAGTCGTCCCTCATACGCTCCGTACCTATAAAATAATATCCTGTTGAGGGTGAGCTAATGCTCCAATAGTGGAATCGCCTGAGGTGGGCTACTCTCCACCTAAGTGCGGTGCGTGTTCCAAAATAAACATACATTGTGAATGCATGATCCTGCTTGAATGTCTACATGACCAACTCGGATCAGAGTCCTCACTGGAGCTCTCTCACACTCGCCTAAGCCTCGTAGGAGAATTATTGTTTTGTTAGTGGACAACCCTCCGATGTATATATATCAATTGGGTCGTCTCCGATGATTGATATTTTTAATTTGGACTACCCTTCGATAATTAATATTTTTAGAAAACCCTCCGAACCATT
Organism: Tetrastigma voinierianum; assembly: GCA_016808115.1. NCBI lineage: Eukaryota > Viridiplantae > Streptophyta > Magnoliopsida > Vitales > Vitaceae > Tetrastigma > Tetrastigma voinierianum. The sequence goes on along the minus strand of JAEQBH010003831.1, from coordinate 128,337 downwards.
TTCTCTAGACTCATCTCATGCACTCACTCCTATAGTCCTAGGGCGTTCCGATTATATGGAATGCATGTATGCCAATTCAATACGATCTAATCCACGTACAAATATGTAAACATGCACATATCCACATAATATCAATCACATAATCATGTCATGTAAATTAATCAATTCATACACATCAAAATTAGCTCACAGGCTAATGATCAAGAAACCGAACAATTCTACTTGAATTACTCGACGAACATATTAGTCGCAAAAATTATTTTGAGAACCTTTGTTTCGGGAATAGTGAAACCCTATTCAGAAAATTCACAAATCATCGGTTCCCTTAGTGAAGGTTCTGACCATTTCGGCCCTATGCATATCACAATACAATTCATTTCATAATTTATGAATTTAGCACCCCATAACAGCCACGACAGTCACGAACTGTAAAAAATTTCTAAAAAAATTTCCAACAATTCGGTCCCAAGTTTTGGGACCGATCAAACGGCCCCTCACGGCCTCATTCAGCTCAAACATCGAAAAAATTACTTAAGAGAATAAAACCCAGAAGTAGGGAGAACCCACACCTCGATTTGTCAAAATACTCCAAATCCACGTGTCGCAGCGTAGCCGTCAGCGTAGGCATTTCATGCTTGTCGCAGAAGGCTGTAGACGGTCGGATCGCTCGTATTTCTAGAGAGAAGGAAGACTCTCTCTCACTAGAACTTAAAATCCTTAGCCAGTGTCCGTCCCCTGCATCCCACGTTTTTTTTTCTTGCCTTTTGAGTCAATTTGAAGATGAGTCTTTGTAGCTATTTTATTTTATTATCATTTAAAATTTTAAAATGACCATTATGTCCCTACTTTCCCCAGTTTTGACATTCGGCACTATCTCGGTCTTCTATTTTCATCATTTCTCTACTCATGCCACTTATGAAACATGAGTACGTGTTATGTGTGACTTTAGTCGCATCGAAAATTGTTTTACGGCACCCGAAACTCGATACCTCGAAAATCGTGTAAATTCGGGTGTCTGGAGTCGACCAGTACACGTGCTAGCTAGATTTCGAGAGACGATTCCAACAGTGAAATCAGTTTCGTCATCCGAGATCTAGAGAATAAATTCCGGATTTTTTTACGAAGTACAATTTTGTAATCAAAATTACGATTTTGCCCTTTTCGAGAAGTGGAATTTCTGGTCTTACATTCTCCCCTCCTTAAAGGAATTTGTCAAAGATTACGGACAATCATAATCACTCACATGCATATGCGTGCGCTCTACCATGCATGCTTGATCATTAAATCTTAAGCGGCTAAACGTGCCTTCGTCCCTAAGCGAAGGGATAGATGGCGCATCAGTATATAGTGCTCACGTTGACTCATCACTCCCATAGTGTCGCCATAGCACTCTCACTAGCCTCCACGGTCTTAACGCAAAACTGATCACGGCTATCCAAAAAACATGCGGTCCCACCATGAGTCCGTCAGTGTCGATCTCTATCTGTCCCCGATCCACACATGGTGGTTGGGTATACTTAGGAGCATGGAGCGTGAAATACCTCGTGAACACACGACATGCTGAAACGTACTTGCGTAACCCGATGCATAGCAGTGCCTACTCTCTCGTAGTATTTCAAAGTCAAAACCGTCTAAGCGGTAGCTTCATGTTGCCGACGACCACTCCTCTCTTAGGCATCACCTTGAGAAGGCGTGATCTGACCTCGAACTCACAGGGTCGGCGTCCGTATAGCTCTTACGCCGGCTCTGAGCCGTGAGGAAAACGCTGCGAAGTATCAAGCTCACCTTCTCGAGGTGTCTCTAATCGAATCGGGACCCGGTGATGGAACTCTCTCCCACCTCGGTCCAAGATAAAGGTGATCTACATGGCCTCCCATACAATGTCTCATATGGTGTCATTCGTATACTCGTCTGATAACTATTGTCGTAGGCGAATTCCACTAAGGGAAATTGCTCCTCCCAGCTACCCTTATGATCCGGGACGCATGCTCGCGGCATGTCCTCTAACACTTGTATATAATCCATCTGACACATAACCTACCCTGACCACTTGCTTGGTGTGCTTAACCTCCCAGGTTCACAATCACGGCAATCTAATGGGTATCAGCCTAGTCCATGTCGCCAGATGACATCCGATATCACAGAAACCCTTGTCGGCTCATAACCTGCGCCAATTTCGAATGGGTATCCAAATCTCGAGTCCTCGACTCACTATCATTCAACTTTAAGTCTACGCGATAGCTTTGTCAGGTGTGTTTTCATCGCGAGTCCTCCCAGGCTCAATCACTCGACTCTAAGTCATGTGATGCTTGACCGTGTTTTTCATTTTTGGGCAACATAATTCTTCGGCTTGCAGCCCGGGCTGTTACATTCACACTGAATTGGGATATCTCCCGAAGGTCTCTTACACCCATAAATTAGATATCTTCCGGAGTCTGCTGCACTGACTCACAGGGCTTCGCCTTAGGGGTTCACGGCCCCCTTTTTGCTTTGCCCAATACACTTGAATTACTCTTCACTTCCTGATTCGAACTATGAGTCTTCATTGGACGTAGTCCTAAAGACAAACTCAACCCACACTCTCCAAGAGTGGTGAATGACGTCTTGTGCACCCACACCCAGGGCTCGTAGCGATGTTACAGTGCACCACAGTCTGATAATGCCATCTTATGACACTGATTTGGGGTCCGCGCGAACAGGATCTAGAAAATCTCTCACTAATAATCCCGACCTATCCGATCAACTCTCACCTACATCCTGAGAGAACATCTATACCTAGCTTCTCTAAAGGCCTTAACCTCTAAGCCCCAATCCAGTCGTGTCGGTGTAATGACCGACGAGTTACGATTACTAACAACCCAGATGGTACATCCCAGCTCATCCATGTCAAGACGACATTCGACAACCAATATGTCTACCACCCTAAGGTCCACTACGCTTCCGTTGCGCAACTCTGATCTGTCCCTGACTTTGACCCGCACTCTGGCCCCTACGGCTTTATCTGTCTTCTTTGGAAGTGCTTGTACTTCCGGCGAAGCGGTTCCCTCGACCCAGTACTAGGGTGTGGAGGAATGAACTGTATACTCTCTTGTTACATAATGCTTTGGGACTACTCTGTCCCCCAAAGTCCTAGGATCCACGTCTGCAGGCGTCGAGTCTCACATGCCTAATCCACGGCCACTGGTCTTGTAACTGCGTGTGAAGTAGAAGTCTTACCTCTTCCCCGAACTTCGGTGATCCTCCTCTTCTTTACCAACGCCGCGTCAGGAATTGCTTTCAGGAGTATCCTCGCTCTATCTCTCAATAAGTGGGGTGTCCCAACCATGGAGTCCATGTCAGTAGGCGAGAGTCTTTACGATCTGCCAGAGATGAATGACTTGACCCGTTCTCGAGATCTCTGTATGCCAGTGATCCAAGAGACCTCGTATCCTCGAAGATTGACATTGGTCTCTCCCGACTCATCAACGCCTTGACCTTCTCGGTCGCGGCACGCGTCGGCGACACCACGTGTCCCAAAATCTCGCCTCGGTAAGCCCAGAAACTCACATGCGAACTTGGTGTACAGCGATGATCTCGATAGCGTAACCTGATCTCAGAGTGATGCACTCATGCTCCCGCTCGGCAGGAGTAGATCAAAATATCATCCCACGAAGACTAAACAAAGCCCAGTCTAGATAGGGTTGGAATACCTATATGAGAACCATGAATCTTCTTTGGTGCATTCGTCGATCTAAGGCATCATAGTAAACTCAAAGTGCCCATGCTTGGCGTCTGCCATTTGTCTTAGGGATACGTATCCACGACCCTCGACTGATGGTAACCGGTCACGAAGGTCTATCTTAGGTAGACTCGCTCCTCTCAAGCCCGATCAAACAAGTCATCGATCCTCGGTAACGGGTACGATTCTTGGTCGTAACCACATTCAAGCGCACATGAGTCGATACCCACGGTCGAAGATGCGCCACTTCTTCTTATAAATAGAGCAGGAGCGCCCCATGGTGAAGTGCTCGATGCGATGAAACCTTGTCCCGATAAAACACATGGCCCCGGACTCACGAGTTCTACTGACTCAGGTGCCATCCTATGCGAAGTCTTAGAGATGGGTGACGAGTGTAACTCCGATCTGAAGTCACGACCCTCTGTGGAGGTGATCGGGTAGCTCATGCGGAAAAACATCCACATGCTGTGAGCTACTCGGTAGATCAGTCTGGTCTCTGCCTCGCCACAGGAGTGGGCTGGCTAGCCTGACCCGCTAACTATCCACTGACCTGGACTCGCTATCTTTGTTTGGGGCAAAATCATGCTTGTCCCCACAGATTCCTGCATGAGTGCAGGCTGCGTAAAGCGATAACCTCCTGCGCTCTGTCGATGCTTGACCACCTTAATTTGTCAGTCAATCCATCCACTAGGATGACATCGAACTCGACATGTCCATGATCCTCGGAGTCCATATGAGTAGAGTCCGAGATCTCCAACTGCAACCTCGACATATCATCTCTATTCTCACCACACAATCACAGGGGAGAACTCACGTACAAAGGCTCCTCACAAGGTCTCTGAGGTCCTTGCCCATTTCCACCATATTTGGGCTTCGCTTCTCTAGTGGAACCACGACTAGTCTAATCCCCAGTAGTGTTAGAGGTAATCTCAGCCTACAACACCTTCTCTCTATATGAACCAATGAGTACGTCACCATCGGATCTCTTTGTGAATGTCGGAGGATGATCGCCTCACCTACGGAGGTTACTGGATCTCCACGACTACACCTTTGCGCTAGCATGTCTGCGATAATGTCCCTTGTAATCCTGAAGCTTCAACAAGGCTGCATATGAATATTGGTGGTGCACGACGGTACCACAATGGAGCGCCCTCGTCGCCGTCCTCAACTAGCCATCTACACAGTTTAAATGACAAGTTCAATCTAATCACGATATCTCTGAATTGAACCACGGCCGAGACACTATTCATACACATAAATCGAGTGTATACACATTGTCCTTTGCATTTACAAGTAATGCAAGGCAATTACACTATACATTTAAACATTTTTTTTATCAACAAAAATTTCTATTTTTTGAAAATTTTATTTTTTCAAAATTTGTCTCATTTTATTTTAAAAAAAAAAATTTTCTCCAAGATACCTCAAATAAATTCATGAAAATTTATTTTCTTCTATTTTTCTTTAACTTTTACACGGCTGTAAAACTTTTTAGAAAAAATATTTTTCATCATATAAAATTTTTTTTCACATTTTTACCATCGAAAACACTAAAAAAATTTATCTACCTATTTTTTTTTTTCGTTTTTTCATCTTCTTTTTTTTTCATTATTATTTTTTTTCAGCCATCGGGAAATAATTAAAAAATACTTATCCCAAATTTTTTTTCATTATTCTCCAAGACACCAATAAATTTATAAAATTTAATTTTTTTTTTCATTTTCTTAGTTTACACTAAATCTTAGAAAATGATTTTCTCATCTAAATTTTTTTTCATTTATCGGAAACTACAAAAAAATTACATAACCTTTTTTTTCTTTTTCCAATAAACCAAATAAATTACAAATTTATTTTGTTTATTATATTTTTTTCATTTAATTCGGAAAATGGTCCGCACTCTCAAACCTCCTTATACACACTAATCTTAGTTTTCAACCTCAAATTTATTAAAATTTGATTTCTTTATCCAACACTCAAATAAATTTATTCAAATTGATTTGCTTCTCCTCATTTTAGCCTCTCATATCTATACATGCAAAGGGGTTTGAACACCCGCAATTCCTACACTCAATAATTTTATGAGTTCACTTTAAAATTTATTTAAAATTTTATTTCATTGTCCTTAAAACCAAATAAATTTAGTAAACTTTATTTCTTTACTGCTCCACTATTAACACTATAAACTCCAAAAAAAAATTTCCTATGTGCTATCTACTAAGACACCAACCTCATACACAATACATGATCACACATCATCTATGTTATGCATATTTTTTTTCACACAACATAATTATCAAATCACACAAAACACATCAACATGCAAGTGTCCTAGTTTTGTCCCGTGATTTAGGTAATCCCATACATAAACTCAACATCGAACCACACCTGGTGATGCTCTTACACCTCAAAGACTATGGCCTAAAGCCCAATCCCCTGCCTCCTGGTAGTCGTGATACCCAGGGCTCCATACTGCCGTGACGTCCTAAACCTCGGTCCGTTTGACTACCCAACCCGCGGAACACTTCATGAATGTCAATTCGACATTTCTCATGAAAATCAGGCAGAGTCTCCTTTGTATGGGAGCTCTACCCAAATACAAAATCTGTGACATATACCGTCCCAAACAAGCAATATAATTCATTATATCTAATAATATATCCAATCACATGAGTAATACGCTACTCTGGGCCTACAAACGATACTCATAATAAGCTACCAATCTGGCGAATCCAACTATATACCAATTAGTTACAAGAGTTACAATATTTTCACTCTTATACAATACATATATTAAAATTAGACATTTCAATACATGTATATATCATCAACCAAAGCCACAACCCGACTTTCTTCTAATCCTCAATCCCTAGGATGAGCCGTCCCCTCGCACGCTCCCTGTACCTATAAAATAATATCCCTTGACTGTGGTGAGCTAATGCCCGCAGTGGAATCGCTCTAAGTGGGCTACCCACCTGGGCTAAGTGCAATGTTCCAAAATAAACATACATTCAAGCAAATGCATGATCCTACTTGAATGTCTACATGACCAACCTGCATCCTCGAAGCTCATCGACTCTCTCACACTCGCCTAAGCCTCGTATGAGAATTATTGTTTTGTCAATTAGGTCGCCTCCGACGATTGATATTTTTAATTTGACTACCCTCCGATAATTAATATTTTTAATAAACCTCCGAACCATTTTCTACTCATCTCATGCACTCATCCTATATGCTCCAAAGGCATATGGAATGCATGTATGCTAATTCCACAATAATCACATAAAATTTGTAAACATGCACATATCCACATAATATCCAATCACAATCATGTCATGTAATTAATCAATTCCATACATCAAAATTAGCTCATCGGCTTAATGATCAAACACGAGCAATTCTACTTGAATTACTCGACTAAACATATTAATTTGCAAAAATTATTTGAGAACACTGTTTCGGGAATAGTGAACCCCTCGGTTACTATTCCCGAAAATTCACAAATCACTCTCCTGCTCACTCAGCGAACCCTGCCTCACTACCATTTTCGCCCTATGCATGGCTACAAATACAATTCATTTCATATGAATTTAGCACCCCATAACAGCCCGACAGTCACAGACTCCAAAATTCTCAAAAAATTTTAAATTAAGTCCCAAGTTTTGGGACGTATCAAACGCCCCTCACGCCCTGTCCAAATTTCAAACATCAAAAGTACTTAAAGAAGGAATAAAACCCAAGTAGGAGAAACCCCACCTCACGAAGTTTGTCAAACTCAACCGGTGTCCACGTGTAGCCGCTCCGCGTAGAGCAGCTTTCCTTCTTGTCCCGAAGACTGCCGACGGTCGGATCGCACGTATTTCTAGAGAGAAGGAAGACTCTCTCTCACTAGAACTTAAAAATCCATAGCCACCGGCCCGTCCCTCAGATCCTAATGCTTTTTTCTTGCCTTTAGTCAATTTGAGAAGATGAGTACTGTAGCTATTTTATTTTATTATCATTTAAAATTTTAAAATGACCATTATGTCCCTACTTTCCCCAGTTTTGACATTCGGCACTATCTCGACCGTCCATTTTCATCATTTCTCTACTCATGCCACTTATGGCACATGAGTACGTGTTATGTGTGACTTTCGTCACATTGAAAATCGCTTACGGCACTCAAACTCGATGCTCAAACGTGGTAAATTCGACTGTCTTCCTGAATTCGACAAAATTTATCAGGTTAGCTAGATTTGGCAAGACGATCCCAACGGCGAAATCCGTTTCATCATCCGAGATCTAGAGAATAAATTGATTTTTTTACCTAAATTACAATTTTAGTCAAAATTACGATTTTGGTTCTTTTCCGTAAATTGAATTTCTGCCCACAAGAAGGGTGACGGTGAATTGGGTCTCAACAATCCCATTGTTATAATCTTGTATAACTTAAAATTTTAATTGTTAGTTTATAAAACATTGAAATTAACATGGTTTCATAGGTAAAGAATATATTATCTATAAAATTAAGAATAACCTATTCTTATAATCTTAAACCTAAACCAAACAATTATAATACAACAAATCCTAATTCAGTAATTTAATAAATATTAATGGGAGTAAACTATTTTTAAATTTTATAAATTGATTTCTAAAAAATGTAATTTCATATTTGCACATCAAATATATCAATTCACTAAAATTTATATTGTATATTTATTTTGTATTTCAACTATATGTTTACAACAAAAAAGTAGATTTCAAGTATAACATTTATAATAGATTTTATTTTTGTCCATATTTAATTCTCATTATACCTTAAAGAATAATAATAATTACGTGGTCATAGTTACTTACTTAAAAATCATTATTTTCAAATTTATTTCCATTTATAATTATGTGTTTTTCTTTATTATTAAATTAGACTAATATATTTGACTGTCATGATCGAAAAAAATTTATCGATAAATTTGAATTACAAATTTGTCTTGAAAATTAAGGTTTCAAAATTTTAAACAAATTTAAATATAAAAGCTTAAATAAAATAAGAGGATTCTAAATTAAAATTCATAAGTAAATAACAAGCACATTAGAGTTCCATAACTATATATCCTCCAAAAGGTGTACGAAGTAAAATAAAAAACAATGAGTTGATGTTACAGTGAACTGCTAAGGGAAACAGAATAAAATATCCAAAAATAGTATTCCCAAATTTATAATGAAGTGACCTTAAGGTACATACTAATAGACTTTAGGAAAGTATGTGCCAAGATTTATAAAATGACAAGGTTTACAACCCACTTCAATACTTAAAATAAAAATAAGTAATAAGTATATCCATGGCACTCGAAAATCCGCATTCTCGCTTACGATAAATGGTAATTTCGCAAAAACCGAATTTTTCTAGATCTCGATGACCTAAACGACTTCACCGTTGAATCGCCTCGCGGAAATCTAGCTACCACGCCGAATTTAGCTGGAATTCTGAGATAGTCTAATTTCACGCTTTTCGAGGCAACGAGGAGTGCGACACTGGCACTTTACGAGCGGCCCAAGAGCGCCACGTACAAGCTGCGGGAGAGTCAAACATTGAGCTCATGGGCTCACATGTAACACATGGCATCATGCCATTGGGAGGGAAATCTCATGGTTGATAAGAGGATAAGGTGTAATCCTCTCAACCAATAGGAATTTGACATGTGGCATTGAGAGGACTTTTCTCTTGACCAACCTTGACCCAAATCAGTTTGGGAGAGGGAAAGAGAGAGAGAGGGACCAACCAAGAAAGGGAGATAGAGAAAGAGAGGGTTTTTAGAGAGAGATGCTCCACCTTCTCTCTAAGTTTCCCGAATGACGGACGGTCAAGAAGGAGCAAGAGGAGAGTTGATCCTCATGTTGAGAGCTTCTCAAGGCCAAGACCGGTATTGGGGAGTTTCGACAAACTCCAAAAAAGGTAGGGGTTTTTCTCCTACTTGCTTTACTTTTTGCTTAAGGGCTTTGTAATGAATGTGGGATTTGTCGAGTACCGATGGTCATGCCTTGCCCAAAAGATTCGACCGACCGAATAAACCCTTGAGTGGGTTTGGACAGTTCACCCGGACCGCTTATGCGACTTGTGGATGTTGTGTTATTGCCATGAGTAAATAACATGCTGATTGTGATTTTGTGGGCGGTTCCAAGATGAACCGCCGGATTGTGCCTTAGCCCATGTAAGCTAATCTTATGTTATTGTTGTAAATTGAATAACATGATTTATGGAATCAATTTTGTTAATATACGCATGAGTGATATATTAGCATGTGTTGAATGTTTGTTGTGTCATTGCATTGCACTTAGGTGGGGAGTAACCCAAGTAGGGAAATTCCACTACTGGGCATTGCTCACCCCGTCGTGGGACCCCCTTTCGTGCAATCGAAGACCACTCTGGGGATGGACGCATCCCGGCCTTAGAGGGCGGAAACCGGCCAAGACGGCCTTATTCAGTTTTCTAAAATTTTGGGCAAGAGGCCCACAGTTTTGTATAAATTGTAATTAAATACAATTGTAAATAAACTCCCTTTTTGTATAAAATTTATATTCGTCAGATGGATGCGCGGGCCCTCATAATGCTTTTACACGTGACGCGCCTCATGAACAGACATGTAGATTTCCGTGGGTTGACGGGTAGTCAACGGACACCCCGGTTTTGGGGCGTTACAGCTTGGTATCAAAGCTAAGGTAAACGACAATTTTGGGAGCTCCTATGGGTAAAGTTAGGTATACGATATACCTAGACTTTGTGGGACTGGATGACTGTACATCATTGTGCATTCCTGGGTGGAATTAAATGTGATGTGTGTGGTATAACATGTTCATATATGTGAATTGTGTGGAACAGATGTTTGTGAATAGCATAGGAGAAAAGTTGAACACTAGGGCCGAAAAAAATATAACCTTAGGTGTTCCAGAATTTATGGGTAGAACGGTCCATAAATAAACAAGAAATGAACGAAAAAAAATATATATATTTTTCTGGACAATGCTCCAGTTTTTGAACATGAACAGATTGGGTTTTGTGGAATTCTGGAAAATAATTCCAGTTTTTGCACAAGGGAAAGAATTGTAATTAAATTCTAGAAATTTAGAAGTGGGTAAAGAGCAGTGTTCAAGCACGCATCTTTGGGGAGTAAAGGTGGAAGAAAGGCTACTGGAGTATTTGAAAATAAAAAAATAAAAAATTTTGGTGCAAGGCGTAATAGAATGGCTACGCTGGGGCCTCAAGATTGGGTCACGACTGCATTTGAGGTCGACCTGGTTTGGTTGAGGGCTGGACTGTTGGCCTTTGGTTGTGATAGAATTTTTATGTCGTGGACATGGGTCAAGGGATTCAAGTCGCGACATCGAAGTGAGGTCGCGACCTGGTTTAGGCTTGAGAGTGTTGCAACTTGGATTTTGAGGTTGCGACATGGAGGAAGCCTTGAGGAGCAGCTTGAGGTCGCGACTAGAAATGGGTGTCGCGACCTGGCTGGGCTGGGTAGGACCTAGTTTGGTTGGGCGTGAGGTCGCGACCAGGAAGTGGCGCCAAAGCGAATTCGGTCCGCTTGGTCATTGAAACGGCCGCTGACATGGATTTCGTGTCGCTGACCGAAGTCCCACTGCTGGCGGAAGTGAGGTCACGACATGGAAACAATGTCGCGACATAGGTGAAAGTTCCGTGGAGGTCGCAAACCTGGAAAATGAAGTCGCACCGCTTGGGTCGGGCAGAGAGAACAGGTCACGACTCGCTGAGGTCGCGACCGGAGGCTCGAGCGGTGTCGCGACACCAATTTGATGTTGCGACATGGGTTAAGTTTCGTGAGGTCGCGACCGGAAACGATGTCGCCCACTTGCCGGGTCGACAGCGAAGGAAGGTCACGACTTCGCGCCACGACCGGGCTATGCGCCGACTACGCACGCTTGCCGCGACCGCCTATCGTATGCACATATGCGCCTCGCATTAAGTCGCGACGGTAAGACGCAGCTAAATGCTCACGATCAAGACCGCCACAAGAAGCAGGGCTACACCTGGTTCGTGTGCACACTGCGCACCCAACCCGCTTTTGATTCGCAGACCGCTTACAAATAATTGATCAATCGGCTCATGAACACTATTGACAGGAAAAAAAAAAGTACAAAAATTTTAAAAATTTTCTTGTGTATGATTTAATATATGGAATTTTTATATTGCAATTATTATAAATGCAATTACGTGGTATGTGAAATTTTTTTCCCGGTATGTGAATAGTGTCTCGGGGCTGTATTTACACCTTTTTGAGATACGTCATTATTGTTGCATGTTTTGATTGCGTGATTTTGTGTTTCAAATTGCGTTAAGGACATATACATGGAATGATGTATATGAGAATTATGATTGTACTAAGTATTATGTAGGGAAAATTATATGCATGGTGTATAATGCGATAGGAAAAGGAGAACGTTAAGGTTAGGAACTATAACCTTAGGGATCGGGATATGAAATGAACATGAAAGTCGGAATAAATGAATTGAGTGGTTAGCGTTAGCACCACTAGGAAGCGAACGGGGGTCGGGCCACTCATTGTCAAGTCTATTAGCACTGCAGCGTGACTTCTAGTTGGGATCGAAATGAAAATTAAATGAATCTTGTTTCCATCGGAGAAGCATGTGATGGCTAGTCGAGGGCGGACGTAGAGGTCGTCCACGGGGTGCTAGCCAAGCACCACTGTTTGACCGCCAGCCTTGGCCGAGGTCGAGGGAGTGCGGCCGCCGCTATTGCACAAGCCAGGCAAAGAGCAGCCGTGAAGCAAAGATCTACATATTTGCGCACCCAGATAAGGGTGCTGGTACTAAGAGGAAGGAAGATTCATCTTCTTCCAACCCGGAAAGAAGCAAGACTTCAAGCCGCAGGATATCCGTGACAAGGCCAAGGCTATCGCATAAGGCTAAGATGGGACACCTAGTCAAAAAGGCAGGCGTGATGATGTGTTACTTCTCGGCCGACACTCGACACTGACGGATCGCCAAGGAGGCAGAATCCCAGTTACGCTGGACACCTCAACCCTAATTATCGCGAGACGAGTTAGTTGCCGCTTAGATGGGCGGGGATGGTGTGGCTACCACTGCCAACAAATGGGACATATGAGGAGGAATTGCCCTCAAAGACAGGGATCCCAGATTTTGGGACATCGCTGTCCCAGCCACGTAGGGACGGGAGAGGACATGCCTTGTTCCCTCCACCCCTAGTATGGGATCAAGGGAACCTCAAGATTGGCCTGTGGTGCCACACCCGAAGACCTAATACTCTCAGCAGACGGTCACACGGGCCGTGGCCGAGGTAGGCCGAGGCTGAGCCACTGTGATGCTGCCGAGAGTCAGATCGCGGGCGCATGACGGTTACCACTGCCACCAACCCTGCATATGAGGCGAGATTGTCCCAGAGGCAGAGATCTCACTCGCACAGACCGAAATCGCTCGGGGATAGCTCTGACATGCAGGTACGTATCTACTCGCACTTGTTGACTAGAGAAGTGCTTAAATTCAGATGCATCATATTCATTCGTTGTTGCATCTTGTGTGATGGATTCGGGGCTTAGAGGTCGAGGCCTCAGAGTAGCCAAGTACGGGTGTTCTTCCCAGAGGTGTATGTATAGTCACCTGGATAGGTCGATTGTGTTCATGTGCACAAGAATATCGTATAGCATGGGTGTGGAGGCATAGCTGAGATCGATTAATCGTGTTAAGTGTTTGATGGTGCGGTCGAGTACATTTACAGGGGTCAACACCGCATAGGGTGTCGATTAGTAGGTTTGACTAATAAGGCGACATCTAAATGAGTCAGACCTGTTAAGAAAATGGAATGGCCTTGGCTGCAATTCATATGCATCGGGCACCCTAGAACAATAGGAGGAGTGCATGGTGTGGTTTCTCGAGGATTGTTGAGGGTTGACCAATATTATTTATCGAAAGTGTGTCCACTACAACATCTATGGTTGTCCAACCGATACTTTCGGAGGGTTGTCCATATGGATACACATCGAGGGTTGTCCATATGATACATCTGAGGGTTGGTCCATACGCATCAATCGGCCTGGGAGGGTTGTCCAATTGATATACATCGAAGGGTTGTCCATATAATATCAATCGTCGGAGGGTTGTCCAATTGATATACATCGGAGGGTTGTCCATATGATATACATCGGAGAGTTGTCCACAACAGATTACCTGAGTATATCCACTATTTACACGGAGGGGTTGTCCACAAGCAAAACAAATACTTTTGTTTGGAAATGGTTTTCATTCATGGAAAAATGCATGTTTGAGTGATAGGAGTCGAGAGAGACTTTATTATGGACATACTTGACATGCTATCACCCGCACTTGTAGTCGAGTGACAGTGAGCCTGAGAGACTCGAGATGAAAACACGGGGTCAAGCACACTTAGACTTAGAGTTGAGTGATAGGAGTCGAGGGTGACTCGAGACTTGGATACCTATTGAAATTTCATTAGCGACAGGAATCGACAAGGGCTCCTATGGATGGATGTCATTCAAAGACATGGATTAGGTTGGATCGATCCATTGATTGAATGTTGATTGTGACCTTGGGAAGGTCGCCTACACACCAAGGTGGATTGTGTAGGGTTACATATGCACGTGGTTGGATTTAGAGGTGTGTGCGTAATTTCGAGACCTAAATTCTTTAAGGGGGTGAATGTAGACCTAAAATCCAGATTTCCTAAGGAAGGATAAATGGTACTTCAAAAATCCGAAATTTTCAGATCTCGATAACGAACTGACTTCACCGTTGAATCGCTCCTCACAAATCTAGTTACCATCGCCGATTCTCAAAAGGAATCTCGAGATAGTCGGAATTTCACGCCGGCGGCACGTAGAGGAGCACTGACACTTAAGACTTTATGAGTGCCCAAGAGGTGCCACGTGTCAAGTCATGGGAGAGTCAAACATCGTTTCGCGGCTCATATGCATACATGGCATCATGTTAATAGAGGGAAATCTTTGCTTATCGGATAAGAGATAGTGTAATCCTCTCAACCACAGGAATTTGACATGCAGACTGGTATGACTTTTCTCGACTCAACTCGACCCAAATCATTGGGGGAGAGTGGGAGAGAGAGGACTAACCAAGAAAGGAGATAGAGAAAGACAGTGTTTTGGCAGGCGCCCACCTTCTCTAGTTTCCGGCACGATCTTACCCGTGTCGGAAGCCGGAGCAGCAGGGAGAGCTGGGATTCACTGAGAGCTTCTACAAGACCGGTATTGGGGAGTTTCGACAAACTCCAAAAAGGTAGGGGTTTTCTCCTACTTGCTTTACTTTTTGTTTAAGGGCCTTGTAATGGATGGGGATTTGTTGAGGCCTCGATGGTCGGGGTTTCGGGTTCCAAAAGATTCGGGACCGACCGAATAAACTCTCGAGGGTTTGGACAGCCCACGGATCAAGCTGTTGATTTGCGGTATGTTGTGGGCATGCCATGAGTAAATAACATGCCGATTGTGATTTCGTGGCTGCCCCAACATGAAACTGGATTGTGCCTTAGCCCATGTGAGCTAATCTTTATGTTATTGTTGTAAATTAAATAGCATGATTTATGGAATCAATTTCATAATATACGCATTGAATGATATATTAAGACGTATCACGTTTGTCGCGGCTACTGTATCAAGACTAGCGAAAGAACCTGGGTTATGTAGAAATTCCACCACTCGCATCGCCACCCCGTCGCGACCCCCTCTTTTCGTGCAATCGAAGACGCACTTGGGGATGGGACGTGTGGCCTTAGAGGCGAAGAACGCCAAGATGGCCTTATCTGTATTTTCTAAAATTTTAAGAAGAGGCCCACAACTGTATGCTAAACTGGGAATAAATACAATTGTAAATAAACTCTCAGAGCAAAATTTATATTTGGGCTGTGGATGTGCGGGCCCCGTTGGGCCGCTTACACATGTACGTGCCTCATGAATATATATAGAATTCCTCGCTGGTCGACGAGTCAACTGGACACCCCGGGTTTGGGGCGTCACAATATCAACTAAAAAATAATTTAACTTAAAGTCAATTGAAGTTATTAAGTAATAAGTATTAAATTTTACCAAATACCTATTAAGTATGTTTGATCAAATAATTTAATATCACATTTAAAAGTTAAAAATAATTTTTAGTAGTAAGTCAAAATAGTTACCCTATTCTTAATTTCAAATGTCTTTGCTTCATTTCCCATATTTAATGAAAGTATATTTACAACTATAACTTTACATTTACAACTTATATTTTATAGTAAATAATTTTTAAGTAAATAATTAAAATTTAAAATAGTAACTATGTCAATTTAATTATTTATAATAAATTTTAAGTCAGAATTTTTATGACACAACTCTTAATACTTAAAGAAAAAATTAATAAATAAATTTTAAGTCAATAACTACTAGTAACAATTTAACTAATAGTTAACTAAAATTACTAAGTAATAAGAATTAAGTTTAAATAATCACCTTTAAATTCACTTCTTAATAAAACATTATTAACTTTTACTATTTTTAATCATATATTCATTCTAATAAATACATTTTCATGAACATGTTAATATCAAATTTTTATAATATATATATTAATATCATTTTTTTCTGATAAAAAAATAGATATTATATATCATTTTATTATCATATTAGTATTTCAAATTTTATTTTTTAAAAATGATTCAAATTAAAAGTCACTTGATATTATATAAAGCCTATACTTCAGCGGTTGTAGACCCCAAATTTGGGCTCTAATTATTTTTCATTTATTTTATTTTACTTTATTTTGATTTATCAGATTATGATTTTATTTGATTAGATTTTTTTTCCTTTTTTAATTATTATTATCATTATTTATTTTATTTATTTAGATTTTTATTTTATCATTTTTCTTTTAGGAAGCTGGGGGATCCTTTTCCTTTAGGGGGGTTTTAGGGTTAGGTTTGAAGATTCCCTATATATAAGATAGAAAGGAGGACTACTTACAAAGAGAGCTGGGAAAGAGGCTGGTCAGAAATATGGGATTTATCTGGGTATGCTGGAATTTTTTTTGTGAGACTAGGCATATGTGGGATGATGTCGGTGACTAGGTTGGCATTCTTCTTACAATGTGTTTTTCTACGTATATTTTAGTTGGATTTCATGAGATTGTTACCCAAATTTTTGGTTTTTCTATTATTAAATTCTTAAATAGACTCGTTAGTTTTCATTCTCGCCAAGACTTCATGTCTAATCATATTTTCTATTCTCTCATGTTTGGTTTACTCATTCTTCGACACAACCTAGTTCTGTTTTATTTTATTATTTAATGCTATCTGCTTTGCTCTTAACATTCATCATTAATTGCTTTTAATATTCATCATTGTTTTATTTATTTAACTCATGCATATGGGCTCTCACTTCATCACCATATATTTCATTTTCCTTCATTCCTTTTAGTCATTCCTCCTCACATGTATATTTGCTTTCCATGTATGATTGTTGGTACATAAAACAAATACCTACCTACCATCTGGTGTTGTGTACTCAGGGTTTCTAAGCAATTAACTAACCAAGATAACTCATTTTTAATGTTTTATCTAAATAACTTTATTATTATTTTAGTTTTTATTATTGTTATTATCTTTACTATTATTATACTCCCAATTTATTAAATCTAATTTTAAAAGTCATGTTTTCCATATTTTTTATATTTTCAAAGTGTAATAAAAACAAATCCAAATTTTATTAAGTTTTTTTTCAAATAAGTAACAAATAGTAGTTATGACAATAATAATAATTTTAATTTTATTTCTTAGTATCTCCAACATAAATCTTACTTTCTAAATTTTACTACTATGATTGTGACACCTCAAAACCTCGGGTCCTACTGACCACCGTCAACTCATGGTGACCCGTGTGTCTCATATCATGAGACGATATAAAAATGGCCCAATAGGGCCCATCATCATACTCAGCCCATACGGTTACAAGACCATACATTTCATAGATCTAAGAGTTAATACATCACCCTAATACAAAACATATATTAAAACTAGGTCGCTCTAATATATACACACAAAACAAGAATCACACACATCCGCCCGCTCATAATCCCGCCTCTAAGGAGGCCGTCGCTGCACTGGCCATGTACCAAAGGGGGTCCCACGACAGGGTGAGCTAACGCCGAGTAGAGATAAATCCTATAAGGGCTATTTCCTCATTTCCAGGTGCACATGCAAATGATCATTTCACGCCAAACTAACAACCAACCCTGCATACATGTTATCCCGCCATGGAAAAAAATCTACATGCATGTATGAGACGACACTCTACATGGCCTAAGTACCGGGTCAACCTCCGACCCACCACCGCAAGTGCCAATGGGAAATCGCATCGAAATAATTCCTTCTCACAACTCGTAGTCTATGTGATATTTATTTAATCGCTGGTGTCTTCGGGGCAACGTAACTTTTCGGGTCTCACCGCGGTCTCTTACACTCGACATTTTTCGGCTTTCACCGGTGGATACGCTGCCTAACCGTGCTTTCTGTGTTTTTCACGAGGGGGTATCTATCCCTACTTGCTACGCCCGACACATTTCATTTTCCATTTTCATTTAACACTATGGAACCTAATTTTGACTTCAGTCCCATTCCAAACCCATATGATTCAACACCAAAATGCAAGTACAAATCAGTACCATGTACACACTCTCATGTAATGTGGTGTTAACAAGACAATCAATGCAATGCACGAAAGCACTCCGCACCAAACCCATGACCAATGTATGAAAAACCTCTACATGGACATTCTACACTGCACTATGTGTGTGCTATAAATACTCATGTCTAATGCACACAACATTTCATATATTTAACATACATGCAGTCATGTTAATATTCCACAAATTCAAATCAATACATCACATAAGCATGCACTAACCAAATTAGTTCTAGAAAATTCTGCATGGCATTCATTCAAGTAATAACAAGCCAACTTTGATTTTAAACTCGAAAAATAAAGACATACAAGAACATGCAATAACCATATTAGTTCCAGAAAATTCTGCATCTGGCAATAACAAGCCAACTTTGATTTTTAGTCTTAAACCCGCGTAAAAACAAAGACATCCAAAAAAATATGCACAACCATATTAGTTCCAGAAAATTCTGCATGTTAATATTCACAATTCTGCATGTTATTCATCAGTCATCAGTTCCAGGAAAATTCTGCATGTTAATCCTGCATGAAAGTCCATAAAATTCTGCATGTTTTTTTTTTATGCATACAATAATACACCAAACTGAGTTTTCTTCAGTATAAAAAAAACTAGAACATTCTGCATGTTAGTCATGCATACAAGGATACACCAAACTGAGTTTTCTTTGATCTAAAAACCTAAAACATTCTGCATGTTAGTCATGTATGAAAGCCCATAAAATTCATCATGTTTTCATGCATACAATAATACACAAAACTGAGTTTTCTTCAGTATAAAACCCTAGAACACTCTGCATGTTAGTCATGCATACAAGGGATACATCAAACTGAGTTTTCTTTTGATCTAATAACTCCAAACATTCCCGCATCTTAGTCATGCATGAAGCCCAGAAAATTCTTCATGTTTTCATGCATACAATACTACACCAAATTGAGTTTTCTTCGCCTAAAACCTAGAACATTCTGCATGTTGGTCATGCATGAAAGGATACACAAAACTGAGTTTTCTTGATCTAAACACCAAAACATTCCCGCATGGGCCTGTAAAAATTCTGCATGTTTTTCATGCATACAATACTATACCAAATTGAGTTTTCTTCATTTAAAAAATCCCAGGAACATTCTGCATGTTGGTCATGCATGAAAGGATACACAAAACTGAGTTTTCTTTGATCTAAACACCCAAAACATTCTGCATGGAAGCCTATGAAAATTCTGCATGTTATTCCTTCAAACAATCACATAGCAAACTCAACCAAATGCCATTTCCATGGCCCCAAACAAGGAAATAACTAAAGAAGAAAATCCCTCACCTCTGAATTTCTTCTTCTTGTTTCTTTTCTTCCTTTCTTCTTTTCTTTCTTCTTTCTCTTTCTTTCTTCTCCCTCTTCTCTACGAATCATTTGGCCATCTCTCCTCAAACTACCAAGTTGTTTCACCTAGGGGAGCCCACCTAACATCCATTTGCTCACACTTGGTCAACTCAAGACCAAGTGTTCTCCATGCCACAATCAACCACTTACGCTCATGCATGAGGGTTTGGTCTCCACCCAACTCATGCAATCCTAAGGGCATGATGACTAGCTCCACCCATGTGCCAAGTGTCTCCCATGGGGTGCCACATGGCACCCCATGGTCGGGCCTTATCTCCGCCTCAAAATACATGCAAACCGACAAGCCTTTAATTTGACGCAGCTTCATTTGGTCTTAACTAGATTTCGCAGATGATTTCTAATAAGGCATCCGCTTCGTCATCCGAGGTCTAGAGAAAGATATTTTGTCCGTACTGCTCCGTTAAGAATTACCGATTCGCCATTTTAAAAAAATACGTTTCCCGGTTTCACATTCTCCCCTCTAAAAGAATTTCATTCCGAAATTCCCCGCATACATACAAACAATCAACCACATTTATATGCAACAGTCATTTAAAAACATTAATGACTAGAAAACGCACCTTCCTCTTCAAACAAGAAGGATAGTCATGCGGTAACGGTGTCCTCGCTCCCATGTCGCTCCTCAACTCCTGGGTGTCGCCATAACACCCTCTCACAAGCCTCACGCCTTACCACGCAAACCCGCCTCGCCATCCATGATACGACCGGTCCCTCCTCGGTCCCATCAAGATCAACAACAAGCTCTCCCAACAAACACTATGAGTTGATCCTCGAGTACCTGAGCATAGAGACGTGAAATACCCCATGAACGCTGATTAAACTCGCGGCGGGCAACGCCAACCGATATGCACTCCGCCCCACCCTCTCGAGTACCTCAAGGGTCCACAGTACCTGGCGACACCTTCCCTCGGCTTTCTCCGACCGACCACTCCTCTCTTAGGCATCACCTTCAAGAAGACATGATCGCCCACCTCGAACTCTAGAGGTCGTCAGCCGTGATATCAAGATAACTCTTTGTCTGGCCCGGAAGCGCAAGTGAGACGCCGGACGTGACCCACCTTCTCGAGGTGTCTCTAATCAACTGGACTGACGGAGCTCTCTCCCACCTTCCGTCCAACATATCAGATCGATACGGGCCTCCCCGTGAGAGCCTCATAGGGTGCCATCCGAATACTCGCTTACAATCAAGTATCAGAAGTAACTCTACTAAGGGCAAGTGCTCCTCCTGGCCTACCCTTGAGATCCAAGACGCATGCTCGCAGCATGTCCTCCAAAACCGGTTAGTCCGTCGAATCGACCATCCGCCTCGAGGATGAAAAGCAGTACTCATCGACAGCCGTGTCCCCATGGCCTTCGAAACTCTTCCTTAATCGAGCCAGAAACCGGAGGATCCCGATCCGATACTATGGAGATTGGAACTCCATGCAATCATACTATCTCCCGTATATACAACCTGCATAATTCCTCCAGTGTGAAGGTCATTCGCACGGCCAGAAATGTGCCGACTCAGAGCCTGGCCCACTATAACCCACTATAACCCATCGCATCATGCTTCCCGATGTCGTGGCAAGAGTAGATCCACGAAGTCCATCGTGATGTGCTCCGCTTCCCATTACGCTATCTCCGATAGTTGGGTAGCCTGGCGTCTTTCTGGTGCTTTCGGCCTTGACGCAAGCGCATTAAGACGCGAGTCGGACAAAATCCCCGAACATGCCCCTCTTCATCCCGCTCGATATCTGCAGCGTAGTCCATGATACATCCGCCGGTGCCACTGGATGCACGGCGAATGGGAAGCGATGGAACTCCTGAGGATCTCCTCCCTGAATCCAGTCGGCAGGGGACCTGGCGAGTCCACATCGCGGACTACCATGCGTGTGGATGGCGGTAACCGATCCATTTGTGCCCTAGCGTACTCGGCCCCACGATGGATACTGATTCTGCGTCTGCACTGGGACTCTATCCTGCACTTAGTAGAGAGGGGCGTGGCCATCATACTTCCCAGTACCTTGGGCACGCTCATCGTCTTTGCGATCTGACCTTACTTATCTCAGCATCGCCACTCTCGGGTATACTAGCGATGCTCCACACCGTGACTTTGCATTTGCGGCGCGCCGGCCACCACATTTGCCTTCTGGGATGGTATTGTCTGAAATTAGTCGTAATCTTCAAACTCCATCCCTACTTATTTGCCCTCGTATTTGGGGTCTCGCTGCGTGAAGTGTATTTGGACTTTGTGAATTAAAAACACCTCTGGCTGCTCACCATATGAAGTAGACGCCAAATCTTCAGGGGCGAGACTACGACCCGTTTCAGTGTCGTAATGCGGGGTAGTGCTGTGATTCTTCAGCTACTTAGAAGAGCTGGCCAAGCCCTGACCTTCGGTTGCGCCAGACACACCCTGGTCGAGTCCTTGACATCCGCGATTACCTTTGTGTACCTCACATCCTTTAGGATAATGGGACAGGGCTGAAGTAAGCCTCATCTTGATTCTGGGCGGCTCGCTCACGTAGGTCGTCAGCGTCTGAGCTTGACCTCCTTGGGTCGACCTTGTCATAAACGGCGCTGGCGGGAAAATCCTCTTATAAACCTCACCTTAATACCCTGACCCAAGAAACTGCGTATCTCAAAGGCTGACTTCGGTCTCTCCCACGGCTTCATCCACGGCCTCAGCCTTCCGGGTCGGCCAGCACGCTGAAGAGTGACACCCGTGTCCCGAAGCCCACCTCGTGAAGCCGAACTTCGCACTTACTAAACTTGGCATGGCGATGATCCTCAGGCGCAGTGAATTCTCAAGTGATCCTCATGCTCGCTCCGTTAGGAGTGATCGGTATGTCGCTCCAGCAAAGACCACCACAAATTAGTCTAAATAGAGGTTGGAACACCCTATTCATTGGAAGCCATGAATCTGTTTGGTGCATTCGTCAATCCAAAAAGGCATCACGTAAACTCAAAGTGCCCATCGCGTCTGACCTTTGTCTTAGGGATATGCGCCTCCACCAACTCTCAGCGTGGTAACCCGGTGCGAAGGAACACATCTTAGAGTAGACTCGCGCCCCCTCGGTGATCAAATAAGTCATCAATCCTCGGTAATGGATCTGGGTTCTGATTGTAACCACTGTTATTTGTATGCGTAATCGATGCATAGTCGGGTCTTATCCTTCTTTGCCAAATACGTGCCAGGAGCACTTGTGGTGAAGTGCTTGATACAATGAGCCCTTGCCCGAGTAACTCTGTATCTGGACCTTGAGCTCTCGGCTCAGCGGCGCCATCCTGTCTTGGAGTCATAGAAATAGGCGACGTCCCGGGGCTCTGCTCAATGCGAGTCATCTCGGTGGAGGTAATCTGGTAGCTCGTCAGGAAAAATCCTCGTACTACTTAAACCACGGGAAGTAGACTCATATCTGTCTGCTTTCGTCCTCCGGAGATGGGCTAGCTGGCGGCGGAGTATTGCCGTGCCATCGTGAATCGTACCGCGATTATGGGGTGAAACATCGTACGTATTCCCTGAAACCTGACCTGAAGTGCGGAAGTGCGGTGTGTAGGCGGTAACTCTCATCACGATCACGATCTATGACAACCCGATGTCGCGTCCCGGCCAGTCCGTCCAGGATGACCGCGAACTCGACATGTCCATGACGAAGGTCACCAGTAGGTAGAATCCCGGAGATCTCTAACTCACATCCTCGACATATCCGATCAATTCTCTCCTTAGTCCACCAGGGGAGAACTCACGTACAATGGCTTCGTCTAAGGTCCAGCCTCTAAGCCCGATGCTCACCACACGAGATACGTGATAAAGGTCGTGCTGAGTCAAATAACACCCTTGCCTGGCGAGAAGAGTAGAAACATACTGAATCAGCGGTAGTGCAGCCGGCTTGCGGGTGTCGCGAACACGCCCTTGAGCCCCGAAGTCCCGGCGTACACTGCGCCCTCGACCTCGGCCCATGCTGCGGCCCCGCTGGCTGTGCGTGAACACTCGATGCTCGGTGTCGCACCACAGGCCCGATACACATTCCACGGCCGTCTTTGGGGTCGGGAGGAACATATTGAGTCTGCTCATGTCTCACTGATGATCGGGATTATGGTGTCCCTTGATCCTGAAACCCACAATATCGAGGGCGATTCGCCTCATGTGTCCGGTGATGGTGACATGTCATCTTCCCGGCGGTAGTAACGGACCCTGACCTTGGCCCTGTTGGCTACGGCCCCACCCCTGAAACCCTCGTGGAACAGAAGTCCTCTGCTTCTTTCCCGAGCTTGAAGAAGAAGCTTGGCTCCCCCTCTTCTTATTACTGCTTTGCATCTCGGATGCTACGGCGTCATCCTCTCGCTCGATAATCGAGTTGTCGCAACCATCGAGTCCATATCTTGTAGGTTGTATCTCTGATCTTACCCCGGATGGACAACTTCAGCAACTTGAACTACGACCTTGGCGTCGGTGGCCACAAAATCATCCCGCGTGCCAACTCGTAGATCTGGCTCGTACTCGAAGTCTGATCATCGTTTTCTTTGTCTCATTTCGAGAACTCGGGCCTTCGCATGTCTAGCCAGCCCAGGAAAAGTACTTCCCCATGAATGATCTGCGAAATCATCCCATGTCATAGTCTCAAGTCCTGGAAGTCGTGACCCACTCCACGGTCACAGGACTCGCTCAGAGATGGAATGAAGCCGGCGTAATCAGAGTGATATCAGAGGTGATCTCGCGCCGGAGAATCCTCTGTCCCAGCGGAACCAATGGTATGCTCGCCGGGTCCCCTCCTCCGTGAGCGTCGGAGGGATGGTATGCCTTGAACCTCTGGAGGTTCACGGCACCTCCACGACCTCTAGGCGCATCGGCTGTGGCTGTGGCTATCGCGGCACCCATGGCCTCTGAAGGCCTGTGATCAAAAACGAGGTGGTGGTCGACCATCACCGAGTGGGCCGACCTCCTACGCCCCGAGTCCTCTACTTGCCATCTCCTACAGCAGTCAAGCGGCCAAGTTGGAATGTTTCGTGTCAAGCGTGCTTTGTCTTAGACCAATAATATGCTTAATATCCCCGAGCCATCGTTTGTTTCCCGGGAACTTCACAAGGTTACGTTTCTACGACCACTAGTGTTCGCATTTCCTATATACAACCTACCACGTATATAATTCACGTAATTTGCACACAATCATGCACATCTGATCAAGCATAAACGGAAAACACACAATGCATGTTGTGATCTAATCTTGTCCCGTGGACTCTTAGGTAACTACCTAGACCTTGATATCAAACTATGATACGGATGTATCAATTCAGGCACTAGGTAACTCTAACTTTCCCGAAGCTATACATTTTTGTGATGCTCCACACACATTAGACATGTCCTAAATCATGCCCCACCAAGCCACAGGTATTCGTATACCCCTAAGCTCGATATAATTTGTGACACCCCAAAACCAAGGGTCACAAGTGACTAGTCGACACAAAAACATTGTAATCTATATCATGAGACCCATACATGATAAAATGGCCCGATAGGGCCCATCATCATACTCGTCCATACGGTTATAAGACCATACATTTCTATAGATCACAAAGTTATTACATCACTCTAATACAAACATATATTAAAACTAGTCGTTCTAATATATACACAAAACAAGAATGAGGCCAGTCAGAAGCCCGGCTTCATAATCCGGCCTCTAGGAGCGTCGTGCACTGCATTACCTATCCTGTACGAAAGGGGTCCCAGCCCAGGGGTGAGCTAACGCCAGTAGAGATAAATCCTATAAGGGCTATTTCCTACCTAGGTGCACATGCAAATAATCGTGCATTTCACGATCAAACCCGACAACCAATCGGCATACATATTTATCTATGCTGGAAAAAATCTACATGCATGTGACGACACCTATACATGGCCCAATCTGGGTCAACCTCAACCCACCACTGCTTGGACAAGTGCGATGAATCGATCTTGAGTCAATTAGACTTCCATCTCACAACTCGTAGTCTATGTGATATTTATTTAATCGTTTTGTGTCTTTTTGGGCAGAACTTCGAGGGAGTCTCACGTGGGTCTCTTACACCCTTCGACATTTTCGGGCTTTCAGGTGGATCTGTTGTCTAACCGGGTTTCGGGTTTCACACAGTGGGGTATCCTATCCCCTACTTGCTACGTAGACACATTTCATTTTCCATTTTCATTTAACACTATAGACTCAATTGGCTTAAGTCCCATTCCCCAAGCCACATGATTGACACGAATGCGGTGCCAAATCGGTACCATGTACACACTCTCATATAATGTGGTGTTCTTATACCTGATGCAATGCAATTTGTGCCCTTTGCCTCAAACCCATGACCCGATGTATGAAAACCTCTACATGGACATTTCTGCAGTACACTATGTGTGTGCTATGAATACTCATGTCTAATGCACACAACATTTCATATATTTAACATACATGCAGTCATGTTAATATTCCACATATTCAAATCAATACATCACATAAGCATGCACTAACCAGTTAGTTCTAGAAAATTCTGCACTTTGGCATTCATTCAAGTAATAACAAGCCAACTTTGATTTCAGTCTTAAAACTGAGGAAAAACAGCACATATAATAACATGCAATAACCATATTAGTTCCAGAAAATTCTGCATTCAAGTAATAACAAGCCAACTTTGGTGCATAGTCTTAAAACCGGAAAAACAGCACATCCAAAAATATGCAATAACCATATTAGTTCCAGAAAATTCTGCATATTAATATTCACAATTCTGCATATTTATTCATCAGTCATCAGTTCGGGAAAAATTCTGCATATTAAATACTGCTGTAAAGTCCATAAAATTCTGCATGTTTTTTTATGCATACAGTAATACACCAAACTGAGTTTTCTTGATTATAAAAACTGTTATTCTGCATGTTAGTCGTACATACAAGGAGATACACCAAACTGAGTTTTCTTTGATCTAAAAACCTAAAACATTAGCATGTTAGTCATGTATGAAAGCCCGCCAAAATTCATCATGTTTTCATTATGCATACAATAATACAAAACTGAGTTTCTTCAGTATAAAAACCTAGAACATTCTGCATGTTAGTCATGCATACAAGGATACATCAAACTGAGTTTTCTTTGATCTAATAACCCAAAACATTCTGCATCTTAGTCATGCATGGAAGCCCAGAAAATTCTTCATGTTTTTCATGCATACAATACTACACCAAATTGAGTTTTCTTCAGTCTAAAAACCTAGAACATTCTGCATGTTGGTCATGAAAGGATACACAAAACTGAGTTTTCTTTTATCTAAACACCCAAAACATTCACATGGAGCCCAGAAAATTCTGCATGTTTTTCATGCATACAATACACCAAATTGAGTTTCTTCAGTCTAAAACCTAGGAGCATTCTGCATGTTGGTCATGCATGAAAGGATACACAAAACTATGAGTTTTCTTTAGTCTAAACACCCAAAACATTCTGCATGGAAGCCCATGGAAATTCTGCATGTTTTTCATGCATACAATACTATACCAAATTGAGTTTTTCTTCAGTCTAAAACCTAGAACATTCTGCATGTTGGTCATGCATGAAAGGACTCACACAAAACTGAGTTTTCTTTGATCTAAACACCGAAACATTCTGCATAGGCTTAGGAAAATTCTGCATGTTATTCCTTGAACAATCACATAGCAAACTCAACGAATGCCATTTCCATGGCCCCGAACAAAGGGAATAACCAAGAGGAAAAATCCTCACCTCTTGGAAGTGTGTAGGATCAGTTCTTGATCCACCCAAATCTGAAACAATGGAGAGAAAAAGCCCTCCTCCCTTTCCTGTTTCTTTCTTTCTTCTTGTTTTCTTTTCTTCCTTTCTTTCTTTTTCTTTCTTTCTTTCTCTCTTTCTTTCTTCTCCTCTTCTCTACGAATTGTTTGCCTTCTCTCCTCAAACTACCAAGTTGGTTTTGACCTAGAGCCCACTAACATCCTTTGTTTTGACACTTGGTCAACTCAGACCAAGTGTTCTCCATGC
The DNA here is from genome assembly GCA_016808115.1 of Tetrastigma voinierianum. NCBI lineage: Eukaryota > Viridiplantae > Streptophyta > Magnoliopsida > Vitales > Vitaceae > Tetrastigma > Tetrastigma voinierianum. The sequence continues at coordinate 100,511 of JAEQBH010003831.1, read as the reverse complement.
CCACTGACTTGACCACTTTCATGCTCGCCATGAGGGTGGCTTGACATTGGCTCCACCCAATATGCGATCTAAGGGCATGACACTTGGCTACCATGTGCCCAGTGTCTGTCTAACTGCCATGGCACCCCATGGTTGGCGATTCGGAGTCTCGAAAATACGTGCAAAGCAAGCCAGTCTCGAATTTAGCCTTGATTCGTTTGGTTCAACTAGATTTGAGATGATTCTACTTGGCGTGATGGTTCGTCATCCTAGGTCTAGAGAAAGATTTAGGGTTTTGTCTGTACTGTTCCGGTTAGAATTACCAATTCGCTCATTTTCAGAAAAAAGAAAAAAAAATACGTTTTTCCCGGGTTTCACAATGATGCCCCAAAACTGCGGTGTCTGTTAACTACCCGTCAACCTACGGAAAATCTATACTTATCTCGAGACCCATACCTGAGTAAAAATGGCCTCTTGGGCCCATAAACCAATACTCATCAAAATATATCCCAACCAAATATATTACATGGTTCAAGAGTTTTTACATTACTCTTAAATCAACATATATTAAAATTACAATTCTAATACATGTTATACCAAAAACATCAAGCCACAACCCGGCTTTCTTCAAAATCGGCCTCTAAGATGGCCAGTCTCCTCGAGCAGCTCCACATTGCACAAAATATATTCCTCGGCCAGGGGTGAGCTCTCAGCCCGATGGTGAATCACCTAAATGGGTTACTTCCCACCTAAGTGCATATGCAATGGTCCAATGTAAACACACTTAAGCAAATTCGTGATCCTACTTGAATGTCTAAATGACCAACCCATGTCTCAAGTCTTCACCAACTCCCTCACACTTGCCTAAGCCATGTATGAGAAAACACCATTTTCAAAACAAAACTTGTTGTTCTCGAAAATACACTACCGAGTTTAGGTAAAAATATGGGACTACCCTCCCGGCGAATGTGTTGGAGAACCTTCAAAACAATACATGGGCTCCTCAGACTTGCAATTACGGATCTCTCCCAACACCATTCTCCGGAAGAAATCATCCATTGAAATTCCTTTATAACCATGTTCGTTTTAATTTTTCTTTCATGTCATGCACACACACAATTTCTAGGATTTACCGGTGCATATGAAATGCATTATGCCCGATTCAATACAATTTATACAACACGTGCGATACATCATCATGCATATATTGACATAAATTAAATCACAACAACATGTTATCCATTTTGATATTAACATCAAATTTAGCTCATGACTAAACACAATTCCACCTGATTTATGCACACAACACATGGGCGTTTTCGTGTTCATGTCAGGCTGATTTTAAAGTCTAGCGAGCAGTGGGCTGTCGATGCGATGACCACTCCATACACATAGGTTCACTTTATGGGCAAGATTCCCTTCATTCAGGCCTCATGCACACCCACGGCATAATTTATTTATTAATTTATGCAGTGAGAATTTGCCCAAGCATTCATGGTATCCCGACAAAGCCCTAAGAATTTTCACATTTCGGTTCCAAGTTGTTGGACCGATCAAACGGCCCCTCACGGCCTCAATCGTACTCAACCATCAACAAAACACTTAAACAAGAGGTAAAGCAAGTAGGATAAAACCCCTACCTTCACGGAGTTTGTTGAAACTCCCTAAAAGCGGTGCCCACACGTAGTCCTCGCCGCATAGAGCAACTTTCCTTCAGCCCCAGAAAAAGAAATGCAGAAGCGGTCCGTCGCGGGATCTTAGAAGAAGCCCTCCCTCTCTCTCTAAAATGTATCAAAGAACTAAGCTCAACACCATTTTTCCCTCTCACACACGTTTGGTCTCTTTTTTGAAGGGGGAAGAGAAGATATTCTGTGGTATGTTGTCTTCATATATTAAACATTCAAATATGCCACTTATGTCCCCTTTCTTGGATTTTGACACTTGGCGTTATCCAATGATCCATTTCATCCTCTCTACCATGCAGCACTGTGTCACGCGGTACATGTTATAAGTGACTTTTGTCATCACATGTTGTTTCTGACTTAGATGCACACCGGTGCCTTGACGATGCAAATTCAGTATCTCGGAATTCAAACGAAATTCAAATGGTAGCCGTTGCAAGACAATTCTAATGGTGAAATCCGTTTCATCATCCGAGATCTAGAAAATTTTCATATTTTGACCGGGAGCCATGATTTCGCCGTTTAGAAAATTGGGAATTTCTGGGTCTTACAACTCTGAAAAATTTTCTCAGTTTTTAAAAAATAGTTTCTTTAAATTCTGGACTGAAATCATTTTCTTTCATTCCTAAAAAAATCACAAAAAACTCTTTTCTTTACAAATTTAAATCGTCTTCTTTAACTTTTGAAATGCAAACTCATTTTTCTTTAATTTCTATAAAAAAAAAATCATATTTTTCTAATTTAAATTTAAAATTATTTTCTTCCAATTTCAAAAATTTCAGAATTTATTTTCCTTATATCAAAAAGAAATTCTTTAACATTCAAATTTTCAAAAATAACTTTATGATAATTTCCCAAATCAAGTATTCTTTTTCAAATATTTAAATTTCAAGTTCATTCTTCTCCAAAGTGACATTCTTTTTAAAACCATATTTTCGTTTTCCAAAATTACCTTCCCACCCGACTTCGTTTAAAAAATTCCAAAAGCAAAAGTTTACTTTATAATTCCAATAAAATTGGAAAGCATATACAGGTTCCTCCGCGTCTTAAATAAGCGACCCGTAGTGGGGGCGAGCATCTAATATATCCCTTCATTAAATGAATTTGGTATTTGTTTATAATATGGTTTTATATTTTAATCATGAATGTTTCTATATTTGTTATTGCATTAACCTGTTTTCTATAGATAGAGCTTTTGATTCACTGTCAAGGTACACACTCCTTCCCCGTTTTAGCTGGTTATTTATTTATTTCTTATAAGTTTGATGTAATCTTGTACTATCATTGTTGTTTATTTCTTGGTATCCATTGCTTGATTAATCAGTTGTCATACTTGCCTTATTTGATTTTGATACTTTTTAGTTATTTATTATGTGTTTAATATGTTTTGTTATAATTGTTGTTTGTCTCACGGTATCCTTAGATCGATTAATCGGTTATCATATTTGTCTTAATTTAATTATTAGAGCATCTCCAAGAGGCTAGCTAAACCTTCCCCCTTTAGCTATTTATATAATAATATAAATATTGTCTCAAGAGGATAGTTATCACTTCTTCTTCCCATTACCACCATTTGGCTAGCTACTTACGTAGGCAAAAGGCGCTAGCTACTCGTTTTACCAACAACGCTCCAAAGGAAGGCTTCATCGCGGAAGATCGAAGCCATCGTCTTGAGAAAATGAATCTTTGTTTGCTTAGTACCGATTATAAATATGACCATTGAAAAATTCAAAATTTAAAATTTTGAATTTCGTGACCGTTATTAATAAAAATCAAAATTTTAAAATTTTGTTTCCTCTCTTTGTGGGTGCTTTGCACAGATAGAAAGACTTAATCAAAGTGGTTTGACAGAGAAAGACAAGGTTTGAGTTAATATTTTCTTACAAAATAGTTATCTTTTAATGACATGGTAATGAGTTTTGTTGTAAAAAATTTCAGATTCGTGATACCAAGAACTTATACAAGGAACTCAATAAATCTTCTTTTCCGTTTGAACATTGTTGGAATGAGTTAAGGTATCAACCAAAATGGATGGAGGATTCTCAAGCAAAGAAACAAAAAACAAAACATAATGCTACTCTTGGTTCAAATTTTAAAATGTTTTATTTCATGATCGTTGTAAAAAAGATCGTTATTAAAAAAATTTTAAAAATTAAAATTTTGATAGCGTGGCTTAACATGACATGTAGTATATCAATATGGTGATGACATGGCATACTATATAGTATTTTTAGATTTAATTATTTGAGAAAGTTAGTTAAAGTTGGTTAGAGTGGATAACAAAATAAATATGCGTTGTTGGAGTGACTTTGAAAAAGTGGTTAGTTAAAATAGATAATACAATATTTTAATATATTTTGAGTAGCTATTTTAGATAGCCTTGTTGGAGATGCTCTTAGAGACCCAACTTTAGAGGCTTACAGAGGTGCTATGGATCTTCACCATACATTTCCAATAAGTAATCTGACCATCGGACTGGGCTTCCGATTTTCATAGACACCTTTTTTTTTATTAGGAGTCAAATTTGGATTTTGCACTTTAAAAAAAAAATTAATAAGTGGCGACTCCAAAACCGTTTTTAAAATTGGTTTTTCAAAAATACACAAAAAAGGAGTCTCGTCTTTTTCGTGGGAAACGCATCATAGGCAAAATACGGGGTCCGCATTGTCAAATAATGGTAATAATATCGATGATATAAATATATAAATATATATGTAGGCATATAAGATAACGGTTGTTGAATATAATATGTTATTGGGGTAGGTTGGGATGATGGGGATTGATGTCATTGCCTCGTAGTTGGGGTTTTTGGTTTTTACGGGAGAAAGGGCACACATGCCACACGTTTTACAACCACCTCTTTGAAGCCCACACAGTCTGTAGTTATCTCCCTCTCCGCCACTTAGGTTTTATTTTCCCTTCTCTTCTTCTCCTCTTTTTCATCTATCCCCCACTCCAGTATTCTTATACGATGCACATACTTTAAGCCCATTCATTTCACGAGAAGGAAAAAATTAAAAATGTTGTCAAATTCGGTTTCTTATCATTTCAACTGAGAAGTCAATAAACATGTGGCTACTAAATATCTACCTTTAACTTTTAAAGCCAAAAAAAAAAAAAAAAATCTTTCATATTAATACTATCAATAAAAAATATGGACATCCAAATAAAAAGTACATAGTTAATTTTATAAATTAATTAAATCATAATGAATATAATTATACTTAATTCAATTTATTGTTTATTATTTAATAAACAAACATATTTTATTATTAGCTTATGTGACCTAATTAATTAGGATTTTCATGAAGCACCATATTAAATAATTACTTGAATTTAAAATCAATTTATTTTATTGTATAATTCTATATAAATAGTGAAATTATTGAGAGAGAAAAAAGGAAAAGAGTTGGATAAATTTTCGAATCTTGTTGTAATTAAATCAATAATATTTTCAACTTAAAAGAAATAAGAGATTACATATTTGTTTAAATAATATAGGGAAATTTATTATATTTTAAAACATTTTAATTTCATGGTAAAAAATTTTCTTTTTAAAATAAAAATAACATTTTAGCTTAAATTTTTTTAATATAAATCTTATATATTTGGTAAATATTAATTTTCCTATCATTAATTTTATACAAATAAATAAAATTTTATTATATTAACTAAAATAAATACAAAAATTTGAAAAAATTAATTTTTTCAAATAAGTTCAACTATCTTATATATTTTTTATTTTCCTTGATATTAATATTATCTATTATATTAATTTTTTCGAATACATTTTTATTTTGGAGCACCATGAGCAGCTTGGGAGGTCGGAAAGACTAGTGGAAGGGACAGCTAGTAAGGTAGTAGGAGGATGGCATTATAGGGTATTCCATACGCAGAGAGGGGAGATTTAGGCATGCCACATTGGGAGGACAAACATGATAGCAAGGTACACACTCTAGGTTCCTGCATTTGGATGCATCTGGACAGGTGGAGGATGATGAAATGGTTTTAGCTTTTTGGGTGAGTGAAGCTAGGAGGACCTAAAGATGATTTTCTAGAGATATCATTAGGATGACTTTCTAGGGACATCATTACCATGACTTTTTAGGACTTCAGTTGGAGGGAAATGGGATATTGACAAAACAACATTTTCTTTGGCAACTTTCTTACCGTTTTCCATAAACCAAACAAAATAAAAGCAAGTACAATGGGAAGATCATCACTACCTGCATCACCAAGACATCTGTTTCGCCATCTGAATTATCTTCCTACTTCGCGCATCCTAACATCACTTCTCCAATAACTAGAGGAGACCATGAACAATCCTTCACTGCATCAGTTGGGTTGGAAGGGATTCTGTGATGCCCCCAAACTCGAGTGGGTTAATGACAGTCGGCCATGGAATACTCGTAGATGTTGGGTAACGGAGGCACCACTTACAGAAAATCAGGCGGGTCTTTCCTTTGTACAGGGAGCTCTACCCAAAGTACAAAACCTGTCCCAATAATCAACAATGACCACACACGAGTTAAATCTTGAAAGTAAAATAATGGCCACTTGGGATTTGCATGTCTCTAAGTACATCAACTATATACAATAGTTCAAGAGTTAATAAATTACTCTTATACAACATATATTAAAATTACAACATTCTAATACATGTATACATAATAATACCAAAGCCCCTGACTTCGGCTTTCTTCTAACTGACCTCTAATGATTCTTAGCCTTCAGAGTCGCTCCACAGTACTGAAATGGTGATCCCTCGACAGGGTGAGCAAAGCCTGGTAGAGATAATTTCCTACATGGGTAACTCCCCACCTAAGTGCACATGCATGGCAAACAATCACATTCAAGCAATGACATGAACCTACTTGAATGTCTACATGACCGATCCATGTCTCGAGTCCTCATGAGCTCCCTCATATGCCTAAGTAGAGATCTGAAGTGGAAATCACAATTTTCAAAACAAAAGCTTTTTGTTCTCGAAAACTCACTACCGAATTTCGGTAAAAATATTGGACTACCCTCCGAGTCGAATTGATTGGAGAACTTCCCAAAACAGTCATGGTCCTCATCCGAAGTGATCTGTTGGACCGTCTCCCAACCCCATTTTCTGGAAAATCCTCCTTGAAATTCCTTTCACAAACTTTTTCGTTTTTGTTTCATTTCATGTCATGCACTCACACCTTATATTCCTAGGTTGCCTAATTGCATATGGAATGCATGATATAAATCTGACACATTCATGCTAATATATTCACATGCATATATATTAGCATAATTAAATCCACATAAATCATGTTATGCAAATCCACCATCAATTACATAAAATTAGCTCACATGGGCTAATTAACAAACCTGGCAAATTCATTTGAATCACTTAACATCATAAAAATTCACCGCAAAAATATTCATGTCACTATTCCATGAGCGGTAAAACCCTCAGATTCTTGTTCGCGACCACTAAAATATGATTTTCTCCCACTCGGTTCAAAAAGATTTTGAGGCCAGAGTTCTGGCCATATTTCAGGCGTTCCTAATGTTTACACAGGTTCTTAAACAAGGATTAACACAAGTAGGAAAGATCCTACCTCTTGGAGTTGTCGAACTCCACCAGAGTGGTGCCCAGCGTAGTCCTGTAGCGTAGAGCAACTTTCCTTCTTGCTCGTCAGCCAGACGATCCGATCGTAGGAATCCTAAAGAGAAGGTGCACCTTCTCTCACTAAAACACAAAACCAGCAGCCACTGTCATTCCCGTCCAACCACTGCCCATTTTGGTCTTTAAATTTGAGAAGATGATACTATTGCACTTTTTTGTCTTATTCATTAAACATTTCCAAAATTCCTTATGTGTCCATTCTCTTGGATTTTTTACACTTGGCACTATCTAGGTCGTCCATTTCCATCATCTCTCTACTCATGCAACATGTGTCACATGAGTGCGTACGATAGGTGACTTTTGTCATCACATGTCGCTTTCTGGCACGGATACACAGTGCCTCAAAGCATATGCAAATTAAACGTCTCGGAGTCGACGTGGTAGCTAAATTTCGCGAAACGATTCCAACGATGAAGTCCGTTTTGTCATCTGAGATCTAGAAAAAATTATGATTTTTACCAAAATTACGATTTTACCCTTTTTCCGAAAATTGGAATTTTCTTGGGTCTTACATTCTCCCCTCATTAAAAGGAATTTGAATCACGAGTCACATACAATCACTATGAAACACATGCATATGCAACGTGCACTCTACCATGCATGTAAACTAGTCATTTAAATATTAAACGACTAAACCACGTACCTTCATCCCTAACAAGAAGGGATAGGTGGCCCGCATCGTGTCCTCACGGTCTTGCGTCGCAAAACTTGATCCCGGCTATCCACAATGCACACTGGTCCTTCCTCGAAGGGCCCATCCGTGTCAACCTCAATCTATCCTCAATCCACTACATGAGCTGGATCTAGAGTATACCTCGAGACATGGAGCGTGAAATCTCGTGGACACGACATCTTTGATCGAAACAAACTGTACTCTCTGAGTCCCTACCCTCTCGAGTATCTCAAAGGGCCTGATATACCTCGGCGATTACTTCACTCGCTTGCCAAACCTAACCACTCCTCTCTTAGGCATCACCTTGAGAAGGCGTGATCTCCAACCTCGAACTCTAAGGGTGGGCGTCATTTTATACGCATAACTCTTAGGCTGCGGCGTAAGAGAAGACGTTGTAGTAATAAGCTCACCTTCTCGGAGGTGTCTCCTAATCGAATCGGACAGAGTGATGAATCTCTACCTGGTCCAGACATGTGATGATCTACATGGCCTCCCATATAATGCCTCATATGGTGCCATCTGTATACTCGCCTGGTAACTGTTGTTGTAGGCGAATTCCACTTGGGAGCAAGTGCTTTCTTTGCTTCTCATATGATCGGGACGCATGCTCGCGGCATGTCCTCGCCCTTTGTATATAATCCACACAACTTATGTAACCTACACAACCTGCGGTGTGTAAGCGCTAACCTTCCCAAGGTCACAATCATTGACAATCGATGGACACATTGACACCTAATCCATGTCATGAATGACATCCATATACTGAATCCTTGCCGGCTCACCAACGCAATTCAATTTCAATGGGGTATCAAATCTCGAGTCACTCAGGCTCATCACTCAACTCCCCAATTCTCGTGATAACCGCTGACCGTGTGTTTCATCCCAGTCACTCACAGAGCTCTATCACTCAACTCTAAGTCTTCGTGATAACATGACCGTGTGTTTTCTCTCTCTCGGGCAACATAACCCTTCGGCCTACACTACGAGCCTCTTACATTCACATAGAAATTTCGGATATCTCCACGAGTCTCTTAGACCCACACAGAAATTTCGGATATCTCCACGGGTCTCTTACATCCACACAGAAATTTTGGATAACTCCACGAGTCTCTTACACCCACATAGAAATTCGGATTTCTCCACGGGTCTCACCACCCACACGAGAGAGTCGGGATAGCTCCTGGTCTGCCTGAAATTTGGGATAACAGCTCCCCAGGGTCTTACACCCACAGAATTTGGGGATCCATCCGGGTCTCTTACACCCACGAAGTGAGGATACCTCCGGTCTCTTACACCCCACCACGAAATTTAGGATAGCTCCTCGGGTCTCTTACACCCACACAGAGAAATTCGGGATCTCTCCCCGGGTCTCACCCACCCTACAAATTTAGGATAGCTCCCCGGGTCTCTTCACCTCCCACATAATTGGATCTAGGTCTCTTACCCTGGACCTTTGAATACTACCGTGAGTCTCCTTCACCCCTAACTCCGGGCCTCACCTTAGGGATTAACGGCCCCCTTCTTGCACATGACACACTTTAATTACTCTTTGTTTCTTTATTAGACTGAGTCTTCATTGGACGTAATCGAACAAACCCGACCCACACTCACCAAGAGTGGTGAATGACATTACCGTACCCACACCCAGGCTCGGCCAGTGATGTTAAGGTGCATGAGCGCCCAATGATGCCATATTGTGACACCTGATCCGAAGTCCACCATGGCGAATCTTAGAGATCCCTAACTCACAATCCCGTCCTATCAGGTCAACTCTCACCCTACACCCTAGGGAAGAACATCCACATCTGGTTTCTCTAAAGGCCTCAACCTCCAAGCCCCAAATTTATCACCTGAAGATGCAACGATGAATGAATATGATGCATCGATTCGCCTTCTCTAATTCGACAAGTGTAAGAGTAGAAAAGTACCTACATATCAGGAGAACATTGTATGCTCGGCTGTGAGTACCATGAGACCTCTTGCCTCCCTGAGGGCAATCTCGTCTCCTTATGCCCAAGTACAATCAATAGAAATAACATATCGTTTCCTTAGGTGACTAAATGCCCCGATCTTGGCCACAGTCACCCGAAGGCTTCGTGTGAAGCGAAGTCTTACTGCCTCTTCCTCGAACTAGAAGAAGGCGATCCTCCCTCTTGCTACCAACACTTTCATCTCAGTGTAGCATCCTCGATCTCTCTATACGTAATTAGGGGTCGTCCCGACCATGGAGTCCATGTCTAGCAGGCAAAGTCTACGATCTTGCCGAATGGACAACTTAGGCCCATTCTCGAGATCTACGAGACCTTGGCCATGTCCCGTGACACGTAATCATCGACAAATGAAATTTGGCTAGTGAATCTAGCCACATACTCCATCAGGTCGCCGTCCCTAGCCCGACTCACAGGAACTCCTGAGCCTTCGCATGTCTCGCAGTATCCGGAAAGTACCCATGAACAGCTCCTCGAACTCTGCCCATGTCATTGCCTCTAGGTCTCTAGAGGTCTTTGCCCAATTCCACCATACTTGGGCCTCGCCCTCTAGCTGGAACGCAGCTAGTCTAATCCTAGTTGTATCAGAGGTAATCTCCATAGCCTCACAACACCCCTTCCTTAATACACTTGCATGAACCAGTAGTGCGCCACCATCGGATCTCCTCCCCCTGTGAATGTCGGAGGATGATGTGCCTAAACCTCTAGAGGTTACTCGGACCTCCTTGACTCTTTGCACTGGCACATTGCAGTGTGCAATCCTTACGACCATCAGCCAAGGCTCTTGATCAAAAGTCGATGGCTGGTCATGTGACGCCCCAAAACCCGGGGGTCCATTGACTGCAGTTAACCCGGAAACACTTTCGTCGATAATCGGGTGACGACATCTCCGCAATCGGGTAAGTCTCCTTTGTGCGAGCTCTACCCATATCTAAACTGTCTGAAACAATCCAATATGAGTACAAATGGCCTTGGTCCCATATACCAATGCTTTCGTCAAAATACACTAACTATATACCATAGTTTCAAGTGTTAATAATTTACTGCTTATACAACATATATTAAAGTTTAAAACATTCTAATACATGTATCAACTAAAACCAAAGCTGGCTTTCTTCAATCGGTCTCTAGAAGAGTGAGTCACTCACCAGGCATGTGCACGAAAATAATATCCTCGACGGGTGGTATCGCCTAGTAGTGGAATCACCTATGTGGTTACTCTCCACACAAGTGCATATCTGATGCTCCAAGTAAACACACATTCAAAGCGAATTGATCCTACTTGGATATCTAATGACCAACCCATGTCGGTCCTCCAGGCTCCTCACACTTGCCTAAGCCATGTATGAAAACATCTTTTTGAAACAATTCTTGTTGTTTCGAAACAATGCTCTGAGTATCGGTAAAAATATGGGACTACCCTCAGGAATTGAATGTGTTGGAGACCAGAAGCAGTCATGGTCCTCATCCGAAATGATCTGTTGGACCGTCTCCCAACCCCATTCTTCGGAAATTCATCCTGTGAAATTCATTTCAAAAACGTTTTCGTTTTTCTTTCAATTTTTCATGTCATGCACTCACACCTAATTTCACAAATACCCAGTGCATATGAAATGCGATATGCCATTTCACCTGATATATACCTGACACATGCAAATATATCATCATGCATATATTTACATAATTTAAATTACATTTGGCACTATCTCGGCCATCCAATTCCATCATTTCTTTACTCATGCAACATAAGTAACATTAGTACATGTTATAAATTGACCTTGAATCCAGGGGGTCAGTTGACTACAGATCAACCGCGGAAACGCTCGTGAATGTTGGTAGGCAGGCATTTCTCACGAAAATCGAATGAGAGTCTCCTTTGTGCGGGGCTCTACCCAGATACATAACACAATCTGACACATCGAAAATGACCACATAGGGTCGAATGAGAGTAAATAATGGTCACTTGGGCCCACTGCATCATCCACTTTCCAGCCAATATATCTCAACTATACAATAGTTCAGAGTTAGGAAAATACTCTTATACAAACATATATTAAAATTCTAAGTTACCTAATACATGTCATACATCATAATACCAAAGCCACGGCAGGCTTTCTTAAATCGGTCTCTAAGAAGAAAGCGAATCTTCTGAAACGCCCACATTACGAAAAATAATATCTCGACCAGGAATTGAGCTATCGCCCGATGGTGGAATCACCTAAATGGAGTTACTCTCCACCCTAAGTGCATATCTGATCTCGATGAAAACATACATTCAAGTAGAATTCGTGATCCTACTTGAATGTCTGCATGATCAACTCATGCCCAGGAGTCCTCATGAGCTCCCTCACACTTTCCTAAGCCACGTGTAGAAACATTATTTTTTCCAAAACAGATATTTGTTTATATTTGTAGACAGCCCATAGATATAAGTAATTGGATCGACTCAGATGTTACATTTAATGGACAACCCTCGATGTATATCAATTGGGCCGGCTCAGACGATTGACATTTATATAGACACCTACGATAATTATTATTGTTAATTGACCCTAAAACCATTCTCTCAAGAATCACCTCATGCACTCACTCCTATTGTTCTAGGGTGGCCCAGTGCATATGGAATGCATGATGCCATTTCCAATACAAATTATATAACACATGCAAATATATCCTCATACATATATTTACATAATTTAAATCACACAAACATGTATTGCAATTTCACAATTCATTACACCAAAAATTAGCTCACGTGGGCTAATTAACAACCACGAGCAATTCAATTTGAATCACTCAACCAAACACATTTTTCACAAAATTAATTCATGAATACTATTCACGTGAACAGTGAAACCCTCGGGTTACGGTTCATGGTTCACAGCCACATTACATTTTTCACACAATTCAAGCCATTTCCGGGCTCATACCATCAACACAAGATTTATTTCATAAATTTATGAAATAAACACCCAAACAACCCTAGTCACGGGTGAGTGATATTTGGGCTCGTAAATTTCACACTTCGGTCGAGTTTTAGGGGCCGTCGAATGGCCATTGAGGCCTCGGCCAATAGAAACATTATAAAACAAATAAAGTGTAAAACCTAAGTAGGATAAATCCCTACCTCACAGGAGTTTGTTGGAAACTCCTCAAAGCCAAGACCTGTATTGACCTCTCATGCAAACGACTTTCATGCTCAGAAGAATTAGGCCAATTTAATCGTCATAAATCTAGAGAAGCGATACTCTCTCACTAAAACCTAAAAAAATGACTACTACATCCCCTTTTCATATTTTTCACGTTTTGGAACCTTTTAATAAAGGTAGGAGCGACACTATTACGATTTTTGTCTTATTACTCATTTAAAACAAATTACATAATGCCATCATGTCCCAAACTGGATTTTCACCATTTTACTATCTGGCCGTCCATTTCCATCACCTCTTTACTAAAAGCAACATGTAACATGTGTACATGTTATAGGTGACTTTGTCTTTCGCATTTCGATTCCTGGCACGATACTCGATGTCTCGAAAAGCGTGTAAATTCCTACTATCTCGGAATTCGACGGAATTCGATGTGCTAGCTAGATTTCGCGAGACGATTCCAATGGTGAAATCTGTTTCGTCATCCGAGATCTAGAGAATAAATTTCGGATTTTTACCAAAATTACGATTTTACCATTTTTCTAGAAATTGGAATTTTCTCGGGTCTTACAATAAGTGACTTTCGTCACATCACATGTCGTTCTGACACGGCTGTGATACCTCAAAAAGTGCCAACTCGATTGTCCGGTCGGCGAAATTCGGCGTGTTAACTGGAATTTGTGAGCGATTCTAACGGTGATGAAATCGGGTTTCGTCATCGAGATCTAGAAAATTCGGATTTTGACCAAAATTCTGATTTTGCCTTTTACGAAAATTGGAATTTTCTCGGGTCTTACAAAGTCAAAATCTTGGGTAGATTGCACGACCAGTACCTCGTGGACAACCTCTACATCCTCGCCCTCGACTAGCCATCTACACATGTCAAATAGCAAGTTAATTTCTAATACAGTATCTCTAAGGCACAAACACAGCCCCGAGACACTATTTATATACAGAAAAATATTTCATACACAATATCCATGCATTTATAATTGTCTGAGACCTTAATTTCATTTATTTAAATCATAATCAACATCAAAAAATTTATTTTAGAAAATTTTTAATATTAAAAGATTTTGTTTCATTTGATTTGATTTTATTTTATTTTTTTTATATTTAAAAAAAAATTTCAACATATTTTTTCATTCCAAGCTATTGGGAAAACCACCCAATATACATATATATATATATATTTTTCATTTTCCAATAACCCAAATAAATTTATTGAAATTTATTTTATCCATTTTCAGTTTTACACACTGTAAAACCAAAAAAAAAAAAAAAAATTCTCCACATCAATTTTTTTTTCCTTTTCTTTTCATTTAATTTTGGACTATTTGCCCAAAATTTTCGAACAGTTGTTCTCACACTGACCTTAGTGTTCAACATTTTATTTTTTTTCCTATGTGCTATTTACCTAAGCACACAATTCACACAATACATAACAATTCATGTTATGCACACCATTCACACAACAATCACCCAATCACATAAAACGCGTTACAAATCTGTCGTAATTGTCTGGTAATCACATACCTAACCACACGCCGGTACATACCAAGCTATGATGTTCTTATAACTTATGACCATGGCCTAAGCCCAAGTCCCTCAAGCCCTAGGTTTCCATTTACCTACGCTCTACACCCATCGAGCTCCCAAGGTAATCATTTACCTTAGCTCTTGTCTGGTATGATGCCACACAAAAACCCGGGGTCGTTAATGACCGTCGACACAACGGAATACTCGTGAATGTCGGGTAACCTGACACCTCTCACGAAAATCGGGTGGAGTTTTCTTTGTACGGGGAGCTCTACCCAAAGTACAAACCTGTCCCAATAATCAGCAATGACCACCTTGGGGTCTAAATGCAGTAAAATAATGGCCACTTGAATTTGCATCAAATACTCACAAGTACACCGACTATACAATAGTTGAGAGTAAATAAATTGCTCTTATAAAACATATAGTAAATTACAACATTCTAATACATGTATGCATAATAATACCAAGCCACAACTCGACTTTCTTACAAGCGACTCTAATGAGTGTCGCCTTCCCGATCGCTCCTGTACGAATGGTGATCCTCTCGACGGGAATTGGTAAAAATGATAGAGATAATTTCTTACACATGGGTTACTCCCCCTAAGTGTACATGCATGACAAACAATCACATTCAAACGATGACCTTGAACCTACTTGAATGTCTACATGGCTAGATCCATGCGAGTCCTCACCCAGAGCTCCCTCATATGCCTAAAGCTAGGAATGCGATAAATCACAATTTTAAACAAAAGCTTTTTGTTCGAAAACTCACTAAATTTCGGTAAAATATTGGACGCTACCCTCAGGAGTCAGTTAGTTTGGAGAACTTCCCGAAACAGTCATGGTCCTCATCTGAAGTGATCTGTTGGACCGTCTCCCAACCCCATTCTCCGGAAAATCCTCCTTGAAATTCATTTCACAAACTTTTTCGTTTTTGTTTCATTTCATGTCATGCACTCACACCTAATATTCTAGGTTGCCCCAGTGCATATGAAATGCATGATGCTAATCCCAACACATTCATGCTAATATATTCACATGCATATATATTAACATAATTAAATCACATAAATCATGTTATGCAATTCTTATCGATTACACAAATTACTCACATGGGGTACAATTAACGAACCTGAAACAATTCATTTTGAATCATAACATCGCAAAAACTCACACAAGGAAATATTCATGTCACTATTCATGTGACGGTAAAACCCTCGGATTGCATTTCACGACCACCTAAAATAAGGAATTTTCTCCACTCGGTTAAGATTTTGGTAGAGTTCACGGCTAAAACAAGCCTCGAAACGAGTTCCTAACCATTTACATGGTTCTTAAACAGGATTAAAACAAATGCGAAAGATCCCTACCTCTTAGAGTTGTGAACTCCACAATTGGTGCCTGCGTAGTCCTCAGCGTGAAACAGCACTCCTTCTTATAAAATTCGAAAGCGAAGCGAATCCATCGGCCAGAAATCCTAGAGAGAAGGTGCACCTTCTCTCTTCAAAACTACAAAACCATAGCCCTTGTCATTCTGTCAGCCCACTTTGCCTTTGGTCTTCAAATTTGAGAAGATAGCCTGTACGCCACTCTTATTCATTAAACATTTTAATTCCACATGTCCTATTCTCTTGGATTTTTGACACTTAACTATCTGAGCCGTCCATTCCATCATCTCTCTACTCATGAAACATATGTCACATGGTACATGCGATAGTGACTTTGTCCGCATCACATGTCGCTTTTCACGGCTTTTAGATACTTTGGTGCCTCGAAAAATGTAAATTAGACTATCCTCGGGTCGATGAGAGATCGGCGTGGTAGCTAAATTTCACAAAACGATTCCAACGGTGAAATCCATTTCATCATCCGAGATCTAGAAAAATTTTGGATTTTTACCGAAATTACGATTTTACCCTTTTTCCGAAAATTGGAATTTTCTCGAGTCTTACAATTTCAACATAGCCATCAGAAGATCCTATTTGTCAACTTCATCATAAACTTTAGTAATTCACCACCTACACATCTTTACATTCACTTCATTTGACTGTTTGTTGCATTAATTGTGATTCCATGGCAGCATTTATCATCAACTTCATATCTTCTGTAGTCGTGTAGAGATTTACTGTCTTGAGGATCATTTTAACATCATCATATTTAAGGAATACATTCGAGTTAGTTGACCAATTGATTTATTTTTGTTGTGTATTATTTCATTTGGTTTCCTCCTTAATTCTCTTATTTTTATTTTCATGATCCGAAATGACCTAGATTAGGCTTGGTGTGGATATTTAAAAGGCCACACATGGTCGATTAATTACAAACCTATATAAATTATTAAGTAGGACCATCTATATATATATATATATATATATATATATATATATATATATATATATATATACTCTCTTCTCTACTATATATATATATATATATATATATATATATATATATATATATATATATATATATATTACATACGAAAGCGATAAGTTGGAATATATTTCATTATTACTTTTTTCTAGAATGTCTTATTTTATACACCTCATGGTTGAAGTCGAGCAATCATATTATAGAAATCAAACACTATATATCTTAAATTTCATGATCTTCCCTTATATTCTTGGGTGGTTTCTTTCCTTTTCATGGATGATATCTTTGCTATTGTTTTTTTTTTTTTTTTTTTTTTTAATGCATGATTATTTGTTGTACTTTAGCAATAGCCATTTAGTAGCCATAATATAATGATATATTTTTAGTATTGAAACTTCATATTGTTAGTCTACCTAATGTTGACAACTTAATTTTAAATGAATTGCCAGCAAAATCGATACTAAAATATTTAGTATGGTGATGTAGTGCATGATTTGTCCCGTTTGTAAATTTATAAATTATTCGTAGTAGGACGTTTTATTTTTCTTTCCTCTATGAACACATAATGTTGTGAGAACTAGGTGTAAATTGCTTTATACTTTTTGTGTGCTTGATATTGGAATTATTTATGTTTTCATTTCTTAATATTTATAATTACAGTACATGTAATCTTTTTTTGATATATAATGTAGTTCAATTAACGAGTTATTTCTTTACTCACTATTTCTTTAGTATTATTATTTTTTGAGTTTTCGATAATATTTATCCAAGAACAAACTTTAACTTAGAATACTATCAGATTATTCTTAAATAAACTGATAATAACTTCCTCAAAATTTCCGGTGCATTTCATTTGCAATGTTATTTTAATTACGGTTTGAATATTAAAATTCTAAGGTCACTTGAATTATAATTGTTTTAAGAGCTTTGGTGATTAAATTTTGATAACAGGACTTTTTTATTTTTTATTTTTCTTTAAAAAAAAAAGATATCATAACACTTTTCCAAGAGGGCTTCAACATGTTTCCACACTAGAAACTCTCTTAGGATTACATATTGTTCTGGTTTGGCAACTTTCCCAAGGATATTGGCAGCCTCTCATCACTTAACAAAGCTTATCATTCTAGCCTCTCGACTTCACCTCCGCAGGGAGCTCCATTACTCGGTTAATTGGAACCACTTTGCCATGTTATCTTATGCTTAATTTTTCAAATTGTTTTTAAAGAATAAAAAATAATTATTTTTTATCTGGATATTCTCTGTATCTTTTTTGTCTTATGCTTCATCTTCATATATTCTTGAGTTTTTTTGAGTTAGTTTCTTTCCTTTTCATGGATGATATACTACTACTTTATTTATTTATTTTTAATTCCACATGCTTATTTGATATACTTTAGCAATAGCCATTTAATTTGCATATTTGACTTATAACAATATAAGTCCATAATTCACCCATTCAATCTCACTACAACCAGTAGTGAATTTTTTTTTTTTAGTTCAAATGCTTATCTAGTGTATTTCAACAATAGCCATTTAATTTATTTATTAAGTTTATTTTAATAAACAGTTTCTAGTTCACCTACAAAATCTCACTAAAATAAAAGTCAGCGACACAAGTAATAAAATAAATTAAACATAGCATTAGTTAATCAATCCTATACAAGGTTTCATCTTAATGATATATTTTTGATTTTTCTTGATTAATTAGGGTAGACTATAAATTATTAAATTACGCCTTGTTGTCGATCTTAGTGTATATTAACCATGGTCATACTCTTGACCTCACAATAGTATTATAAGTACATGATCAGTAGATTAATTATTGTATTTATAGTTATAGAAAATGAAGTATCCTATTATGATTTAACTTATTACGAGAACATGACTATTTTTTTGCACTGATGGATCAACGTGGCCTCTGATATAGCATTAACACTTTAAATCACTATTAAAATAACACCTTTTTTCGGACATAAAACTTTATCATGGTTTAATGTTTTTTTATTTTTTTTATTAATGATAGCATGGATAGAGGTTGGATGTTAAAGATAGAAGGTCAAGGGGGTATGAAGAAGGAGTTTAATACTTCATTAATTTTGCATTACAACATTGTCAAAATCCAAGTGTCATCCGTTGTCCATGTATGAGATGTGGAAACTTAATGCATCATACACCTAACAAGATTCAAGAACACATGTTTTTCAATGGTATTGATCAGGATTATCGTACATGGTATTGGCATGGAAGTAGGTCCACACTAGTGGACAATCACTTATTTGCAATGGCACAAGGTATACATTAGATTGGTGATGTTCCTAGTACATTAGAAATAGTTCACGCACGCAGATGAGTGCCATGAATGATTAATGTCATTTAAAATTGGTTGAATGCTGAAAACCTTTGCACCTAATTGTTTAAAAGTACAACAAACTGTGGATTAAATTGTACAACTTAAAAAGCAAAATATGGGTGGTCGAGATAAAAGCTTTTGATTTACTCCGATTGTTAGGGGATATGTTGCGGAAGTAGACAATGAGATGCCACATCCATGTACGAGGCTAAAAAACGAATGCATTAGGAATGGAATCTGAGAAGATACATGCATGTCAAATGATTTACATGCTTTACTAGGAATGAGTTGAGGATGCATCTTCATGTCTACTTGTGGAATGTCAAGGTGGAAGGTAAACAATGGGGTGGCGAACCTTCAGGGAGTGCTGCCAAGTGTTGTGGTATTTCCATCCCTAGGTTTGGGAGGATGTTTCAATCTCCGAGAAACAGTTATTAATGACCTAAAATGGCATGCCTGAGAAAGAGAATGATGGTGCCGACACCCGGTGACTCTCTACTTGGCAATTAGTATGAACCAAATGTGGCCACAATTTGCTTCAGATTCGAGAAACCTTAGACTTGCCATTTCAGTAGATGGTATCAATCCTCATAGCTCTATGACTAGTAGGTATAGTTGTTGGCTTATCATCACTATCACGTATAACCTTCCTCCTTAGCTATGCATGAAAAGGAAATTTATGTTGTTATCTTTATTAATACTCGGAGACCAAAACAACTGTGTGACATTGACATATGTTGGCACCATTAGTAGATGATTTGAAAACTTTATAGGAGATAGGAAATTTAGGCTTATATGATGCACATAAGCGCGAGTTTTTCGCATTAAAGGCTACTTTGTTTTAGACGATTAATGATTTCCACCTTATGGCAACTTATGCGGATGCCTTCAGTAAAGAGGTTTGTGTACATCGATATGTGGTGAAGAAACATATTCACATAGGCTAAAGCATGGGAATAAAGCTGTTATCACAGGCCATCAAAGATTTCTTCCATTGAACCGCCATTTAGAAAGCAAAAGAGGCCTTTAATGGTGAACAAGAGTTTTAACTTACCTCGACACAGCTTGCGGAGAAGAAATCTTGAGAAAAGTTGATATGATTCATAACTCGTAGGCGAAAAGAATAAGCGAGGAAATCAATTGTTAATCCTCTGATTCTTTGGAAAAAAGAAAGTCTATCTTTTAAGCTTGAATCCTGGAGATATTTTTATGTTCGTCACAACTTGGATGCCATGCATATTGAAAAGAATGTATGTGAGAGCATTATTGGAACTTTGCTTAACATTCCAGGTAAAACAAAGGATGGACTCGATTCTCGACTTAATCTTATTGAAATAGGCTTAAGGGCGGAATTAGCACCAAAAAGTTAGGTTAGAAGAAGAACTTATCTCCCCACGCATGTAATACACTAAGTAGAATGGAAAAAAGGCATTATTGGAAAGTTGCAAATTAATTTGAAGGTTCACGAAGGTTATTATTTCAAATTTTTGCAGGAATCTTGTGTAGGTGGAAGGCTAAAGCTCCATGGTCTTAAAGTCCATGATTATCTGTGCGCTGTACATTAATATTGCCAGTGCCAATTCAAATGGATAGCCACTAGCCATATGAATGTGTCATTCTTGAGATTATGCTTCTTCTTGAATGCGCTATGTGCCCAGTAGTGGATGTGTCAAATTTAATGATTTCTGACAAGACATAAGTAGTCACTTTGTACTTACTTGAGAAGTATTTCCCACCTTCCATTTTTGATATCATGCTTCATTTAACAATGCATTTAGTAAGAGAGGTAAGACTATGTGGACTAGTGTACATGAGATGGATGTACCCATTTGAAAGATATATGAAAGTTCTAAAGGGTTATGTTCGAAATTGTAATCATCCAGAAGGGTGCATTGTTGAGTGTTATATCGAAGAAGAAGCTTTAGAGTTTTGCACGGAGTATTTGTCAGGTATAGATGCAATTGGGATTCCTTCTAGTATGAAAGATGAATGGAAATATGAAACCTTTACACGGAAGTAGGTGCAATGACTATTAATGAGTATAACTTGGTGGAGCAAGCACATCATTTTTCTGCAAAATACAGCCATTATGCGACCTTATATCAAGTAAATTAATAGGTGTCTCTTGAACATGTGACTTTGTTACTCGCATACGTAGTTCGCACCATGACTTGCCTATTTTACTTGATAGTGATCACATAAAATATTTAAAGGCAAAACCTCTCGTCCCGATCTAAAGGGTGAAATTAATTTAGAGGATGAACATGTGTGCACATTTGTGTATTGGCCGAAAAAGGTATGAAACTCAAAGTGCATCACCCACTTAGAAGTCAAATACTTTTCCATCATTCACATTCATTTATATATTATGGATGAACCTTGTAGGTTAACGTGACGCCCCCGAGCCGGGTCCGTTATTTCTCTTCGACCGCGGAAACGCTCGTGAATGTCGGGTGACGGGCATTTCTCATGAATCGGGCGGAGTCTCCTTTAATACGGGGCTCTACCCCGAGAATACAAACCTGCATATGTCCCCAAACGATTGCAATATATCGATATATCCAATCACACATGATGTCTGACCACTTGGGCCTGAAGCGATACTCATAATACATACTAACTATGAATCAACTATATACCAAATAATTACAAGAGTTACAATATTTCACTCTTATACAATACATATATTAAAATTAGACATTTATTCATGTATATATCATCAACGAAAGCCACTGACCCGACTTCTTTACAATCACCGATCACAAGGCGGCGAGTCCTACCGCCGCGCTCACGTACTGTAAAATAATATCCCTCGACAAGGTGAGCTAAGTACTCATTAGTGGAATCGCCCTGAGTGAACCTCTCCGCTAAGTGCGATGCAATGTTCCAAAATAAACATACATTCAAGCAAATGCATGATCCTGGCAGATATACACGCGACCGAGCTCGAATCCGTCCTCACGGAGCTCTCTCCACTGCTTCAAGCCTGTGTGAAATTATTGTTCTATTGGTGGACTACCCTCACGATGTTATAAATTGTGAGCCATAGATGTTATATTTGTGGACTACCCTCCAATGTATATCAATTGGGCGTCTCCGGCGATTGATATTTGTATGTGGACTACCCTCAGTGTATCAATTGGTAGTCTCAGGCGATTGATATTTTAAAAAAAGTATGGACTACCCTCCGATCATTTCTAGTTTTAGACAACCCCTCGAACCATTTTCTCTAGACTCATCTCATGCACTCCTCCCTATAGTCTTAGGGTGTTCAGCGCATATGGAATGCATGTGTCACTTAGAATTCAATCTGATCTAATTCACGTATAAATATATATAAAAAAATGCATACATATTTACAAAACAATTAATTCACACAATCATGTCATGTAAATTCTCATTTCATACATCAAAATTAGCTCCACTTGAACAATGATCAAACAAGCAAATTTAGTTTAAATTACTCGACCAAACATATATTTTCACAAAAATATATTTTTGAGGCTCTTGTTTAGGAATAGTGAAACCCTAGATTTGCTGTTCAGAAATTCTAATTCATCGGTTCACCTTGTGAACCCGCATTTCACGGCCATTCCCGGCCCAATTTCATATCAAGCATACATTCATCATGGAAAAACACAATTTGCTACCCAAACCAACCGTGGTCAGTCACGGTTGTCACAATGAGATTCCAAAAATTCATATTAATTCGGTCCCAAGGTTTGGGACCAATCAAACGGCCCCTAACGGCCCCATTCGACTCAAACATTTGTAAAGTACTTAAAGCGGGAATAAAACCCAAGTAGGGAGAAACCCTACCTCACGGGTTGAGAAACTCCTAAAATCTCAGTACCCACGTGAAGCCTCTCGCGTAGGCGACTTTCCTTCTTATCCGAAGGCTATCGTGGTGGATCGTAGATATTTTAGAAGAAGGAAGACTCTCTCTCACTAAAAAAACATAAGCGCAGCTCCACTTGTGTTTTTTTCTATTTCCTTGCTCTTAGTTAAGTGGAACTTGCGTAGCTTTGTCTTTTAGTCCATTTAATCAATTTAATTAATTAATTCTCTTCTTTCTCCGGTTTTGACATTGGCTCTCATAGTGATCAGTTTTCGCCGTTTACTCTGCACCGTACCACTTGTGGTATGAGTACGTGTTATATGTGATTTTGATACCGCATCGAAAATCGTTTTCTGTTTTACCGGCGATGCCTGGTGTGTAAATTTCATTTGTCTCGAGTCGACAAAATTTTCACGTGCTAGCTAGATTTTCAGAGACGATTCAACGAGTGAAATTCGTTTTGTCATCAGAGATCTAGAGAATAAATTCTGATTTTTAGCAAAAATTACTATTTGTAACGAAATTACGATTTTGCCCTTTCCAAAATTGGAATTTCTCGGGGTCTTCTGAGTTGCTGATGAAATAATCAAGGAGAACCTATTGAAGAGGATGCTTAAGTGGCTTGCACCAAGGACTAAGACAACAAGTTCTTACTTATCTGGTTATATCATTAATGGTTGTAATTTACCATACCAAGGATCGTGACGAGACAGAGTTAACAAAATAGTGAATTGTTAGTATTATGGCATCAACTATACAAATTAGAAATTTGCCGAAGATAGATCACGTAGCCTTGGTGAGATGTGTTTTTAGCCAGGGTTGTAAAGAGATGGGACCTTGATTTTATAATATGTTCTACAGATTTGTTGTTTTAAGTGTGATTAGGTTGATAATAAGAGTGGTGTCAAAGTTGATGAGCTTGGTTTCACATTAGTTGATCTACAAAGATGAGACGCTGAAATCGGGATCAGCACTATTTTGGCATCTCAAGCTAAACAAGTATTTTATGTAGGGCCAAGTTCATCAAGATGGTTTGTTGTTCTTTTTAAGGCTAGAAAGGACTCTTTTGACATAGAGGGTGATGACAACTTCACAAACATTTGTATGGAACATCGCAGTTTGTAGATGCAATGCCTAATATTGGGTCTCAGATGAAGTTGAAGACTCAAATGAAATTTAATATGAGAACTGATTGTGAGGGATTTGGGTTGAACATTAATCATATTACGCATGTTTTATTTTTTTGTACACTACCTTTAGTTACTCTTAAGTGATTCTTTTGAGTGTATTGTAATTGCTAAATTATCGTTAACATATAATGACATGGTAATTTGATATTATGGTTTTATTTTTATTCTTGTTAGCTTTATTTTTCTATTACATGCATTGCCATTTGTAACAAATGCAACTACTTATGTATTTGATGTCTCTTTAATTGTCTAAACTTCCTTTTCTAAGCAATTATTATAGTTAAACCGAAGTATTTACTTATCATTGACATCATAACTTTAGTTTTAGATTATGCGTGTAAAGAATGAAGCAATCGACTTAATGACTTAATTTTTTTAGACGATACTCCTTGTAGTGAAAGTTAATCATCAGATATAGGTGGAAGGATAATAAACAACACTTCCCCATTTAAGTTATTTGTATAAATTTCTACATATTGAATTAAAATGGTGCGAGAGTAATCTAAAAGTTATGCTTCATACAACGAGATTGCATGATTATGCTTGATCATTCTCATATTCAATGTTTATAAAGTTACTTATAAAATAAATTAAAATAATCGATGTCTATAAGTTGATTGAATTTATAATATAATAAAAAACAATGACAAACATAAGACAAGTCAATATTTATTAGACTTGGTGGTAAAACTATGTATGAAACAATTTCAAAATAAAACATTGTTATAATAATGACATAGAAGTTAAAAGCCAACACCACGTTAACACAATCTAACCACAATTGATTGAATGTTCTAAAATTATTGTATTAGTAATGGCGATAATTTGAACATGGCGTAAAGTAGAGAGAATCTGAAGGTTTTGTAAAATATTCAACCTTTGAAATTGTACTTATTTATGTATTATAATGCTTTTTATGCATATTTTCATTACTTCAAAATTATCATTATTTATCAATGTTAAAATAGTTGTCTTAGCATACCTTTTTAGCCATCAATTATCTGAAGCGTCACGTGTGACGATGGGAACACGAAGGAAAAACAAACAAAGGTAATTTAACACAATATCCTAGTTTAGTTTTGACAATTAACTTATAAGGGTGGTTCAAATTTTTTGCTTTACTTTTCATGTAGGAGGATGCGATACAAGAAAAACAAAAAAAAAAAAAAGTTTAGAAGAGATCAGCCATGAAACAAATATTACAAAGAATAAAAAGTAAGGGTCAAGATTATTGATTATAATGATGATGGTATAGAAATTGGTGATGGATCTATACAATTGGTTTCCTACTTAGGTGTCCTTGCCGAGGACCATGGTTCGATGAACTATCTTGATTGGCTAGTGCCCGGAAATGAGTTGAAAGAAAAGTTATGGGATATTGCTCGGGCAGAAATAATTATTTTAAATTATCTTCCACCCACATCTTGTGCAATTCATTACATGCATTCATACCCGATAACTAATTGAATTTGCAGGGGAATGCATTCAAGGTTCTTGAGGAATAACCTGAATAATACTATTACATCCAATGGCGAAGGATTCAGATCATTCAAGCACCCATCACAAAAAGAACTATATCATGCCTTATAAGGATGATACGAACACCTTAAAGGCCCCATGCTTGTTACAACTATATTGAGGTAAAATATGGAGAAAATTGGTTATGGATAGATTTGTAAAAACAATTTCAAAAAGAAGTCGAGGAAAACCAGAAGAAGAGGGTCTTTGAACACATATTCCCATCAACTTAGTAGAAAAGGTTATGCAACTTTGACGAAGTGGTAAAGTCATCTTGTTTTCATTTATACATTTTTTTATTTTTATGCTTGGCTTAGTAGGAGAGAAAGGGTAATATTGTAGTTATAATATATAATGATTGTGTGATGTGATGAAAAATTTTTATTGTTAATGGGATATGCTTTGTAAAATTGTTGGTAAAATGGATGTAGTTGTTTAATGTAAAAAAAAAATTAAAACAAGTATAAAATAAAATATATATATATATATATATATATATATATATATATATATATATATATATATATATATATATATATATATATATATATATATATATATATATATATATATATATATATAATATATATATATTATGTTGAATTAAAAAAACAAATATCATTTTATATTTGATTGATATTATATAATCTTTACAATAGAAATTATTTGCTTTTTATTATTATATCTAAAAGCAACAATTACACTTATTGAAATCATTATATTGTGAGTACGAGATGAAAAAATGTGGTTCACAGGAAGCTCGTTGTAGGGCAGAGAAATTCAAATTTACAGGAAAAATGGCAAAATAAGTAATTTAGGTTACAAAATTGTAATTTAGGTTAAGAAATACGGAATTTATTCTCTAGTCTCGGGATGAAATGGATTTCACAGTTGGAATGAATCTGCAAAATCTAGCTAACACGTAAGAATTTCGTCGAATCGAGAACAGGTTAAGATTTACACGTTTTCGAACAGCCGTGGTTCGGGTCTTGATAAAACGATTTTCGATGAGACGAAAATCACATATAACACGTACTCATGTGCCATAAGTGGTATGAGTAGAGAAATGATGAAAATGGATGGTCGAGATAGTGCCGAATGTCAAAACTGGGAAAAGAATGACATAATGGTCATTTTAGAATTTGTTTAATGAGAATAATGTCAAAAAAGGAATAGTGTCGTCTCTAACCTCAAAACGGAAGCAAAAAACATGAAAATGAAAACAAAACTTGTAGTAGCCATTTTTTTGAGATTTTATTTAGAGAGAGAGAAACTTCTCTCTCTAAAATATATCGCCTTGATCAGGCCGTCGGCTGATCTTCGGGACAAGAAAGGAAGGCGCTCTACTTGCGAGGCTTGATAGTCACGGAATTTAGGGAGTTTCACTCAAACTCCGAGAGGAGGTAGGGGTTTCTCCTGCGGTTTTATTCCCTCTTTAAGTAATTCTGAATATTTGCCCAGGTCGATTGGCGGATTGAGGCTAGTTTGATCGATCCCCAGACCTCGGAGCAGGGTAATATGAAATTTTGAAATCAAAATGGGTGCGGTAGAGTGATCGACCCACACTGGTTGCCAGGCGTGAAATTGTATATTTATATGTTAAGAATCATGTAGTGATTGAAATTAGGCCGAGAATGGCCAGTGAAATACTTGAGTTCTAAGGTGAGCCAGGTGATTTATGATTTGTCGGAAGAATAATGTAGAGGGTTTACTATTCAGAGAATAGTGTTCACAAAAATATATTTTGTGTGAAAGAAAACATGTATGGTCGAGGTGATTCGAGTCGGGTGCTCGTGTTTGATCATTAGCCCAAAGTGAGCTAATTTTGATGTATGGATGATTAATTACATGACATGATTATGTGATTGGATATTATGCGGCAGACCATGTGCATGTTACATATTTGCATGTGATTAGAAGCCTGTATTAAGGTGGCATCACGTGCATTATATACTAGCAGACACCTTAGGACTATAGGAGTGAGTGCATGAGATGAGTCTAGAAAATGGTTCGGAGGGTTGTCTAAAAATAGTAATTATCGGTAGTCCAAATTAAAAATATCAATCGTCGGA
Source organism: Tetrastigma voinierianum (assembly GCA_016808115.1). Taxonomy (NCBI): domain Eukaryota; kingdom Viridiplantae; phylum Streptophyta; class Magnoliopsida; order Vitales; family Vitaceae; genus Tetrastigma; species Tetrastigma voinierianum. Next base: position 72,495 of record JAEQBH010003831.1, on the reverse strand, counting down.
GGCGGCTTGATTGATATTCGATTGGGGAGGTGGTCATGGCAAATAATATATCGATCGTCGGAGGCGGCTTGATTGATATATCTGACGAGGAAGGGTTGTCGCATTGAAACAATAATTCCTCATACGAAGGCTTAAGTAGGTGTGAGAGAGTCGGTGAGGACTTGGGATTTGAGTTGGTCGTGGCAGGCGTTGAGGCGGGATGTGCGTTTGCTTGAATGTATGTTTATTTTGGAACATTGCCTTTGCGCAGGTGGAGTGGCAGCAGGGCGATTCCAGCTGCGACGTTAACGCCCGTCGAGGATATTATTTCTGGTACGGGGAGCGTCTGCGAGGGCGGCTAAATCACAGGGATTGAGGATTAAGAAGAGAATCGGGTTATTGAACTTTGGTTTGATGATATATCATGTATTGAAATGCCCAATTTTAATATATGTATTGCTATAAATGAAAATATTGTAGCTCTACTTATGACTATTTAATTATATAATTGGATTCATAGTTAGTATGTATTATGAGTATCGTTTGTGAGCCCACAGTGGCTAGGTATTACTCATGTGATTGGATATATTGGATATATTGGATATATTGGATTATATTTTGCATTGTTTACTTAGACGGTATATCTGAGGTTTGTATTTGGGTAGAGCTAAGTGCAAGGAGACTCACGCCGATTTTAAATAGAAAATGTCGGGTCACCAGAGCATTCCGCAGTGTTCGGCGGGTTGACGGTGATCCGCGAACCACAGGGCGTCGCGCCGTGCCTAGATGGGAGCCCTGGAAGTTAATTTGAGAAGGAAGGCAAATATGATGTTGAAACCCGGCGTGTTGTTCGTAAAATTGTTGATTATCAAAACCTTTAAATGATATGCATTTAAGGTTCTAAAGCTTATAAATATGATATTCAAGCTAACTTGTTATGTTGTTTTTGTAGGATGAGTTATTTGCTAATGCCAAGAAGCTTGGTATTCTACCCGATGTAGTCCCGAATGATGATATACCTGAAGCTTTTAGGAACATCCTGAGCATCCTGGTAGAGTAAGGGCAAAGGGACCAGTAAAACGTAATGCATATTTTGATGTTTTAAGTCATCAAAGTTGGTGCAAAATGGATGAAAAGAAATGATATTGCAAGAAAGGGAGAAGAATTAGAAGGCGTGAAAAAATGCTGCCCAGTCGACAAGAGGAAGCTTTTTAAAGCACAAGTAAGCAACGTGGATATTGAACACCACTCATGAGGGTCCAGCAACACCCTCCCACACCCCATTCCTAAAATGAGCAGCACCAATATCGCAATGACAATTGCTTTGAAATTCTCATGGAAGAAGTCAAAAGCCGAATGACCTGACATGGAGTTTAGAGATGAAGGTTACACAACACTCAACATCAATTGACAAGGTATATATATGTTGACTTAGTTCATTACTACCATTAATGTATAGTTCTTTTTTTGTGGATATTCATATTTGTATACCAAATGTAGTGACATATTTTTAATTTTTATAAGGTTAAAAAAATGTGACACAATACATAGAGACTAAGAGAAAACATTGTTGCATATGCAACATATGTTCCTAAAGTAAATGATGGTCCAGAACTTACAAAATCACCATCCTTAATCTGTTCAACGATGTCTTTTATACGTTCCACTTCCAAATGTCTCTAAAATGAGGGATGGAGTTGGGCCGCGAGGTATTATGGCTGTGGAAACTTGTGATACATGAAGGAGAATGAGGAATTGTATCATGTAATTTTCATAGAAAGTTAATTTGTTTTATAGTGTTTTGCTTCTCTTACTAATGCAATAATGTTCTAATTATTGGACTATGTATTGAAGAAAAATGAGAAGAAAGAAAGAAAGCTTAATAAAGATACTAGGCGCTGGCGCCGCCCAATCCAGGGGTCGGGTTGACTGCCGTCGACCAGCGGAAGCTTGCTCGTGAATCTTAGGAGTGACGGGCATCTCTGAAAATCGGGCGAGTCTCCTTTGTACGGGAGCTCACCAGCCAGTACATAACTGTATATAACTTGTATACTCTTTTGTCACGAAGCAATCCGTCTGTGATCAGAAATGAGTAAAACTGACCCTTGGGCCCATGAAACCAATACTAAATCCTAATAATTCCCAACTATATACAATAGTTCAAGTTAATGATTTACTCTTATACAACACATATATTAAAATGAAAAACATTCTAATACATGTATACACCGAAATAGACCCAAAGCCCACTGACCGACTTTAACTACTCAAACTATTTCATGATGGCTAGATACTCTCCATGTAGCTACATCGCATACCAAAAATAATATCATCGACAGGGTGGTTAATGCTCGATAGTGGAATCACCTAAAAAGTGGGCTGCTCGCTAGGTACCAATACCAATGCTCGATGAAAAACATACATTGAGTAAATGCGTGATCCTACCTGAGATATTACAAATGGTCAACTCATACCACAGGAACCTCAAACTCCTCACACTTGCTAAATACGTATGAAAACATTATTTTCAACAAAGATATTTGTTGCATATTATTTATTAGACGACCTCGAATATAATTATTTTCAGATAAAAATGCTAGATGATCTTTTAGTGGGCCGCCAGGTGTATATCGATTGGGCGACTCGACGATTACGTGTTTTATATGAATTCTGCTCCAGTAATTGTATTGTTGGTCGTACTCGAAACCATTCTCTCGAAGATCCTTATCATGCACTCGCTCACTGCGTGCAGGAGTGTACGGTGCATATGGAAATGTGATACTTGATTATGGGGTACATAAACATCTGAATATATAATCGTCGTATATTAGCGTAATTCAATCGCGCAAACATGTCATGTAATTTCACCATCAATTACATCAAAATTAGCTCACGTGGGCTAATGATCAAAAACCGCGACAACTTCGATTTGAATTACTCAACTAAACATTATTTGCAAAGTATTTTGTGAACACTATTCTGAGAATAGTGAAACCCTGGGTCTTAATTAAACCGTCACGATCATTGGTTCACTTTGTGAACGAATTTCATGGCCATTCGAATACATACGCCTGCAAATACAATTTGTTGCACAATTTATACAATTAACACCCCCAAACAGCCCCTCACGGTCACGGCTACACAATTTGAGTTTCAAAACTTTCTAATAATTCGGTTCCAAGATTTGGGACCGATCAAACATTCACGACTCAATCATTCAACATCGTAAATACCAGCGCTTAAATAAAGTCATAAAAATTTCAAGTAGGATAAATCACTATATCAGCGGAGTTTGTCAAGAAACTTAACTAAAAATCGGAGCCCACATGTAGGCCTCGATGTGTAGAGCAGCTTTCCTTCTTGCTCCGAAGAATTTCGACGGTCGGATTTGTCGGAAATTTAGAGAGAAGCTTGATCTCTCTCTAAAAAAAACTCAAAAAATGGCTCACTGTAAGTCCCCCTGTTTTTCACGTTTTGCTCTTGGTTTAAAGGAAGGATGGCCACTGTTCACTTTTGTCTTTTAGTGCCATTTGTCAAATTCGAGTGCCAATTATCATCTTCTTCAGGTTTTGACCTTGGCGCTATCTCGGTCGTCCATTTCCATCATTTCTTCTTTCATGCAATATGTATAACATGTACATGTTATAGTGACTTCGATCACATCACATGTCTTTACGACTCGTCGATGCCTCGAAAACGTCGCCGGCTAGTGCGTGCGAACCTGCAATTTTGCATTGGTAGCTAGATTTCGAGATGATTCCAACAGTGAAACCGTTTTAGTCATCGAGATTTGAGAGATCGTTTGGGTTACACTGAGTACAATTTTACCATTTTTCCAGAAATTGGAATTTCTCGGGTCTTATAGAAACCTATTGAACAATGAAAGAAAGAAAATCCAAAGGATATTCAACTGTTTGCTAAAACAGTTTCAACATTTTGAAGATAGGTGACACCCCCGCCCCCGCCTACGGTGGCGGGCGTCTCTTGAGCCACTCCCGCAATCCCGGTAGATTACCTCTAACTTGGCCAAAAACTCACAATGGCTTGGCCGAAGCCATTGGCTTTCTTCAAAACCTCCTATAAAAAATTTTCTTTTCTAAACTTATGATTTTATAAAATTTCGGCATGCTTGTTTGCGTATGGGATGTATATCCTGATCACGTATACATCCAATTTACTGCTTATGTCAGAAATATGGCCTTGATGCCAACGCATTCTCTTTCTGAAAACTTCTCTGTGTACATACATATGTTCCATTATACAAGTTCAAAGTATTTCCTTACACAATATTCTTAATTACGACAACGATATAAATGTCGGGAAAAGTCCTAATCACCGCTCCCGGCGTCGGAGTAATGCATTGCACGGAAAATAGTTTTTAAAATACAAAATAATGAGCTAAGCAGGCACCATTGAGTGTATGTTTTATAAAAAATGTTTTTCTTTTAAAACATCTCATTCCCGTAAACTTTCTTTTCTGATTATTTTCGAAGCTTTACTTTGCTTTAACTTACCTTTTAAAAAGTTTCTAAAACTTTTCTTAGCTTTTAACAAAACATAAAATCTGTGTTCTTTGCTTAGAAGTTATAAAACTTCTCAAATTTCTTTGGCATAACATAACATCTTCGTTTGAAAGTTCTTAAGCCTTTATGGCAGCTTTTCTTTAAAAGTTGCAAAAACTTTTAAATAAAAGCAGGAACTTTAAGAACAGCCAGCATTCTTTGAAAATAAAGCGGGGCGAAGACCCGACGGTTTGCTTTAAAATCCGGCGGGAGGCTTGGCTCGGCCAGATGGTTTAAATCTGGCAGACTTGGGCTGTGGATTTGCTTTAAAACTCTCAGGAAGCGCGCCTGGCGACCCAGGGAACCAATGGTTGATTTTCAAAGCGTATGTTAATAGCATAAAACATCAGCATTGGAGGCGCATTTTTCTTCTTGTCTTATCGTGAACCACGGAAGCACGAAGCGACCGTCTTAGGTGGAAGGACTAGGTCGCATCACCTTCCGTTGAATATGGTGGAATTGACTGGGTGCGCCCGTCGCCATATGTGGATTAGAGCTATGCGCTTATATCTTCGCAATACGTCTGGCGACCTCGGCTAAATGCATGATGTATGTCACAAAGTTGCCCAGGCCGAGCCAAAACTTCAAAGCTCATGTATGAGATCCTAACAGTGTAGTGCACGTAACGGAATCTGCTCCCAACTTAGGTTTCTTCTTAGGCCCAGGGAGGCACATTTTTATAAAAAAATTGCTTTTTAACGCTTGCTTGCTCTTTGAAAAATGGTTTTAATTTAAAACCATTTGCTTGCTAACGAAAAATGGTTTAATTATTGGCAGTTTCTTCTTTTTCTTTGGCAGAAAGATGGTTTCTGATTTAGAAAGCAATTCTTTACTTTTCAAAAATGGTTTAACTTCAATAATTTGCACAACTTTTCTTTTGCTTGAAAAAATGTTTAATTATTCATAACGTTGCTAACCAATGGTTTGCTTCAAAAACCCGTTTGTGATTTTCTAATTCATTGTAACCTTTGAGAAATTGGTTTGAACTGTATTGAAATCTGAAGTCTTAACCAGTTTATAATAATAATAATATCTGCATTAGTATTTGGAGAAAATAGAGTTTAGAGCATTCCAGCACTCTTTCTTTGTTAAGCACCGAACCTGATTCATGACTTCAGCGCTTTACTTTAGCTACGCACTTTCGATGTAGTAGATGTGTAGCGTCGGCTGTAATAAAGCAATTTGCAGCAGTCTTCTAATTAAATTCCCGGAAAATATGTGGGCCCCGAAATGCCATTCACGGGCACTTTATGACTTGATTCTAGTAAAGGAACACCATATAGTCCCCAAAGCTCAAAAAATTCTGAAAGTCTGTCCAGGAACTAATTTGAATAAATCGCAGTACCGCCAGCGTAAAAGCAGATCCCAGTCATTACAGGATTTGTCAGAAAAATAGTCAAAATTCTTTAAAATTCACAAAAGTGCAAACTCAGCCTAAATTTTGAGATCCCCAGTTATGGCATAAGAATATTCAATGAGTATATAAGCGCGCACAAGGCTCAGAAATATTCTAAGTAGGAAAATTCCGCACTCTTGAGGTTCAATAATGAATTTTGGTGTCGTAGCGTAAGCTAAAGTCGCGTAGAGTAAGCTTAAACTTTGGTCAGAAAAATTAAACCAAACAGAATATGGCGTAGATCTGAAGAAAAAGCCAAAAATTTGGGTTTTCGCGTATTTACCTGGATGCAAATTAATCACTGTGTTTTAATGCTGTAGCGTGGCACTCGTCGCGTGAGCACTTCCCGTGTTTATCGTAATCGGCCCGGTCGGATTTTAGTAAATCGAGAAGAAGATTTGAAAAAGAAAAACGGCTCCGCTCTTTCTGTCCGTCTCCTGTTCGTCTGAATGAACCGTTTGTTTTCTTTTGTTTTGTTTTTGTTTTTTATATGTGGGGCCCGTATGTCGCGCATATCTTCTACCGGTCAGTTTAGTAGAAGCTTGATTTATTTTGTCGGGTTTGATTCATTTATCTCAAATGAATATTACTGCTTGTTCTTAGATTTCGAATTTTACAAATTCCGTTTCGAGACCTAAACTTCGACTTCGTCGCGCAGAAATTAGTAAAATATTAGTATCTGAAATTATGAAACTTTTCGTCCTTTGAATTCGAGAACGAACATGGCCTTGATCAGTTTAGATCATCCGACTCTGAAGGCACCGACTTACGCGGGTATTACGGCGATTTATTATTTATTAATTTCTTATTTAAAGCAGCTAATTATCTTCACTTTCAGCTCATTAACTTTTGAAATTCCCTACGTAATGTCTAACTTAATTATCGCGCTACATATCGGCTTTTCTTTAAATAATAATTTATCTGCATTGTTTTAAGTCATAAATTAGGGTTAAAATTTATAATTTCTAATTTCATCTCAAAATACTACAATATGACACTTAGTACTCTAATACACCCCTACAGTATCATGTCTTGGCCCACCTCTCTCGGGACAGGGAGTGTTACAAATAGGCCGGCCCAATGCAAATTCCCGATAGATATGTTTGGTATGGAATTTTTCATTTTCTTTTGATGGAAGATATGGAGTATATCGCATATCCAGGCAAGGTTTCATCAAACTGTATTTGTTTCTACATATGGTGGGATTTGTTACATGTGCATTGAGTTCAAGTTATATTTTATGGTACTAATATCTCTTATATATTTCAATTTTCTTTGGTACTTGTATCAAGAGATAGAATACAATGAGGAGGAAGTTGATATTTGTGAATCCGAGGGAATAGTTTCAAAATCTGGAACAACAAAACAAAGTTGGAAAATAGAGAGCTCGATACATTCTTGAGAGATTCTGATAAATTCAAGAAAAAGTGAGAGTATATTTTGTCTCCAAGCCACAAGCCGGGGTGAAGTGTCTTGGATAATGATGTCTTTGTTTTTAAATTATTCATGTTTATTATCAAATTACTTCTCACGATCTTTTAATTTGTGTTTGTTATCTCTCTAGTTTTCATTGGGTGTTGGGGGTTATAAAAATTGAAATAATAGTGTTTTACTTCGACTCCTTGCAGAGATAAACCCGACTAAAGACTTTCAAGTAATTAACATGTATGTATCTTCCTTTATATTGGCTTAAGATTAAGTATTCATGGTTGAAATGTATCTTAATTTTCTTAAATTTTATTGGTAGGGCATTTCGAATTTATTCTTCTCAGCAAAAGAAAGCTTACAAGAAAGACCTTAATTGGATATGTGTTGAGGTAAGATAAATATCACAATTTTCTTCAATCTCTCCTTAATAAATCTACTTGGGTGTGTTTTAAATTCATGCTATATATTTTTTTTTCTATTAAATTTGGAATTACTTTAGTTGAATAAATATGAATTTTTACCTTTGGTTTTTATTACTTGAAAATATTTAGGTTCATGGAAGTTTTATCACATTATGCTGTAGTATGCATTTTCTGATACATACATGAGCTCCATGTAGAGTCTGAGCAACATGGAGGGGTTCATTGTGGTATTATGTGATGAAGAGTATATGAATGAGATCATTTTTATTTGAGCCTACTGAGTTGAAGGTATATGAACTCAACTATAATATTTCTTAAGTACTATGAAGTTTATATGTAAATATGTTGTTATATTAACATTTTTTTTATTAATAATATGTCGGGTTTAATGGAAAAAATATCTATACTCAGCATGAAATAAATTTATTAAAGATCGAGTGGGTAAGATTTTGTCTGACACTCTCTTGCTTCAACGGGTAAATAGACTAATTTTGCATTAGTATTTCTATTTCATATACTTCAAAATTTATATAAACGATAGGTTTGGATGTTTTTTTTTTTTTGTATGGTTTATTTGGCATGATGAAAGTTTTGTAGTTACTAAGATTTCTTCAAACAATATTTAATTAATATCATTTATTTGTATTTTTGTTCACGAGTTCCAAGATTAGTAAAGGCTTCAGAGATCTTTTTCCATGGTGACATTTCAACATGTATATGCATTGAGTTATATTTTGGTTGTGTAGTTATTTTGGTAAGATAAAAGTTTGTGTACTTACTAAGGTTTCATTAGATGGATTTAAGGTTTCATTAGATGGATTTCATCGTAAACCAATAATTAGTTAATATTTACTTATTTTATTTGGTACAAGTTTCAGGATGGTGAAATACTCAAGATGGTTTTTTCACTGACGAAGATGTTTCTAATGGCAACAAAAGTTATATTCATATTCTGACATTTCCTTTTCAAAGCCCTTTTTTTTTGCTTTTAATATTCCTTTTTGGTTTATGATGAAACCAAGAAAAAAAAGCGACCAGAAATTTTTAGTTTACATTCTACATTTGTGTGGTTTATTGATTATATAATGGAAAAATCAATAGTTAATTATGTTTTCAACTACAAGAAGAAAAGGTCACTTTTTTACATGTTTTATTTCTTCCTAATGAGAACTCTTGGGGCGAAGCGAGTATTCAATTGTTGGAAATATTCATATTTTTCAATAAGTGAAAATAAATTTACGATAATGTGGCGCCCCAGGCTTAGAAGGTCTGGGTTGAAGCTACCCAGTCGGCCGTGAATCTTCGTGAATCTTGAGATGTACGACGTATTCACAAAAATCGGGAAGAGTCTCCTTTGTACGGGGAGCTCTACCTAAATACAAAACCTGTCCCAATCAACATCATAAGATATATATATGTGAGTAAAAACGGCCACTTGGGCCCATAAACCAATATTCATCCAATTTATACCAACTATATACAATAGTTTCAAGAGTTAATAAATTACTCTTATACAACATATATTAAAAGTTTAAAACATTCTAATACATGTATCCAACTCAAAGACCCAGCCCACACCAGGCTTTCTTCTCAAACCGAAGCCTCTGGATGAGTCGTCTCTCGTCTTCCCATTGCACGAAATAATATAATTCCTGACAGGGGTGAGCTAATGCCCAGCAGTGGAGACACCACTAAATGGGTTACTCCCGCTAAGTGCATATGCGATGCTCCCAGAAAGTAAACACACATTCAAAAGCGAGTCGTGATCTTTGCCAGATAATGATCGACCCATGTCCGATGCTGTGACTCCTCACTTGCCTAAGCCATGTATGAAGCAGTATTTTCAAAACAAAGGTATTTGTTTTTTAATTGTGGACAACCACTCGATATAAGTAGAGTGGGCCAGGCTCCGATGAGTACATTTGGTGGACAACCCTCAGTGTATATCAATTGGGCCGACTCAGAGCGATTGATGACACATATGGACTACCTAGAATGGCCATAATAGACACTTTCAGATAAAATTATTATCATTAGTCGACCATAAAACAATTCTCTCGATAAATCACCTCGTAAGCTCACTTCTATTGTTCTGAGATGCCCAGGTGCATATGGAATACACATGATACTTGATTCCCGATACAATTTATATAACACATGCAAATATATATAACATGATATGCATTTACATAGTTTAATCACACAAACATGTTATGCAATTTCCCAATCCATTCCACCCAGGCTTGATGAGCTCACGTGAAATTCAATTAACAAACACGAGCAATTCAATTTGAATTACTCAGCGAACACATTTTCTCACAATTTATTTCGTGAACACTATTCACATGAACAGTGAACCCTCGGGTTCTTGTTCCCGCGACCACTAAGGCGTATGGCCGAGCGAGCTTTTGAACTAGCTTAAAATCGAGGCTGAAAGCGACTTGATTCAAAAAAAAAAAGGTTGACGGAAGCTCATTGGAAGCTCGTTTTCCATATGAAACGAGAGGCTGAGGCTTAACCTCGAGCTCAAGCGATCAGAGCCTGCCTCTAGAGTTGTATTGTAATCAATCCCTCGAAGCTCGGAGTCCATATACTTTTTAACTTTTGTATCAATCGATAACAAATACATCAATTAAGAAATAATTTTCTATGGGATTTGTTTTACCTTAGTTGATTTAGCAATTGATGCTAAAGTTTGACCCAAAGCCACCTCCTTGACATTTGTTTCCACGCTACGGATTCACAGCGAGTACCTTCTTTAAAAAACGACTTACAGCGAAAAAATTATGAAATAAATTAAAAACAAGTAGAAATTGCCAGTGAAGAAATAAGATACCTGAAATCATTGAATAAGAAACATGATTGGTTTAATTAATTATCTAAATAAATAAATAATATATCCTTAGAATAGCAAGCAAACTCATTAGTAACGTAGAAAACTATTTGTGATATCTTTGCTGCCACATGGTTAAGTTGGCCACCAACCTCACGACACAGCTGCGCATGATTAATTTCAAGAGACCCATAGCTTCACCATTCTTTGGGTACGGAGTCCGAAAATACGCCCACCATGTTGAGCCGTTACGGCTAAATTTCCATACCGGCGGTGGCGGTGTACTCCCTACGACCACCGCGAATACGTTACGCGGTCCAAATCTGACTCCTTGTTTCCTCTGTAAACCCCACTGCATTCACCCTTGATGCCTTTACCCATACCGTACCTAGATCACGATGGGTTAAAGTCGACCACCCGATATCGAAAGGATACTAATACCCCGATTTGAATTGAATCCTTGTTCATCGGTGGTGGTCGTATCGATGGGTCCGTGCATTTGCCCTCAATGCTACTCAAAGATCGAGCAAACCTTGTCTAGCTCGGCCACCGACCTCTATGGTTTCCACGGGAGCTGATACCCTCATATTTATGTCGGATTCTTGTACACGAGTCGGCCGATCGTGCGATTAAGGTCATACCCAGCGTCAAGTATCCTTCCCCAGCGTCCCGCTGCGAAGCACCTTCTTCACGCTATCCGCGCGCGGAACATCACGAGTCGTGAGCACCTTGGCTATCACGTGGAGTACCATTTCCACCTCTGAAGCGAGATCACGGAGATCTGGAGTCTGGATCCCCGGTATGGCGGTGGGATTTGCTTTCGAGCTCGACGTCTTCCGTCGTCGGCGCCTCATGCGGCTTCATGAGGATTCACGCGTTGCCATCCCATGTCGGCGGATCTGGGATCCATTATTGATATCGGGGACACATAACACAGGCATTTAGCTCCGGCGCTTGATTTGGGATCGCCGGTGAAGACGGATCACGCTGCTTGGAGGCGAGTGGCCGGAAGCCTCGTTCGGCGGCGGATGGGTCCACATTGGCCCGAGCCACGAAGCTTTTGGCCCGGGGCGGCGGGAGCCAGTTATCAAGCCTAAATTAAGGCTCAAGCTTCATTTCGTTCTTCTGGTGCGAGGCACGGCGAAACTTTTGTCGTAGAGCCACCGCCAGAGCGGTAGCTTGGCTCGTTACTAACCTAACGACCTTATCCAACATGGGTTCCGCTGTGAACGAATTCCATAAGCCATTCCGGCCTCATACATAACAATACGATTTATTTCATAATTTATGAAATAAACATCAACGACCCAATACGATCCGCAATTTGTACAATTTGAGCCAATTACGACAATTCGGTTCAGATTTGAGACAGAATCAGCAATGGATTGAGCCTCGAACCAACAAACATTATATAGCACTTAAATCAAGGTAAAACTCAAGTAGGATGAAACCCACACTTACGGAGTTTAATCGAAACTCCTCAAAGCGGAACAGCGTGAGCCTCGCTGATAGAGTGACTTTCCTTCTTGTCTGACCAATTCCAACGGTCGATTGCCCGAAAACCGAAGTCTCTCTCACTTTAAACCATTTCAGCTGCAACACGTTTTTTCCCAAGCTCTTTGCATCTTTGGTCTTCAAAAAGGAAGAAGATCACTATGATTATTTTGTCTTTTCCTCATTTAAACAATTCCAAAAATGCCATCTATGTCCCCAAGCTTGGATTTTTGACATTTTGCACTATCTCGGTCATCCATTTCCATCATTTCTCTACTCATACAACTTATGGCATATGAGTACATGTTATATGTGACTTTTTTCACATCAAATATCGTTTTCTGGCTTTGATACTGGTGCCTCAGCGTCTGAAATCCGGCTTGTCTCAGATTGACGAAAGTCGAGTGTTAGTAGATTCAGAGCGATTCCAATGGTGAAATCCGTTTCATCATCCGAGATCTAAAAAAATTTCGAGTTTTGACCGAAATTACGATTTTGCCCTTTTTCCAAAAATTAGAATTTTATCGGGTCTTACAGAAAAGCTTCATTGTCTTTCTCTTAAGAAAGAGATATGTTAGATCACAAGCTCGAATTCATTTTCATTATGGTATGGTTAAGAAAGTGCTCATCATGGTTTCTCCTTGTAGAAAGCCCGATTTCTACATGGTCTCACCAAATTATGGAATTCTTCGACGCTCACTTAGTGTTAGGCATTCAAGTTCGGGAAGCTGCATTTGGGAAGTATGGACGTCTTTTCATTTTTGTAAGTTGATTGTTACTTCATATCATAGCAAATTATATTCCCATATTAGAACTAACTTGTATTGGAGTCTACTAAATATATGTTCTTTATGGGTTTAGTGTCAGCACATTATTGTCCCCATCCTCACCTCCCACTATTATCCTAATATCAATGCTTTCAATTTTTCCATCTAACTCATCATCTCCTTGAATCTTATTTGAGATTGCAATTGAAATATGGGGAAATGGAAAAAAAAAAAAAGAGTAGCACGTAGAGGTGGGATAATGGGTTTGACCTGGTGGGTCGACCCACTTTAGCCTTTATTTTTTGAGGGCCAGGCTTAAAAAATGGTGTACAAATAAATTAGAAACCACGGTACCACTACCTTGATGAAAGGCCACAAGCCCTTATTTACCACATTTTCCTTGCAAATCTTTCGGTTCTCATCATATATCATTCCATGAAGTGGTGAATATAGTAAGGACTCCTCGATACCAAAACTAAATTAGGTACATATGGCATGAAATGTTTAGGCGGTCTTACTTCATTTGAGCATGAGGTCGTCGTGGGGAAAGAAGTGGTAATCAGGTTACTAGTAATTTTATGTCGAAATATGTAAACCACCTTCCGCATGACCCACAGTACTGGAAATGCCCAGTCGATATAATCACCCAGTACTATCTTAATGTAATGCAAAGTACTACCTTACAAGAGTACCGTACTACATAATAAACGCCTAAGCCCCTATTTACCACATTTTGCTTGTCAAATACTCGAGTTTTCATCCCATTTATATTCGTGAATTGTCTTGAAATTGTATTGCAAGGGAAAGACTTAAACAACGGAAATACACTTTGGCTTGGTTTGCATCGTGAAATAGATGCCACTTCCTTCACTAACTCTCCCCCCAACCAAATGTCACATTGTCCGCAATGGTTCGGATTGGAAAGTTAGAGAAGGAAGTGCTACCTCCTTGATGAAATGTACTCGTTGTTGGATAGGAGACTTCATAAACTTTCCATCGACACCTTATTCACTCCGTTGGGCTTCAAATAAACAAGTTAGAAGAAGAAAAGAGAGGAAAAAAGTGACCAGGTTAGACATTTGAAAGTACACCTTCATAATAATTTCAAAGTGTTTCTTTCTAGCTATATTTAGATTCTACCACTCTCTAAGCTTTTTCCAGCGGTACCAAAATTACCCAAACGGAGTTCGAATGAGAAAGTTAGGAGGCGAGAAGCAAAATGGGTTGTTGTTTGATGCGTAAAATTCGCAGTGCGGAAATTACGCCTTCGGTAGCCTCAGGTATCTTGTGATGCTTGTGATCTTCAGCTTCAGGCTCAGAATGTTGGCTTATCATGATATAACTTCTCCTTCAGCTCAATGACTTATGTTGCGATACAGTTCATTGCATTGCGATATAACTCTACTACAACTCAGTGAATTATATTGTGATATAATAAAATTATATTGCGATATAACTTCTCCTTCAACTCCATTGGCTTGTATTGTGATACACCTCCTTGTATTCTGATATAACTCATACCTAAGTCAGTGACTTGTATTGCGATATAGTAGAATTGTATGTGATATACCTTTCTTCTCCTCATATTAGTTCTACCCTGATACACACTCCATTGTAATTTAATATTCATCTTGGCCCGAGATGGTTTTAAGGTAGTACGATGCTTGTAAGGTGAATACCTACAATACATTAAGTAATTACTTGCACATTATATTAAACTAGTACCTCTACGCACTTCGTCCAAAGGGAAGGGGTTTCAATATGTTTGACAAACATTTGAGAATTTTGATTTTTATTCCAAATGGAATAGTGATTGGATTCTTAAGAGGGCATTTTGGAATTTTGTACCTACTCATTACTTTTGTTTCACCAAGACAATTTTTTTCAAATATGTGATGATGTATTTAGAATTTGCACCTGCCTATATCCTTTTATTTTAAAATAAACAACGATATATCTTGTGGCGTCCCAAAGCCAGGAGGTGTCAGTTGACAACCAAAATCGACCAACGGAAAATACATACGTCTCGTATCATAAGATGCATAACGGTAAAATGCCTCTTGTGCTCATAAACCCGATACTCATCAAAAAACCGTACAATTATATCACCATAATTCAAAAGAGTTGATTACACTCTTATCTGAAACACATATTAAAATCCTAACATTCTAATACATGTTATATCAAAAAACATCAGAAAACCCTGACCAAACTTTCTTAATCGGCCTCTACATGAGCCATCTTTTTGAGCGCTCCTTTTGTGCACGAAAAAGAAATTCCCTAAATGGAGTGAGCTATGCCAAATAGTGTAATCTGCAAATGGGTTGCCCACCTAAGTGCATATGCAATGCTCCAAAATAAACACACACTAAAGTAAATGCATGGAGTGCCAGATGTCTACGTGCCCATTCCCATGTCTCGGATTCTCCACGAGACTCACTCACACTTACTTTTAACCGTGTGTGAGAAAATAATCATTTTCAAAAACAAAACTTGTTGTTCTTGAAAATATACTAAAGATGTCTGTAAAAATAATGGGACTACCCTCAGAGGTGGGTGGTTGGTGAGCTTTAAAGCAGTCATGAATCTTCATCCAGAAATGATACGTTGGCCCATCTCTGACCAAATTCTCAGAAAAATCATCTGTGAAATTCGCTGCCAACCATGTTGGATTTACCGGAAAATTCATGTCATGCACTAACACCTAATCTCTAGGTTACCGGTGCATATGAAAATGCGATATGTCATTTCCAAAAACCATTTTATACAATATATCAAATATATCAATATGCAACATTCCGAGAATTTGCCTCATAACACATGTCATTGATAGTGATCAACCATCCACCCAAATTTGCTCGCTTGAAGCGATTGCGATCATCATCTCGATAGCCTACACACACAATTATATTCCATATAATTATGTCCTTATGTTAACACATTAAAATCATGTGATAACTTATCTATTCCTTTGATCCACTGACTCAGGCCATTCTCTAATTTCTCAATCCGTACGCAAAAAATTGCTTCAGTGAAGCCAATTAACGAACTGAGCAATTCAAATTTGAATCACTCCCCCAAACACATTATCTCACAAAAATATTTTGAGAACACTATTCATAGTACTATTCACGTGTCCTTATTCCCTAAACAGGAATTTGTTTTTAGGTCCCAGCAAACGATGGGTTGTCCGTGGGCAGCCCACTCACCAAACGTCGGTTCCTCTTGGTGGAACCGAATTCCATACCCATTTCCGGTCTCCTACTCACCAAAACACAATTTATTTCATAAATTATGAAACAAACACCCAAACAACCCCTACACAATCACGGACTGTCCAAATGGGCTCCAAAATTCCAACAATTAGGTCGAGTTTTGGAGCCGTCGGCTTGACCACTCACGGCCTCGAAACCAGCCTAAGCATTTACAAAACACTTAAACAAATGAGATAAACCCTACCTAACGGAGTTTGTCCAGAAACTTCAGCTTTTGGTGTCACGGCGTAGCTCTCATCAGCGTGGTCGACTTTGCCTTCGGCCACGGATGAAAATCTCTGGGGTCAGATTTTAAGTAAATTTGATAAAGAAGTGAAGAGAAGAAAAATAAAAATAAAAATATCTCTCCTCTCTCCTCCCTCCTCCACGCTCTCTCTCTCGCCCAACGAAATTGTCTCCTGCAGTCCTTTTGATGATTTTTTTTTCATTTTATTATTATTATATTATTATTATTATATCATTTTAAATACATGATTCATATTGCTTCATTCGGGCTAGTTTTACCAAAACAATTTATTTCTTTTAGGTTCACTTTGTTTAAATGAACCCAACTCACGCCATTTAGACTTAGAGATTTTCGTAAAAATCTGGTGCTGAAAATCCTTGACGATATCACTGAAAATCGCAAAATATTAGAATTATTTAGAATTTGTGGCTGGGTCACTAGATTTCATGAGGCAATTTAACTTGATTGCGATCCGTTTAGTCATCCAGATATAGAAAATTTTAGGTTTCAACCGAAATTACCGTTTACCCTTTTTGAAAATTGAATTTTCTCGGGTTTTATACTTCCCCCCTTGTTATTTTGTTAGATTAAAGTTTGTGTAGTTCTTAAAGTTTTCATTACATGGGTTCATCTTATACCAATAATTAGTTAATATCATTTTTTATTTCCTTATTTTATTTGGTATAGGTATCAATTAATGAAAAGACTCAAGATGTAATTTATTTTTCTGAGAGATTTCAAGATGTATATACAAATGTGCTCTTAATATTTTGGTTGTACGGTTGTTATTTTAGTAAGATTAAGAGTTTGTGTGAGTTACTAAGATTTTGATACATGGATTTCATCTTCAACTAATAATTAATTAGTGTCATTTTTTATTTACATTTTTTGTTCTGGTCGGATTGGTGAAAGACTCAAGGTGGTTTTTGCATAGAGACATTTAAGATGTATATACATACATAAGTTATTTAATATTTTGGTTGTATAATTTATCTATTGGTTCTATGAGTTTTTATTTGATGTATGTATTATAAATGAAACTTGATTTACATTATCTTTTGGTATCTTTTATTCTAGTAAAGTTGCTTTGGCTTCCTCTTTTGAATATATTATTTTGTTTGTATATTGAAGGAAGAACAAAAGCTTAATTCAAACTAACACAATATATGTACATGTGTTTTTAATAGCCACATGCATATTTATATGGTGCATTGTGATTAACAAGATATCTTGATTATGAAAACAAGGTATATTTTGTAATAAGTGTTTAAATTAAAGCGACAATTTTCAATATGTCAACAAGTTATTTTGCATCATACTTCTTCATTGTAACATTAAAAGCTTATTTTTAAATTTTTCAAAGGCTATCATGACATATGCTTCTAATTCCAATTTATAATCTATGGTGGAAGATCCTTACCTTGACATATTTTAAGAAACCATGATTTATTTGAACATAAACCTTGACATATTATGAGTGGTAGAATAAGTTATCATTGATTAATAGAAAAACCGTTCATTAACATTTATATATATCCAAGGTTGCTGATCACACCTACCTTGACATTGCAATTGATGACATATAAGACTAGGAAGTTATGATGACATATAACACATACGATGACAGTTAGTAACCGTTAAGATAGGTCTTTTTTCTTATAGTGTAACAAGAATGATCCAAATAAATTACAATAATTATATACAATATCATATTCAAAATTTCAGATTAATCCACTAAACACTGACTTGAAAAAGAAATTTAGATTGCTTGATCACCTCGATAATTTTGATCACAAGAATTATAGACATTAGTATTACAAAATAGGTAAGGAATGTGATAGCAGACGAAACACTACAAAAAAAACATATTCAATGGCAAAGCGTCAGAATATTATTCCATATTAAACATCGAAAGTGTCATCCGTGCTTGTCATAATAAGTAGTTGCACATAATGTCATTTTTTTAGAGTGTCGTTGAAGAACCTTGTGGCGAAAAAAAATGTCATTATTTATTAATACCAATCTATGTTGACACCTTAATAAACGTCATTGTTAAATCAGAAAAGTAGACATAGCAGCTTTCAATAAGTGTCAGTTTTGAAATTTTATACAATGGCTTTATAAAAAAGCGACGTAAAAGAAAGCTCTCCCGAGCACTTCAGAAGTATCATTATTTATTGTAGTAATCAGCAAATTGTTTGAATACAATGACACTTAGTAAAAGTGTCAAAGGAAGATAATGATTTAATTAAAATATCAATTTAATAATTGTTGTAAATAAATTTTCATCTGTTATTGTAATAATGCATGCACATAAGAAAAAATTATGTTCCAATCCATACCAAGATTTTAGTATTTAATCACAATGGGGAACTTGTACTTCTTAAATACATTTCATAAACAAAAACAAAAAAAACAATCACAATTTCAACATTCATTACTTTAATTCAATTCAAATTTTCTTATATATGCAACCCAATTGTGCCTTATCCAGAAACTAAAGCTAGCTAGCTTGGCTAAGATGAAAGATAATTTCCTAAAAGGCAACCTACATGCAAAAAAGATGAAATATAATCGAGAAGTACACTTGCGAGAAAAAAAATTTATAGAGCACTTTGGAAAATAAAAATGAAGGAATGATAACAACATTTCATAGAAAATAATGTATATAACATTTGACATATTTGATAAAAAAAATTAACAACAACAAAAACAAGTTAGTAGTAATGGGTAAATAGAAAGCAAAGAATTTATCAATTATGGCATAAGTTTATCAATTATGGTAAAATACAAAACAATAATAATCCATTAAAAGAAAACATATATGTGTGTAGTGAGTTGAAAAAGATCAATAGTGCAAACTACTTGAAGAAACAATACAAAAACCAATTAGAATTTAATAAAATGAAAAGTTAAATTACAAGCCATGCTTCCCAATACTTTAAAAAAACTTGATTAAAAGTGCTGTAATGTAATTTCAAGTTCTATTGATTACACATATATAGTAATCCATCAACTTGTAGTTTTAGATCATTAATAAAATAAAATTAAGGCTATGTAATAAATAAAAAATTGTGCCAAGAAAAAATCATTGTGTTTTTATAAGGGGTGAAAATGTAACTTACAATGTTGTGAGAGCAAAGTATTGAAGCGAAAGTCGAAATCTCCATGTTTTCTATAGTAATCAACAAAAAAATCTATAGTTGACAACGAAAACAAAAAGATCATATGAGAGCGATAAAGTTCAATTGCCTTATTCCATTTTAAAATATTTAATAGAAAGAAAGAAGTAATAAACTTGATATCATTATGAAAAAATACCTTTATTATCACAATAGTTCATGAACCATTCCAAAGTTGGAAGATATTTAACTTCACCCAAAAAAAAAGTTTCCTTTAGACACCTATGAATCATACATACAATAACACTAACTTAATTCAACTATTGGAAATTAAGAAATATAATGGCTTTATGAAGAAAAATCTTATAAAGTCTTCAAGTGATTATGTCGAACAATTTGCACCTTTGGTCATAGTTTGGTTAAAGAGAGATAAAATATGAACCTCATCAAAAGTGATAGTTGGATATGCCAAAGATTTGTTTTCATTCTTCAATACAAAAAAGATGTCCCCAAGCACTCCAAGTAGGAAAATACCAGGTGAGTAACCAAAGCATCACTATCTGAATCGTACTTCCATTCAACTCATCTTTCTTCGTATGATTTTTTCCATTGAAACTATTGAAAGTAAAGTAATAGTTTGTAATTACATTGGAAAATAAAATAAGCATTGATATATTGAGAACCAACAAATCAACACATACCTTTGTTGTAGACATCCCTTGATCGAGAATGATATCTCTCATATATCTCATCACATAGTATCCACATTCGACCTTTGCACGGTTGTATCGAGACCTTAAGGGATAAAAAAATCATTATATATATATGGAGTTACTTGCAAGTCTGTGTACTAAGTTTAAAATTAAGAAGAAGACACTAAATATTTTATTATTCGGATTTATATGAAGTATTTACCCCTAATACAGCAATTAGGCTCTCTTTTGATGATTTATGTTTTTTGAGTGGATGAAATTCTTAGAGCCTGCATGAAGAAAAATAATTTTGTTACCAACTATGCTTCCATTCTATAATATTGAGGAGAAAAACTTACATATTAACACAATGTCTTTAAAGATCATACGAAGGTTGATCATGCGATGAATCGAGGTAATAGGCGATCAAAGTCACTTGTGTCGAAGTACCCGCAAAACAATGATAACTACAAAATTAACACGAGTGTATCTACATATCAATTACAATTTATAAATATGCATACTTATAAACACTTATGTTTAATAACTTACCACAGGTTATATGGAATAAAAACAAAATCGGCATTATTTGCATTCATCAGCAGATTAGCTATAACCCTTGACCTATTTTCCTTGCCCCTTCTCCCATTCCGACTTTGGAAACCAAGGTCGGATTTACAAATAAATCGCTCTGCCTCTTTAGCATCAATCTTTTTTATGCAGGGTGCCTAATTTAATTTCACACAATATTTAAAGGTTTAATATTTTAATGTATAAGCTTTGAAATTAATTACCATTCTCATAATGAAAATTTAAACCATAAATAAGATAGTTAAAATATATGAAAAACATTTTAAAAGTTTCCCTCGCCATATATAGAACATAAGACAGTTAGACGACACATTTGCTGATGAAATTATGATATCCATATATTCTTTCATGAGAAAGGTCTTAAAACACTTCAAAAACATCCTCTGTGATTTCTATTGCATGTACCTTCTCATTCTTTAACAACAACCCAACAAATGTAGCAAAGTTCTTGATATACAACGGGGTTCTCATCCTTAAAACTTAATGTTCTCTCTTTATTCTCTGTTTCTTAAATTTCTTTGAATCTATCAAACATAACATATATCATTGTATATATAAGAATTGTCCCTAAATAAAATAGTTTTTAGTAGTAACAAGAAATTTTGTAAAAAAAGCTCATGCACGGATGAGATGAGTAGTAGAATGACTAATTAGGCGGGCCATAAAACTTGATGCCCGATAGCATCTCCCGTGAGTGGTAGTTGGCTTGGAATAGGCATAGGAAGTAATGCATTTGGATCATAAGAAGCATCGGCAACAAGGAAGTTAACACAGCATTAGTCTTGTGTTAGGAATTCTTGACTACATTTTCTTTTTGTCCACATGTGGGTGTTTTCTAACCTATAAAATGAAACAATATTGTTTAGTTATATGCAACCATCTAAAGTTGATGATTTCAAGTAGGAAAGAATTAGTTAGACAAAATTGAGTTATCATAACTTATTTAGGCTTATTAATATAATTTATTATCTGGCATCTGTGTAACATTGCTTCTATATAGGAATGATTCAACTGGTAAGTTCATATGAAAAATTATGAGTTTGTGTTATCACATTTTTATTATAGAATATTAATTACAACATACCTTGTTTGCTTTTAGCATTGGAGGAGTGTGGTCATCTATTCGGCCAGTTTCGGTTGCTCCGATAATTTCGGGAATGACAATATGTTTTTGGAACATGTTAGAGCGCAACATCGGATTGAGGTGTGAAGTGGGTACCATCTGAGAGGATTGGAATAAAATGTTTGCGCACCAAACTTTGATTATGCGCTCTTGAGATTCTTAAATTCCGTAACCACGATCGCCATAGAATGAAAATATTGTCGTGGTGTGTATAATGCTCGCTTGCTTCGTACTACGACCACTATATTCAGGAGTTCCCAAATGCTTGGTAGTATGTCATTTCCATTGAAACTGGACTACTTTCTTGTGGCCCATTGCAACATCTTATCCTAAGACACAATGATGTTATAAAAATTTAATGTCATATTGGTTAATATAAATAAGTTATTAATGTAAATGAAATATATATGTTACATAACTTATACAATCTTCTCCCACCCTCTTGGAATGACCACTTTAAAGCTCATAAGTGCCATCTTTTTTCTCCATTGCTTTCTTCACGTAATACACTTCTATCAATGACTTTCGTAAAGCCGGTTGCTACCAACTTTTAAAATATTGAAATGTAATATAATGAGTCTCTAGTCAATTTCAACATAAAAAAAATTTAAATTAACAACATCTTTAACTTACCATCTCTTCCTCAAGACCAGCATATCCCTTTCTACTAAGATGATGATTATAAATATGCTTTTTCCTTCTTTCTTTTTGAACTTCTCTAAAGTCCTACAAATTTTATTTCATATTAAGTAAAGAAAAATAATTATATGACATGAAAATAATTAAATTTACTGAAATCTTTGAGACAATCTTTCTTTGACAAAAATTGTCCAATCTTCATCTTCAATAAAGCGTATTCAAGCGGTGGTTTTTTAAGAAGCTCTGGATGGTCTTTGAAGGAATGATATACTTTACGATCAACATGTTTTGAATGATCTAAAGCACGCCCATTGATTTCATACAATTCCTTCTACTTTTACAATCCAATGTAAATGCAGCCTAGAAGTAATGAACATAGTTATTAGTTGTTAAAAAATTTTGCAAATAGAATTAGAAAACGTTATAGATAGAAAAAAAATACTAGTTTACCTCAATGGAGTCCCACAATTTATTCTTCAATTCCTTAGGTACATGGTGCCAAGTCTTGTATCTAATTGGCACCATAGTGCGTGCAATACGCCTAAATAACTGTGAGATGCACGGCGACTTAATAAAACATAAACACCATGACATTATACTTTCTGCTTAAAGTTTATTCCTTTCTATTCTTGATAATCATAGTCTTTCTTGTTATCCCTCTACATCTCTTTCTTGTAAATTTGCTTTATCTTGTTGTTAATGTCCATACGTCATAAAAATAATTATAATGTTTAAAATAGAAGTACTAAAATATCTAACAAAATTTAAAGAATAAAGAATTAGCTAATTTAAGGCATTACCTAATCCAATTTGCTTTGCATAAAACATATCTTGTCAATGTTTTGAATAATGTCAACGACATTAACTAAAATTAAGCATAACAATCATCTAATAACAAAGACAAATAAAGTAACTAGTAAGCATACATTTACACTACAAAAAACTATAGTAGCATATCAATTCACAATACCATAACAAAGCTACAATTTGGTTACATATATGATTTGTTCTCGACCAGTTCTCACAATCATCTTCGAATACAAATTTGATCGGAGTTATCCATTGCATCCAAATAATTCAACTTGTGGCAAAGAAGATATGACTGGATTGTGTTCAATAAAGTAATCACATAGGATCATCATCGTTTGCTCTTTACGTGATCTTGTTGAGAGTTGACAAAACAATTGACCATCTTGGATTAAGCTCATCTTGTATAGAAGACTTTCTTAGCTTGGGAAGTGGCTATGACGGATCGACTTATGAACCCTCTACCACAAAAGTCAACTAAGGTTAACCCAGATCATCAACTGATTCATTCTTATATCAGCAATCACTTGAAGAGTGGAATTGAACATAGTATAATTAAGGTCCCAAGTACTCAATAACTCCGTAGAAACAAAGCTCCCAGAAAATAGGATTTTTATCCTTAAGCTGGCAATTTGCATAGTGATTGCTACAATACTAACTCCACTATTTTGGGCTCGTAAAATCATCACGCTCCTTGGTATTATATTGACACCCGTTGATGGCGTAACCATGATACTTCATCACATAGTAAACTGGACCATCGGCTATCCATTTAAGGGTTTCGAATCGGGTTCATTTCGATTGCAACTTCAACCTATGAAATAAGTTCGATTATCATTTATATGTTTACCATTAATGTAAAGATATGGAAAACTTAAGAAACCATTGTAGTGCAACACATGCGTAACAAGGTAAAAGTAAATGCATGCTCATCACGTAACCACTTTTGCCTTTTGATTGACGTGGATGTTTCACTTTTAGCCATTACATGTGCTCTCTATGAAGTCATGTATAATAATTGAAATAATTAGAGTCATATATTATATGCAACAAATAAAGCAAAAGTTGAGTGAGTGCTTACTCAGTATAGGTTGGACAATTGAGGTATTTTCCAACACATAATGATGTCTTGTAACCATAAATTGGAATCCAACCTTCATAGTATGACCTCAAATGTTGGTTGCCCCAACTTTTTGGTCAATGTTTGCACTAATAGGAATCCCAATTGCATCTAGATTTGATAAATACTCTCAGCACAAAAACAAATTCCTTCTTGTGCTGATATAGCGTTCGATACAACCTTCGAGGTCTAGTACGATTTCGTACATAGCCTTTTAACACTTTCATAAACCTTTGCAAATGGTACATCCACCTAAAATGCTTAGGTCCACAAAGTCTCACTTCTCTTACAAGATGCCTGATAAGATGCACCATGATGTCGAAGAATGAAGGTGGGAAGTACTTTTCAAACAAGCATAATGTCACCACTATCTCATTTTGTAACTCATCTAATGAAGGAACATCATGACTTTACTACGAGAGCATTAAAAAGAAGCAATCCTCTGAATGGCATTCCTCACATGCTTGGGCAAGATAGAACGTAACAAAACTGGCAAAAATTGTTGCATCAATGCATGATAGTCATGGGATTTTAATCCATAAAGTTTCAAATCTTCCATTGACGAGGTTTTGAGAAGGTTAGAACAATACCCATAGGAACCTTCAATTGTGAAAGTGTTTGGCAAAACTACCTTTTCCATTATTAGAAGTGTATAACATGCGGGAGGAGATATGTTCTCTTCGATTCAAACCTTGGTGCCAATTCACTCCCTTAAGCCCATTTCTACAAGATCTAAGCGAGGAATTAAGCCCATCCTTTGTCTTACCTGTTGAGTAAGGTACGATAATACTTTCACAAAACATTTTCTCAATATGCATTACATCCAAATTATGTGAACATGAAGATATTTCAATACTCAAGATCAAGAGCCTGGACTTCTTTTCCAACAATTTGTATTGTTGATTCGATTCCTTCGATTAACCTTTTTTCCCCAAAACAAATTCCATTGATTTTTAATATTTCCTCACAGTCAGCAATATTTGTGGAGGTGAGCGAAGGCTCTTATTTTCAATAAATGCTTTCTTTTGTTTCCTATGGATGGTTTCTTGGAAGAAATGGAGTCTATGTCATATATTTTCCATGCTTCCTTCCCCAAAGAATATGTTTCTTCTCCATATTGGACAACCATAATATCCTTTAAGCGTACACCACGACAAAGTTTCCATATCTGAGAAAATCATTGATTGTCCATAATAGAGCGACTCTTAATGTAAAGAATTCTTGTTGATGTGCATCGTAAACTTAATTAACCTCCCACAATGTTATTAGATCTTCATTAGCGGTGCTAAATAGACATCAATGTCGTACCGGGTTAATACGTGAACGATTAATAAGATATGACATAAATTTTCTTTTCATGCCTGACCATGGTGGAAGGTTATAAGAATTATCTCATGAATGGGCGACAACTATGTTTGCTATTAAATGAACTGTGAGGATTTGTATCTGCGAGAAATGGCAGATCTCAAAGTTTCCCAGGGTTATAGGGAAAACTCAAGGCATCATAATCGACTTGCTTCCATGATGGTGAATCGTGGATGGCCGCATTTCCCATCAAAATTGCTTTCTTCGACATACCATATGACTCTTTTGCAATTTTGATGATTGAAACATTCTTCTAAATCTTGGAATTGGAGGAAATACCACATTACTTCGCGAGAACTCCCTTCTCCTCTTAGTTCTGTGTTATCTGTCTTCACCTCAGTTCCATGGTGGGACATAAGGATGCATCTTCCAGCTCCTTAGATAAAGTACACAATCATTTAGGGCATCGCCCTTTTCTCATATTCCATTCCCAAAGAATTTAATGTCTTTTTTAAACTTCATACATGGACAAAAGGCAATTCATTGTTTAAAGGCAACATATCTCAAGTATTTGCAAAAGCTCACGAAAAGCTCTTATCGAGACCACCAGAAAGCGTGCTCGGGTTGTACAATTTGATTAAAGCGAGACAATCTTGTAAAGTTTACACCCAACCAGGATATAATGGTTTTAATCTTGTAGTAATCTGCAAACAATTCGGGATCATTTTTGACAATCATCATATGCGGCTTAGACCATTTTTATTGTACTATGTTGATCATCAAATTGAAGCCTATCATAATGTTTTTCTCTTATGGTTAGTGGTCCACTTGGAGCTGCCTCTCCATGCCAATACCATGTATGGTAACTTTGATCAATTCTATAGAAAAACAAATGGTCTCGAATCTTTAGGAAGTATAGAATATCATATTACCACATTGTAGCATGGACATTTAATGGAGGTTTATTTGCGAGAATTTTTGTATTGCAAATGCAACAAAACATTCTACTCCATCTTCATATTCCTTGATCTTCTATCCTTTGAGATCCATGAGCTTGATCCATTTTAAAGAACAAAATTGCTTCCAATAGTGATCAAACTTCCAAATGGAAGAACATATCAACATTGTCAATGTTATTCGTTTAGCAACCTCTATTTTCTACATTCAAGAATAATCAATAATCAATTTAATAAAATATTTATAAGCATGTCAGATTTAAGATAAAAGGGATGAGCATTACTATTCTAATCATTTTGACTTTGTTTATAGATCTATATAGAATAACATCTTGAATATTTATAAATTTAAACAAATTGTGTATACATACATATATATATATATATATATATATATATATATATATATATATTTTAATACCTAGAGGTAGTAAATTCAAAAAGATGTATAATCACATTACATGAAGTGTATATCAATATTAACATATATAATATCAAGTTATGTTACTTGTTTATGCTAACATTTCTAACATCATAAATTAGGAGTGGTTCCTATCCCTTATAGGAATACATATTTCTATGTGTCAACCATAATGTATAGTTTTATTTTTTAAATTGATTACATATCGTGGTAATTTTAAGAAGATTAACTTTTTTGAATCATTTAAAATTAACACACTCATTCTATCGTATGCTTATTTCAAATATATGCTTTTTATCGGGAAGGCCTAAGAATCAACTTTCAACAGCAACATCTAAGCGGTCAAAAACTACTGAAGGAAATTGAATGAAATTAATTAATTTTGATAATTTAAAGTCCATAAGTAATTGTCCCACAAAATAAATAATAAAGGCAACCAAAATTTTTATTATCTAACGTATCATAATAGCCTAAATGATGATATTAGTGTGTATTATTATTATTATAACATTTTTAATTTATCTTTCACAAAGAAAGTTTTATATATATATATATATATATATATATATATATATATATATATATATATATATATTCAAACCAAGGATAACTTTTACTTATATATTCCAACTAAGGATAACTTTTACTTTAAATAAAATGTTGTGTTTGAATTAAAAGCTGGAGAAAAGGATAATAAGTGGGTCATGCGGGATGACTATTAATTTTAATCTATCTTTGTCTTTATATTTAAACAACAAATATAAGAATAATAATAATAATCATAATAATAATAATCCATAAATCAATAAGCAGTTATTAATTTATTTCAAATTGCTGACCTCTTGAAGGGAAATCAAACATGAGAAATTATTTCTCTGATTAGTACGATTCTTAGGAAAATAAATATTTAAACAAAAAATTATCATTTAATTATTCTATATATAAAGTCCAAATATGAGACAATTCAATTCCTTAATATAAAAATATTTTATTCTCCTCCTAATCGGATCCTACAACCTCCCATTATGCATTCTAGTGTATTATAGGTTTTTATTCTTTGTTATTTTTAATGAAAAATAATTTAAATCTGTAATTAAAGCTAATTCTCTAATTTATAAGAAAAAGGACATGACATTGAGGGAAAAGAAAAAATAAGATTGATTTTTATCAGAAGCACATCTAAGAAAGAAAATAAAGTGTTTTGAGAAAGGAAAAATTTATTGGCCATGATTTTCCTTCCAGCATGTATTTTCCTTTTAACTATATTATTGTGATGCCTGGCAGAAGTCGGGTTATTCTGTCGGCCTGCGGAATCAGTGGATGTCGGGTGCAGAAACCACTTTAGAAAATCGAGCGAGTCTCCTTTTATTTTATTTTATTTCATTTTATTTTATTTTTTTAAAAAAAAATTTAGGAATTCTTGTTCATGGTGACAGTCAATTCTTGTTCATGGTTGGCAGATTCTTATTCCTGATTGTGGATTGGCCCCATTTCTTTGTTCCACGGTTGACCGGATGCCACTATTGGTCACAATACAAGGGTGTATTGTAATACACTTCTCAACCCCAAATCCTTTTTGTTCACAATACACAAAAGGTGCCATTGCAATAAAATTTTAACCTAAATATTGCAATATACTTCCTTAGCCACCAACCTATGGCAATACACTTGGTAGTCTTGCAATACAATCCCCTTTCCATTGCCATACTATCCAACTCTTGCAAGCTTTAATTTCCTGTATTGCAATAAACTCAACCTCAAGCCTTCTTCTCTGCAATACAATTTTGTGTATTGCAATACAATCTCTACAACCTCACCCTCTCATGTGCAATACACTTAGTGTATTGCAATACAATTCTATCCTTCAAGCCCTTCAAACCTACCATACAATTTCTCCATCTTACAATACAATCACTAGCCCTCGCAGCCAAGGTTGCAATACAATTGGAACCTTGCATTACAAAAATATATATTTTTCCTTGATATTAGCAGAGCGTGGCAAAAAGCAGTTTGCACTCCAAAATTTTATTTTTCTATAATACTCAAATAAATTTCTAAATTTATTTTCTTCATTTTTCATTATAAGTATTTTCCAATGTTCCATTTATTGGAAAAATCATAAAAAAATATACACCTATTTTTTTCTTGTAAACAAATAAATTTCTAAAAACTTATTTAACACTTTTCTTAAATTTTCCATATAAAACCTTAGAAAATTGTTTCACCTCATAACAAAATAAATTTATAAAATTTATTTTCTTTTTCGATTTTCAGCGAAAATTTTTCTCACTCAAATAAATTTATAAATTTATTTTCCATTCTTCAATTTTACTACTTGCTTAAAATCTGAGAAAATTATTTTCTCCCTCATATAACCAAAATAAAAAATAAATTCATGATTTATTTGGTTTAGAGGTGAAGAAATTTAATTTTTAAGTTGGTAGTGGGAACTACCTCGAGATAGTCTAGCTCATGGTCTAGGGTTCGGGCGAAGGCGAAAAACACGTGGGCCTAGGGGGATAACTGTGAGTGGGACCACCCCTCATCGAGGAGTGGGCCGGTGGGACCCTTACATTAAAGGCGCCTTTTTTTGTAAGGGCCCACCCCTGGCCCACTGCGGCTGAGTGGTCCCACTCCACCGAGGCTGCTAGGGAGCATGTCCTTTGCCTTTTCTTTCGCACCTCGTGAGAGCACCGACCAGACTGAGGGCGTATTGAAATGGGGGCACTCTCACTACCAACAGGCTGGTAATTCCGGTTGGTAGGTAAAGAAGATGCTCCCTATTTGTATGTCTGATCTTGAGTTCAATGCGGAGAGAAGGCGAAAAGAACAAGGGCCTGTCTGCTTTTAATGAGTGGGACCACCCTCGTCAGTGGGCAGGGGTGGGGCCCTTACAGATTATTTTATTTAGTCGCTACTTAAAAAATTTTATATTATATTTTCTTGACCTAAATCTTAT
Organism: Tetrastigma voinierianum; assembly: GCA_016808115.1. Lineage (NCBI taxonomy): Eukaryota > Viridiplantae > Streptophyta > Magnoliopsida > Vitales > Vitaceae > Tetrastigma > Tetrastigma voinierianum. Next base: position 42,378 of record JAEQBH010003831.1, on the reverse strand, counting down.
TTCCTTATTTGTGTAGCTTATTTTAACAAATACTTTGCCAATTTCTTATTTTCCATAATCAATATTCCCATGTATATAAAATTATAACGTATATATTCTCTTTTGATAGTAATATCCTTATTTGTAGCTTATTTTTATAAATACTTTATTTAATTTCTCATTTTCCATAATCAATATTCTCGAATTTATATAAGGTACATTTCTCTGATAATAATATTCTTCTTTTCTTTTTTTTCTTTTTTTAGGGAAGATAGTAATATTCTATTCAAACTTCAAAAGAAAGTAAAAGTGTTATTTAATTAGGTGAATTAATTTACATAATATAAAATATTCTGAAGGAAAATAAACAAAATATTTTGAAATATTTTGACTTTCTTTATATTATCAAACATAAAATAAACAAACGTGAGCTAGACTAATTTATAGATGTAATAATCTATGTCTCTAGGTCCTTAGGCAATTGATTTTGAAATGGCATGACTATAGGCACACATTTTAGAATTATAGCCTCCTTTTTCCCGGTACATTCATGATCGAAAAATAGAGGAGAGGAAATCCTTGGCCCTCAGCTGCCTTATTTCACGACCTTTCCCAACTTAAAGAATTATTTTGCCTTATTTCACCTCCTTTCCCCAGCAAAATTATTTTCTTTTATTTTGTTGACATGTGAAAAGATTGGCATGACTCCGATAAGTAGAAAATTTGGAATCAATTTTTAAGCAGCCGGTGTGATTCGAGTAGAGGGTATCGAACTTAGCTCCCACTTTGCCTTCTTCCTTCAAACCAAACTAGCGAACTTACAAGCACAAACTCAACCCATTAACTTCTAAAAAATATAATCTTACAGTAGTAAACTCTTCAACCTTTTTAAAGTAGAGCCCACCCTAGAACAATATAATCATCCATATTTGATAAACTTAAGCGCAAAAAAATAGGGAAAGATTTCCCATTTTTTGATAAATTATTGTGAAATAACCCACCAGAGACAAACCATCCTCCAAGAAAAAAATTGTTGTTTTGAAGAAGTAGAATCCATTCGATCAAGGAATGCGAAATTATCTATCTTACATTTGGTTCTTGTAAAGATGCAAAATCCAACACTTCAGAATGGAAAGCAGAACAGAACATAATCGTCTTTCTATTATTAAAATGGAGGAAAAAACCAAGAAAGTTTTACCTTTACAGCGAACTTTCTCAAACTGAATAGAGATTTTGGGGAAGAGCTTTAAGCACCATAGGACTCATTGAAAACCACAACGGCAATGTAAACTACGATTAGAAAGGGAGACAAGAAGAGACATTAAGATTAGACTCCTCATTTATAAAACCATCAAAAGAAGTCTCAAGGTTCTCTGACAAAATCAATGTTTGAATCAGTAAATATAGTCCATTTTCTTGCAGTTTGCGGGAGATTGCTCATGGGTGAGAACATTGAAAGTTAGTTCATCGTAGCCCTGCCACCCGAAAGAAGACTCTGGATTAATAATACCACAAAATCGTTGATTTAACAGGAACTTTCAACTGATTCAATCGGAAGAATGAAAAGAAGAGTACCATTTAGCCTTTGTGTTGTTTGTGACTTTCTGCTTTGTCGGGTTGCAAGAGTTTTAGTCTAAAGAGTAAAAAACAAATTTATTTATGGAAGGAAAGAGAATGACATTTTTTAAAAGTGACAAGATTGGTCAAATGCATAAATTAAATTTATGACATTTTAAAAAACGTCAACATCAATTTGTGCCATCAAATCCTTTTAATTCTCTTTTTTCTTTTGAATTTATGGAAGGAAGAAGAATGACATTTTTAAAAGTGACAAGATTGGTCAAATGCATAAATTAAATCTATGACATTTCATAGCGTCAACATTAATAAGTGCCATCAAATCCCTTTAATTCTCTTTTCCTTTTGAATCATGACACTTTCTAAAGTGCAAGGATTGAAACGCCATTGAATCTATTTTTGTTGTAGTGAAAATGTGGCCCAGTGAGGAAAACTTAGGCGTACAATAATTTGTGTAAAATAGTAAGAAAATACCTTAAATTCTTTGAATTGTAGAGAGAAAGCAATGAACAACTTCAAAATATGAGTTTCTAGGGTTTCGAAACTTCGAAGTTAGAGAGAGAGAGAGAAAGAGAAAATTGTGTACAATAAGCATGTTTGGTGATGGTGACGAGTGTTGTTTAGGTGAAGTTATCGTTGAAGGAAGGATGACATGATCACCGTTCAAAGTGTTCTCAGGTGGGCCATTGAGAGGCAGACTAACCCGTTCAAGCCTTTGCTCTCTCCTACCCAGGATCACTGGATTCGGGAACATGATCGTCATTTAGAACTATTGGGTTTGAGCTTTTTTCCTCTATGGTGTAGTAACAACATGTTACGGTGTCTTTGGGTTATCCCATACCGCCTCTATACTTCGGTGTGGGAGAAGGCATAGGGATGCAGTCTGAGTTTCCTTTGTTACATCATCCTGCTCTGCCATCTTTACCTTCAAATCAACGGCTGCCCGTGAGGTAACCACATTCTTATCCTACTCCCCACACACCAGATTATTCAATGGCACGTTTTCAATAATTGCATTTGTCTCCCATTCACCATCATGGTGAATCAATTAAACTTTTATTTAATACAAAGATTACATTAAGGGGTGATTTAATTAAAAGACTTTTGAAAACCCAATTTTGAAATTTTCACACTTCATCAATTTTGGTATGATTTTGACAAAAAATATCCTTTTTATTTTAGTGAAATACCACGAACACCTTGCTCTTTGTTTCATACTTTGCTAATGTTTCTTTATTTTTTTATTAGGTAAAGGTCATTTTGTGGTAATTAGGCCATATATGGTAGCGGCCCAATATTTTTTGCAGCTGAAAATTATTTATAGTTGTGGCCACTAATCTCTAGTGTTACTTGTAGTTATGGCTCAAGCCTATTCGTAATTATAGAGTAACTTATAGTTGCAACTCAAGTCTCTTCGCAACTATAAAGTCTTATGTAGTTCATTTTTAGTTGTAGCTAAATCTTAACTATAACTATAGAGTCGTTTTAATTGTAGCTCAATCTTAACCGCAACTATAGAGTCAATTTTAGTTGAGACTCAATTCTATCATAGCTATAGGAGTCACTTGTAGTTGCTGACTCTAATAAATAGAGCTAAAATATGCTTTAGTTGCAAATTTTTTTGGCCCCTATTAAAACAATGTCCCTATAAGTCACTTTTCTTGTAATGTTACCGTCCAAACATGGAACCCGAACTTCGACCCTAAGCAAAACGACCTGAAAAACTTCCTTGTTTGGGTGATGATCCCTTGTCTACCCATAGGGTATTATGACAAGAGCTTTCTCATGAAAGTTGGAGAGAAGATCGGTAATCCTATCAAATTTGATGAAAGCCACATCCTTGGCTTCAAGGGGTCATTTTACCCGTATGTGCGTGGAAATTGATTTGGAAAAGTTGTCGCTCTCTAAGTTTCAACTCAGGCTCAAGGTAAGGAAAATTAAATACAAAGACATTCACTTAGCGTGTTTTAGTTATGGCAGATTCAATCAACGGAAGGATGAATGCCCTTCAGAGAAAGAAAGCGACCTGCTAGGCAAGAAGAATAGGGTAGTGATAAGGAAGATAAACAACCCCAATAGTGATCAGGAAAGGTCACGAAAAGGGATCAAGATCCTCAATCAACCTAGTAGTTATTGTAGCGTGGGTCGTGGATGTTAGCAGAAGTAGAGTTCATAGGTCATCCGCCGATTAGAATCACGAGAAAGATGTGGGAGAGAGGTATGAGAAAGGTAAGAAGAGTGGACCTTAAAGGCAACCTATGGAAACTCAGACTTCAAATAGAAGGTGTGACACCTCTATCCCGGGGGTCCCGTTGACAACCCGTCAACCTACGGAAACCTGTAAATATCGGGTGTCCCGATATCACACTCATTTGTCTCATATATTGAGACCCATTCCTACATATTTAATTCACAAATATACAAAATATATGATAGACTATTTAACCAACAGTCCATTTACAGTCTTTTTTATACGACAAAAGGTATACATGTTTTGGTTTTGCTCGAATATAATATAAGACAAAAAACAAAACATATCAAAGCCGCATCCGACTCTCATCCCTCATGTGGTCCCATATGCGGGTCAGACACCTACAGAACCTGTGCACGAAAGGGGTCCCACGGTAGGTGAGCAATGCCCGATGAAAAAGATTCCTGCGAGGTTACTCCTCGCTAAGTGCATGCAATGACACACCACACATTCAAGCAAAACATGTATGTCCCTACTCAAATGTCTGCATCTTATGGATGAGAATGTGACTCACCCTTTCCTACATCCCGAGCTCTCTCTAACTCCCTCACGCATGCATATGCCAAGTGTGAGAAAACATTGTTTTCAAAACAAAAGGTTTTTGTTCTTAAAAACACATTATTTGATTCCTGATAAAATTCTTTTAAACAACCCTCCGAACAAATACGTTGGAAATCCTCCGAGGTGAATTATTGGACAACTCTCCGAAATAGTTCATTGGACATCCTCAGGCTGAACTATTGGACAACTTTCAAAGAAATTCTTGAAGTGACTTTCGATATAATTTCTTTGACAACCCTCAGTTTTTATTCATTTGTGGGCCATACTCCGATAATCAATTAATGAGTCGACCCTCAGAAAAGCTTGTATCAATGTGTTTCGCACACTGCGGTTACAGGTGCTCCGATGCATATGAAATGCAATATGTCATTTCACAACAATTCATGTTACTATATTTAAGCATGCATATATTAACAAAATGCACACACAAACAACATGTTATGCATTTTTCCAACAATAGCTTTACACAAAATGGCCCGTCTCAAACCCATAAAAGCAGGGCTGCTTTTAGTAGTCTTACGGTTCATCCTTAGATTATTGGGATACCAAAACACATCGCCAAAACTTCAAAGGCATTAGTCAGAGATCAGCCCAAACCTGTCTGATCGGGTTGCGAAATTAGTCCCGAAAATCCTATATGAACTGTGCTCAAACAATCCCAAAAATTTAGCCCGAACTATGGCTCAATCCAGAAATTCAACTTGATTTGTCAAAACTTAGGTCCTAAAATTCCTAAAAATTCCTACACTTAGTCCAAAAATTTTGGGACTAAAATTTACGGTCTCTCTCGGCCTCTAAGAACATCTTAAGCCATTAAATGACCTTTAGACTAGAAATAATACAAGTAGAAGAATTCCCTACTCATTGGAGTTTCTGAGCTCAATATTTTGGTACTCGCAGCGTAGCTCGATGCGATGGATGAACTTTACACTTTCTTGTTCGAAGCCAGAGAAATCACTGCAGTCGATTTCGTAGATTTGAGAAAGAAACGAATAGAAGAAAAAATAAAAATATATCTCTCTTATACGCTCTCTAGCTCTCACCATTTTTTACTTTTCTTTTTGTTTTTTTCGTTTTATCTCTTTTATTTATTATTTTTATTATTTTTCTTTTTCTTAATTCTTTGTGCATCCTCAATCATATAAGCGATTGTGAGTCATACATTCAAGTGCGACATGGCTTTTACCATGTGTCCTCTCTTAAGTGTCATGTGGCATCAGGCATCTATCTCGAAGCGATATAATTTGTCTCGAATTTGAAGAATTTCGATGTGGTACGTTAGATTTATGAGACGATTTCCAATGATGAAGTACGGTAGTCATCAGAGATTTAGAAAATTTCGGTTTTCGAGCCCGAATTCTGGATTTCTGGATTTTGAAAATTCGAATTTTCAAGGGTTTCACATAAGGTTATCCCATTTGATGCTATCAGACGATAGATGAGGAAAAGGTACCATAAGACTTGAATGAGGAAATGGGGCTAGCATAATCTTCTATAAGGATGAAATCACTCATATATCCACGTAAGAATAAGAGTAAAGGAAAAGGCCTAATGTTCAAGTGTAGGATCGAGATCAGGGACCTAAAATTTCTTGACCATAATAAAAAAAACACTCATGCATAATGTGAGCTAACAAGAGGAAGACATAAGAGACAAAACAAGGCAAGTAGGAAAAATGAGGACAAACTTCCAAGCCAATGAGGCTGATGGCCGAGACCGGAACTTTGCAGGTTGTAATAGGTAATACAATGACTCAAGAATCTGAAAGGGAAAAGGTGGTTACTCCTAGAATTCCAGGCTGCATAACAATCGTGAAAATCAAAATCTATATGAGGGAAAAGTAAACCCGGGACTTGCCGAGTTAAGACCACCTTAGCAAATGCTAGACACACAGTTTGTTCTTGATAGAGGAGGTAGCGATGGCCAGAAGAGTTCTGAGTCATAGGTTTTAAGCTTCGTGATAAACCTCACCGGCGAAAAAAAAAAAAAAACGAAGTAACTTCTTTAATTTGATAGTTATATCTCCTCCTCATCTTCCTTTGAGAAAAATATGTTTAGTTCAAATGATAAATGTTGAAATAAATTTTTTATATATCATTTTATTTTTATAAAAATGAATATTTTCATTTTATTTTCTCATAGTGATGTATTAAAATTTGGTGTTATAAACAAAATATAAAGTAAAAAAGTATTACTACGGATGGGTTTAACTCAACATGATCTGAATTTGATTGACAGAATCCTACCAACTCATCCAATTTTATGCTAATCTCATCATCGATGTCGGTTTAATTAAAACATGGAAGGTTAGAGGTCAGGTTGAATTAGGTTAGAGTTTAATTAAATATTTATTATTTCAGATGAAATTGGTGTTTGGTGAACATTTTATTTTGTTAACTCAATAAAAATGGTAGAGAGCATTTCTTTGTAAAAATCCTAGTCGCCCCTCCATTTGTCTTTCTTTCGTGCCTTTGTCGTTATAGATGACTTGTAAGAAGATATATTTTTCATTATTCTACCGTAAATAACCCCTCCCACTCCCCAAATATGGATTTTCTTTTCCAATAAAGTTGTTTCTTCTACACCGATTTAAGTTTGCATTTATTTTTCCTTTGTCTTTTCGTGTTTTGTTTCACCAACCTATTGCGGCGTGTTTTGTCGTCGATTTGTTGCTGTGGGTAGTTGTATCGTTGAAGGTAAGATTTTTTGTGGGTTTTTGTGTTGGTAATTTAGATGACAAAGTTCGATCCGACAGAGTCATCATATTAAATCATGTTCGTCAATATGTTTCAAATCTAGAATCTTGTGTATTTGAAAGAGCCGATTATAAAAATATGTAGGCCTTTATTTATCATTTTTTGTTATTAACATGATGCTACGTCATCTCTAAAATTTTAGCACTTTGATTTTGTGCTTCTATCGATTTTATTACTAAATATTCAATAACAAACAAAAGTAAGATGTTTTTTTATGTTGATAATAACAAATTTAATTTTAACTGAATCTTTGAGTTGACACTATTCAAGAATTACGTCATAGTATTATGTTCCTCACAAATTTATCGGATACCTTCTTTCTCTATGGCCGCCTGAGATCTTAACCACTTGATCTAGATCTTATTGGCAATTAAACTTAACTTATTAATAGTAAACATTAAACACCTCTTTTTCTTTAATCTAACATATTTTGGTCTCCCCTCATTTTCTCTTATATTGTTCTCTTTTAGTTCATTTTACTCAAACAATGAGAGGTGATTTTTTAGTCATTCTTGACCTGAAATCACCCATTTGCATATCTTTCTTTCATTTTTTGCTTAATTATTCCATAAAACTTTAGGTCTTAGTCTTGTTTTTCGTGTCAAGCCATGCCTTTTATCGCGCTGCTGGTTTGTCGCGCTTGTTAGCGACGTGAGAGATGGGGGAGTAAGGGTATCAGTGTTATAGGGTAGATTAAAGGTATTTTTTTCATTAGAAAATTTTAATAATGAATCACGTGGACATTCTCCACATAAGCAAAAATGCATATGATGGGTGCTAATGTATGTGATTATATTAATGCTTTGTTTGTTTATTCGCTGAATCTCACTGCGATAGTATAAAAGTTCATGTCACTAGAAATTTTAAAAGCATGATTGGACCAAAAAAGTTTGCGCCAAATTGGCTATGCCACCAAATCTCATGGGCATTTAATATTTTCCCATTTTCTTTCTATTTGCAAAATGGAGCCTTAGACTTTTGTTTCGATTTGTTACATGATGTGGCACATAACTTCTATAAATCTGCCTTACTAATATGATGTTACCAGGTCATCAAATCAATATGCTCATTTATGTTATAATTTCTGTTCTCTTAAGACAAAAACAAAGCTACCTCAAATTGGATGAAGACCCCCATGGAAGGTTCTATATAGCTTTTAGGCATTGTTTTTAGTTGTTACAAAGTAGAATAGCTAGCATCCAACGCGTTTATTTTTTTTCTTATAGTCAACATGTTGATTTTTTTTTTAAATTCACAAAACTAAAATATTTTTTATCCAATTTGGCTTTCTTTATTCCTTAAGATTCTATTTCTTAAAAGTCATCTTTCTAATGCAAACATCACCTCTACTCAACAAAGAACTATGCACAATAACATCATCTAATTTAGCTTTTATCCTTAGAATTTATTTCATTTTACTTTACTTAATTATTTAAATTTAAACTGATAGAAAACGTCAAACTACCAAAATTTAAAAACTCATTCCGTTTTCAAATCAGTTATATTTTAACATTGAAATTTGTATACCCTTAAATTCAATTTTTATTTATTTTAATTCATTTATTTAAAAATTAAATGATATAATAATTTTTCTAATAGATTAAGATGTTAAGATGTTGGTTTTTAGCATATAAAAATAAATAACTTAATATTTAATACTATTATTACTATTTAGCATTAAATTAAAAAAAAAAAAATTATATTCTTCTAACATTAAAGTAAAAACAAAAACAATGGACACCTTAGTCGTTCTCATGTGGTATATCGTTCCAATGTTTGCAGGTCAGACACTCGACTGGCGTCCATCTTCCCCTTGGTCAGTGCCCGATGATGGTTGTAAGTTTCTCTCTTTACCCCCATGCAATGTCTCCATCTAATCTTATGTGGCCATGTTTGGAACTTTGTTGACAGGTCAAAAACTTTTTTTGAAGTTCAATAAGATTGTTCTTCTTTAGGTTCAAAATGATATGATCTTTTGTGCCTGTTTGGTTGATTTATTCAAATTTAAATATTTGTTATTTTTTTCTTGAAGGGAAATGTCAAAACCATTTATTGATACCAATAAAGCAAGAACCAGTCTCCTTCCTTTGAAAGACATGGTTGTTGTTCTATTAATTAAACCCACCAAACCATTTTTAATGTACATATCCATCTCTGCGCTTCCAATAAATAATTTGGTTCGTTCTTATCCTTTTAATCCAGCTAGGTCCAAATAATTCTCTGGGACAAACAGACAAACAAAGAACTGCGGTTCACGGATTCCCTGACGCAGCATCTATTAATCTCTCATTTATGTTCCCTACCAAAAGCCCGTTGAAGTAAAAAATTGTACCTAGAAAAAATGGAGAAGGTGGCAAAAGCGACCAGTTGATTAGAAATATATTCAGAATCTTTTTCATTTTCAGAAAATTTAAAAGAAAGAAAATAAGGTGACAAGATAAAAGGCAAGAAAAAGTGAATATATATAATCCATATAAACTTGGTTGATTAATAAGTTGCAGGTTTGTTTTACATTTTGCTAAAGAAATATGATAAGTTTCGAAATTTAAAAAAAAAAATTGATTTCATACAAGTTTATCCTTAACTTCATTCAAAAAAAAGCTTACTCCTTAACTTCAGTATTCTATACAACAATATTCATACAAAGATTTATTATATTTGATTATTTATTATTTTAATGCGAAACTAACTTTATTTGTGCTTAAACAATAAGAACAATACGACTACTATATTCTGACTTATTTTATTAGAATGTACAGTACGGCACTATATCATAACACTAATATAGTTAATAATTTTTTATGATATTTATTCTCATGTACTATTTGTTATCACTTGTCACCTCCATTCTCATTTTGAATATTTCCGTTTTTATATTTTATTTATTTATTTTCCAACCCGTACATGCTGTATTAGTTCACTACGAGTGTCCTCTAATTTTTGGTCAACTTTATTTATTATTTTTTGGTTTGAAAATCTCAGGCCCCTCGCTTAATTCAAGATTTCCCTCGGATGCTTAAGGGAAGCCAAAGGCCAAAAAGCTTATACTCTAATTTTGGATACTCCCTTCATTTTCAGCAGGGGTTGTCTTGCAAACAGCTAGACTGGATTTCAAGTAGGTAAGATCTATCAGATTTGCTAGTATGAAGCCACGAAAATGGGGATAATTCCTTTCCAAATTTCATCCATTTTTTAAGTGGGTTTATTGTCTCCATTCCCTTCATCTAAAGGCTTGTGGAGGTGCATTAGGACGTCACATGAGCTTGTGGAGGTTTATTAGGGCAGTCCTTTAAAATTAAAAAGAGTTCATACTTAACCCTCGGGTACCTCAAAAGAGTTCATATTTTAACCTAAAGGAATACCTTTGTTAGCAGCGACCGAGTAACCTAAGGCCCAAAGGGCATATATGAAAACCAAACATTATTAGTGTTTTTACACCCCTTAACTTCTGTAGAGTCAAACCCAAGACTTGGGTTATCCCCTAAAACATCGGATCTTGTACCACTAGGTTACAACATCACATCCATAAGTTTATGACCCCCCAAGATTGAATCCTATCTCCATTTTTATCAGTTGGTTCAGTCTTAGATTTGCTTCCTAATGATCATCGATTTGAATCTCGATGATCGCTAAAAGTTACTTGATCGTTAATTAACTTAGGAAGCTCACGTGGGGATTAATCATGCTTAAAAGTAGCTTGGATACCTAAGATTATAGAAAAAAAGAGTCCATACTTGTTCTTATAACGATCATGTAAATATTGTCTCGCACGAGCTTTCTAAAATATGTCTACTCGGAGTAAAATGAGAGCGTCACTAATTTAATATAATATGCCGCTGTAGGATGTGAACATTAAAAGACTTTCTTCCTCCATGAGATGGCATATATTTAAGCTTGTACTACAAAGTGATAAAGCGGTAAAAACCTGATAATAATATATGATATTTTTCTGGTTGATAGGCCGTACCGCTTAGTCATTTTTTGACATATTGGACAGATCAAGAGCACCGAATGAATCGTCGCTAAGCGGTAGGAAACAGCACTGGGTTGGCCCCAGCTAACTTACCAAGTCAGAAGCGCGTTAACTCCACCTCTGTCACTTCCAAATAGAATCATTATCAACTTTGGCTTAGTTTTTTGTATGACTTAGCCAATCATTTCCGGACTTATTTATATGAACACAGTACTATTGGTATGAGGAACCGCAAATATTGACACTTGAGAGGGAGAAAGTAAGATTCAAAGAAAGAGACAATTACATTGGGTTTGTTTGGTTATAGTTTGAAAAATATTATTTTTTATTTCTAAAAAACAGAATAAGAAAATATCGAAAAAATTTTAATTTTTTTGTTCTAAAAAACATAAAGAAAGTGAAATTAAGAGAATAAGAGAATAATTTTAATATAAAATTATTTTCTTTTTGTTCTAAAAACTATTGTCAAGAAGAACTAAAGGACCCCATTATTTTTATTACTTATTAGAGCGTAGTGCATTGCATGCGTGTAATATGGTCAAGGACTCACAGTTAAGTCTTGGAGCCTGTGGAAAGAGGAATAGTTGGATGATTTATTCATTGTTTATTGATCATGGTTGACCCCAGAGGTCTTGAATCAAGTGTTAGAAATTCAGTACTGTAAAATATAATAAGAACAGATCGAGTATATGAAATTGTTTACAAGGAAACCAGAATAAAGATTAGTTTAATGAGAGCGCATTTTATGAATCGAGTGTCTTGTGTTGAATGTAATCTCCTTAAAACCAAATTATTACACCTCGCAGTGGTGTAGTCTTTTTAATGATTTGTCGTGATGAAATGATGTCTTGCCGATGAAATCTTAACATTGGGTGTCGAATCAGGCTATTTGCGGAGCTGGTCTCTGAAGCGATATGATAATGAATGATGAATGAATATGTATATTTTTGTATGTCAAAATGAGGAGAAGGTGTAGATGCTTTATATGGAAAGCGTCTTTCGTAGTAGTCGGTATAGTCATTCGAAGGCTTGGGAGGTCATTATGCGTTCGATCGAAGCAGTTGAAACTTAGAAGGGTCGTATGCGTGCGACGAGCGGTCATCGAATCTTGGAAGGGTAGTGTACATGTGGCGAGCGGACCGGTCGCGTCTTACGGAAGATCGTCGGTCCGACGATAGCCTGCGCAAAAAATAATGACGCTTTTGATCTTGAAATGTGAGTTTAAAGCTGCTCAAAGACCGCCCGACGAGCGTGTGTGATGGCAGCGTGGCTAAATCCTCATCCTTGGCGAGTCTTTCGTAGGAGTCTAAATACGGCTACAGTGAAGTGTATTTATCTGCTTTAAAAATCTTTGTTCGTCCAGATGTGGGACCTGGCTTTCATGAACTATAGCCTTTAATTACGTTTCGAGCGTCTTTTGAAACGATTTACAATTGTTTCATGCCAATGGTTTTGGCTTATTCGATATGTAATCTTCGTGTCTTACCATGGAGGAAAACCGTTAAAGTAACAGGGTAAAGCGAACAACTTTATGGGGCCCGTGTAATTTTAGCTCAAGATAAGTACAAATTAATGTGCTCAGCCATTTCTGCTCATACATAAAGTCTACCCAATCATATAATCATGCTCGTCAAATGCTCACAAACCAGCGATAATATGTGCTATAAATATATCTTACACCTTCTGCTGTAAATCTCTAATGACTTTGCTTTCTCCGATCTCTTTCCAGCAGCCAAACAATCAGCTCCGGCAGCGGAACATTCGAACTGGGCTTCTTCACTCCCCGATCAAGTCTTCTAACTATTACATTGGTATATGGTGCGCGGGGGTGCAGTAAGACTGTAGTTTGGGTGGCAAATGGGGGCCACCCCTCTCTCTCATTCATCTTCTTCCACATTACAAATTTCCATGATGGGAGGTTGGTTCTTCTCAACCAGTCCAGAACTATGAAATCTAGTCAACAGATCATCTGAAACCTCCTCACACCTACACCCCTAATTCCACCGTTGCTGTTCTTCTTGACAATGGAAATTTAGTCGTCCGGGGAAGCTCGAATTCGTCTAATGTATTGTGGCAGAGTTTTGATCACCCGACTGATACATGGCTGCCCGGTGGGAAGATTGGGAGAGCAAGCATGTGAGAAAGGCAATACTGACTCCGCTGGAAAACCCGGAGGAATCCGGAGCTGGGGATTTTCTCAGTCGAGGAGTCGAACCGAACGGAACAGGTCATGTTCTGTTATGGAATCGAACTAAAATGTATTGGAACAGTGAAGTGGACGGGAAGAACTGGGTAATGTTCTGAAATAGACATAGACTATTACATAAAAAATTTCAGGTATGTTGAGACTGAGGAGGAAAGATATTTCACATATGATGCTGCTTTCCCTACTTTCAACACTAGATTCCTGCTGGACTATACTGGGCAGCTCAAGCAGTTCGTCTGGGGGAAAGATTTCAAGCAGTGGGCTATCTTCTGGACGAAGCCGCCGCTGCAATGCGAAGTCTATGGCTTCTGTGGGGGGTTCAGCAGCTGCAGCAGCCAGGGGGAGCCGCTTTGTGAGTGTTGCAAGGCTTTTGAACCGGCTCTGGTTAAAGATTGAGGTGGAGGATTATTCAAGGCGGAATTGTGAACTGGAAGACTCCTCTTCAATGCCGGAATGATACCTTCTCTAAGATTTCAGTCGCAGTTTTTCCTGTTGATTCGAAGAATTTGACGGTTGGTACATCTAAGGAATGTGAGAAAGCTTGCTTGAGTGATTGTTCCTGCACTGGATATGCTTATGACAGTGGGTGTTTGATCTGGAAAGGAGCTCTCTTCAGTCTCCGGAAACTCCAGAGTGATGATAATTTGAGTGGAAAACAGTTCTTTGTCAGAATCTCAGGATCGGAGCTGGTGGAAACCGGAACAAACACCATTAAATCGAAGACAAGTAGAGAGAAGTTGATTTGGATTCTTGCAATTGGAGGAGTCCGAGTTCTTTCTGCTGTTTGTTATTCTACTGGTTGTTTTCTGTCGGAAACAAAGACGATCCGGCAAAGAATTCGAGGCAGCTGAGGATTCTCTGGTGCTGTTTAAGTACCGGGATCTCCGAAACGCGACCAAGAACTTCTCCGAAAAACTGGGGGAAGGAGGATTCGGTTCTGTTTACAAAGGCATGTTGCCTAACACAACTTTCATAGCAGTGAAGAAGCTCAAGGGTGCCCGCAAGGGAGAAGCAGTTCCGGACGGAGGTAGGCAGCATCGGAACAATCCAGCACATCAATCTTGTCGGCTTCAGGGATTCTGCACCAGAGCCTTCCAAAAGATGTCTAATCTTCGATTACATGCCCAACGGTTCTCTTAGACACCACCTGTTTGAGAAAAGTTCTGACATACTACTAGAGAAAACTGGGGGTATAATATTGCATTAGGAGTTGCCAGAGGATTGGTCATCTCCATGAGAAATGCAGAGACTGCATCATCCATTGCATCATTCAAGGCCTGAAAATATTCTATTAGATGTTGCGTACAATCCAGAACAAAGCCTCCTTCCACTATGATTGTTCAATCAGGCCGCTCTTCCGTTGAAAGATCAGCTTAAAAAGCAATCTCACCGCGAGAAACCAGAGATGAAACGTTCAAATGTTTCATGGTGCTGATACCAAAGCTTCATTTCAACATATTAGAAATGATGTCATTAAGATAATATAAATAGACAGATGGTTATGATATGTCCATTATTCCATCCGCTGTTGATGATGTCTATAATGAGTACAGGTTATGCAACTGAATATCATACCTTAGTATGTTAAATGCGCCATAGTAAAGAATGTCACCATTTCAAAGCAACGGTCATGGTGGTCAGACTGGTTTAAATATAAGACTGGTTTGATAAGATAAGACGTCTGTGTTCTGAGGGTGTCCGAATTAAACTCCGTTCCTCGTGGATCTGATCTTCAAAAGTGCAAAGATGTTGTCGATCTGAGCTACCCTCAGTCAACTGGTCTGACTACTCTTGTAATCTGAACTATGATATACTAGGTCCTCCCACCTCCCAACCCAAATTTCAAAATACAAAATACAGCTAGGATCGTCTTCTTCAATGCTTTTAATTTAAGAAACTAATCCAAATGAACGCTTGCAAGTGTTTGGTAATTGAATAATTTCAATTAAAAATAAATGCTTGTTTTGTTTCTAATATTTTGAATCTTCATTCTAAGGTGAAATGATCATCATATACCCTAGCTAGTTGGGGTTTCAGGGCACATAGTTTTGATTTCATTGAAATAAGTGTGTGTGGATGATATAAAGCTTAATTGGGTGTGTGTTTTTCATACTGCTGGGTTTGCTTGATTGAATACATGAACTTCAATGGCACATCAAATTGAGGGCGCTTTGCCCCAAGTATATCAATTTAAAACAACATCTACTATAAAAAATATTTTTTAAATGAACTTGTATTTTCAAAGGTTTAATATAAGAAAAATGTAAAGTCTTTCATTAACATATTAACATATTAGGTGGATAAACTTAGAAAGACGGTTTGGAACCCGAAAAGTAATAAGTAATGAGGAAAAAAAATACTAATTAAGAAAATGATTTCTCAAATTTGGTTTTACCCTAAAAAATATAAAATAAAATCAAATATAATTAAAAATTTTCAAAATTTTACATATTTTTGAATTTTTTAACATTTATATAATAAAAAGAAACAAATGAAATGAATTCAAAATAAATATAGAAATTCCTAATTTATTGGGTTAAATTTTTTTTCTAAATTTTTATCCTTTCACTTTCCTATATTTTTCTTCAAAATTTCTTTCCTTAGACTTTCTCGAGATTCTAAATGGAGGTCAAAATTGAACTATCTTTTCCTTAAAAAAAGTATAATATTGTAAAAATAAACAAATGATAAAGTCATCGCGAGTTAATAATATATTTTTTGAATAATATTAAAAATTCCAATTGAAGGCAAGCGGTACCGTGTTGATTTCATCGATTCCAATTCATCTAGTAAGGTTTTACTTATTACATTCATGGACAAAAAATATTTTTCGACGATTTTTGGTGAAAATCGGTTTTCGCGGTGTTAAAACTATTTTTAAGACGGAAAATAATGAAAATCGCGAAAATCTAAAATCAATCGACACGATTTTCGAAATGGTCGATTTTCGGCCGATTTTTTCGGTAATGATGTACATCGCTATCGGAGGCGGGCCCAAAGTCATTATTTTCGTCGATTTATCATATAAATTCAAAAAATCGCCTATTTTTCTATTTTTTCGGTAGTCTTTCCTTTGAATTATCCTAGCCCTTAGATATTTTTCCTCGTTTTTGATCCTCACTGCCTGCATTTCGGTCCGCCTTTTGAAAAATCCAACGGCCATATTTTTATCCAACGGCTTCATTTTAAATCAAGCTGACTCCAATTGTCGTAATGATTTCTAACGATATATGATGATCCAACTGTTAGATTTAAACCAAAATCAACCAACTGTTAGAAATAAATTACAACGGTTTTTTGACAATCAAATGGATATTTTGATTCCAAAAATTCTATATAAATATCCCTTAAAACTATATTAATTTTCATTAAACTCATCAATCCACATATAAGCTCCATTTCACTCTTTACAAATAATTTTTTTCTTTGTTCTTTTATCCTAATTTTTTGGAAGATCTTTGTGAACACAAGGCATGTTTATTTATTCATTAATTTTGTTTTATATGCATATGTTATTTAGTTTTATGAAAGAAGTAGCTTGAATATATATTTTTATGCTATAGTTTTATTTTTTTTATAATTTGATAATACTATAGTATAATTCTTCAATAATTAATTATATTAGTTATTTAATTAATAGTTATTTTAGTTATATAATGTTTCAAACTTAGTTATTTACTATAAATCTTGTTTTAGTTATAATGTTTGAAACATTTTTACTTTGCAATTTATATTTTTATAATATAGGTTTTATTTAAGTTTCATTTGATAATATAATTTTTAGAAGTTAATTAATTATATTATTTATTTACTTAATAGTTATTTTAGTTATATAACGCTTTCAAAGCATTTTTATGTTTTATAATCTTATTTTTTATACTATATAATTTTTATTTTTAGTTTACTTGTTAATATAATTTTAGTTAATTAATTATATTATTTATTTGCTAATAGTTATTTTAGTTATATAATGTTTCACATTTTTATAATATTATAATCTTATTTTTATACTATAGTTCATTTTATTTCATTTGATAATATAATTCTTAGTTAATTAATTATATTATTTATTTACTTAATAGTTATTTTAGTTATATAATAAACATTTTATATTATAATCTTATTTTATAATATAGTTTTATTTTTTAGTTTCATTTGATAAATATAATTTTTAGTTAATTAATTATATTATTTATTTAGCTTCTAATAGTTATTTTAGTTATATAATGTTTCAAAACATTTTTACACTATAATCTTATTTTATACTACAGTTTTATTTAGTTTCATTTGAGTAATATAATTTTTAGCAATTAATTATATTATTTATTTTACTTCTAATAGGTTATTTTAGTTATATAATGTTTCCAAAACATTTTTATATATAATCTTATTTTTTATACTATAGTTTTATTTTAGTTTCATTTGATAATATAATTTTTGTTAATTAATTATATTATTTCATTTACTTAATAGTTGTTTAGTTATATAATGTTTCAAATATTTTTATACTATAATTCATTTTTATACTATAGTTTTATTTTAGTTTCATTTGATATCACTTACACACAAATTTTAGTTGAAGACTATATAATGTTTGAAACTTAGATCTTAGACATACTTAATGTTAGAAATTTAGATCTTCTAGACATCTAATATATTATTAAGCTAGATATCATGTTAGAAACTTAGGTCTTACTTTTATGTTAAATTACATATATAATGTTAGTTATAATGATATCATATACAAAGAGATCACACTGATTCGAATTTTATTTTCAATAAACCCAATAAGCTTATAGAATGGCTAGTAGGCGGAGTGCCGAGATCCCGTGATCAACAGTATTAGCACCTTTGGAGGACATAAAATGAACAATTTGTAATTATTGTGGTTTAAACATAAAAGTGGTGAAATTACTCATTAAAGTTTGACCTCACACTTATCCCAATTCAACACTAAGAAGTGTCCAAATGTGCCGCTGCAAGTAAAAATGCTAAATGGAAGAACTTGTAACACAAAGGTAAAGAAACGAAAAAAGCAATCATATAAGAAATTCAGCTGAACTACGGTAGGTGTACAATGGGAGAAAACATCATGGGCCTCATTGTTACGATGAGAGGAAGAGTGAGGTGATGAGGATGTGCATATGTATCAGCCGAGCATGCACCCCGATGAGCGGAGATGAATATTGAGAAGTAGTACAGATCAGCCAGCTGAATTAACAGACGTGGTCATAAGTGATTTATGAGAGTAAAAAGAAAATTGGTAAATCTTACCTAATTCATTTTTCATAATTATGTATAAAAATGTGTTGATTTATTTTTGCGCACTGTAATAAAGCAGTCTTCACAACTGTAGTGATCCATCACGACGTATACAAAGATCACAAATGTTCGACATACTGATCCATCGCCACCTGCAACTACATCATTATAAGCCGTCTTCGTCATGAAACAAAAAAAGCCTAAAAATATGTTCAAAGGTGGTTCAATCAAGGAACAATGAGACGACACTAGCAAGTTCTTCATATATGAAAGTGTTCCACTCTCAAAAAGCTTTAATTAACACCATTTTAAGATCGCTATTTTTGGTGCACAACACAAGTTTGTCTAATTATATAATATGTTTTACATTATGATTCCCATATGAAATATGTTTTATTAATGACATTATTATCTCCATATGAAATACATGTTTTAATAAACTCACTTAATTGTTATATGTAGAAGATAAGCATCAGAACCACCATTCTATAAAAAGAAACCAGCAAGCAAGTACTTGAAAATGGGAGAAAGATATGAAGCTTATGTCAACTTGCAAAGGAAATGAGACATATGGATGTACAATTATGCGATGATGAACCGGCCAACGAAATTACATAATTAATTTCATGGTATATTCAAAGGAAGCACAATTTTCCTCAAACTGTTGATGCGTTTCGATAAGATTAAAGACAACAACACATATATGGTTTGCTGAAGGACGCTATCATGAAGTCGGAGAAGCAAAATGGTTCAAATTATAACGATAATGGATTACTTAGAAAGCTGAAAGTTGATGAAGAAATACAACTGTGTTGATTCCATGTCAAGACACCGCATTGATTTAATGTTTGAAGACATTGCAAAGGATAGTGTTGCTCACTTGATCGGGAATGGTGTACACAATAACAACAAGCAAGTTTGTCTAATTATATAATATGTTTTACATTATATCTCCATATGAAATATGTTTTAATAATGACATTATTATCTCCAGAAATATGTTTTAATAACCAGCTCCTTGAATTATTATATGTAGGATGGGCATCAACCACCATTCAGATGAAATCAAAAGCAAGTACTTGAATGGAGTATAAAGACATGTAGTTTATGTCAATTTGCAAAGGGAGAAATGGGAGACATATGGATGTACAATTATGTGCGATGGATGGACCGGCCAACGAATTGAGCACAATTAATTTCATGGTATGACTAAAAGGAAGCACAATTTTCCTCAACCCTGCTGATGCGTCGGATAAGATTAAAGACAACAACACATATATGGTTTGTTGAAGGACGCATCAAGGAAGTTGAGAAGTAAATGTGGTTCAAATTGCAACAGATAATGATCATATTTAGAAAGCGGAAAGTTAGTTGATGAAGAAAGCCATAACTGTATTGATCTGAAAAACACATCGTAAGATGATTTAATGTTCAAGACATTGGTAAAGGGATAGTGTTGCTCACTGACGGAATGGAACATAACAAGGTTTGTTCAATTATATAATATGTACATTATGATCTCCATATGAAATATGTTTTAATAATATTACTATTATTCCATGAAATATGTTTCATTAATCCGCCTTTGAATTTTATATGTAGGGATGGGCATCGAACTACCATCTCCGTATGAAATCAAAAGCAAGTACTTGAAATAGCAAAGACATGTAAGCTGCGTCAACTTGCAAATATGGAGAAATGGGAGACATATGAATGTATAACAGCACGAATGATCGCTAACTAAATTGGAGTATAATTAATTTCATGGTATATTCAAAAAGGAAGCACAATTTCTCAAATCATATGGATGCGCTTGATAAGATTAGTATAACAAATAAAATATATGGCTTATTGAAGGACGTTATCAAGGAAGTTGAGAAGCAAATGGTTCAAATTGTAATGTATAATGGATTGGCATTTGTGAAAGCGGAAAGTTGTTGATGAAGAAATACAATCAGATATTCCATGCAACAACACTGCATTGATTTAATGTTTGAAGACATTGGTAAAGGATAGTGTTAGTTGATCGGAATGGCCCAAAGATAACCAACTTCATTTACAAATCATGGTTGATTGCTTGCAAAATGCGGCTGTGTGGTGGAGATATCGCAAGGTCCTGGAGCAACAAGACGGTAACAAAACCAGGTTGCCTCTTGACAGTCTTCTAAAAAGAGAGGGCTGATTTGAAGAAAGTCTTTATTAGTAATGAATGGCCATCTCACAGTTTTCAATCGATCGGGTAGCTGCATGAGGTCGAAAGACTCATGTTGATCATCAATATTGGGAGAAGGTGGAGAAGCTTTGAAGGTCCATCTATGAGTACTATACACACGCTTCGCATTGTTGATTCAAAAGTCGTCCCAACCATGCCATTTGTCTACGAGTTGATTCGGGCCGAGTGACAAATTTAGATCGACCTAAAGCTAAAGAGCAGAAACTTATTATCGCAGACGTTGGATAGAACTAAGCATCCTCATGCAAAAGATGTAACTAATTAATATCTCTCTTCGCCATCATTCACCTTTAATACCTTTTATGTTTATATTATTATCGCATACTAATTTCAATCATCATTGCAAGATAATTATAAACTAAATTCTTCACATGACTTGAGTTGGTTCCAACCCTGAGCCACTTAAGTCATGTTTCCAGATTTTTTTCTAAATTAGATCCTAATGTCAGAAGGCTTAATTTTGGAACTAGATAAATTAATGAGTTTTAATTAATTGATTCAATTTCATTAATTTTTTTATTTAGATTTTTAACATTTTCACTCACACCCATACTATTCAGATGCAAAAAAAGGATTTGGTGATCGGGCAAGAATAGCCAAGATAAAAATACCTCGTGAGTGTTAATTCTCATTATAAGTATATTTATAACTATTTTATTATTATATATTGAATATAAGCAATTTTTATCAGAGCTAAATGGTGTTTTTATGGAAATCGCCCAACATTAAGGAGTTTGGTTTTTAAAGGTTCTTTCAAATCGCATCATCTTCACCAGAAAGAAATTGGAGCACATTTGCTCTAATTCAATCTAAACAAAGAAATCATTTTATTTATCCTAGGTTCAAACAATTGGTTTTCATATTACATAACATGTGAAAAGCAAAGACTAAGTGATATGGAGGCAGATCCATAAAGCTACCGGTATCATTTTTCTCGATTTATCAGAAATTTCAACAGTTTAGGAAGGTTAAGAGAATCAAATCTTATTTCAATGGGTTAGACCTCTCCATTTAGATGATGAAGATGAAAAATCCCGATCCATCAATTATTCACATGTTCGGTAAGAAAGGGCACAAGTCACGAAGTGTTTATCTGTTTTAATCAAGACATCACGATGGACTCATTTCTGAACTCAATATACATTTCTCGACCTCATTTGATTCATATGCTGAATATAGTAGCAGACCAAGTTTTGCTGGTACTTCTACTACATATGATGACTCAAGAGGAGAGGAGAGACCAATGATGGTAGTGACATCGAAATGATGAAGTGATATCGTTAGATCCACAACAAAGTCAGTTGTTCATTGAGCCCATTCATCTGAAGATTATTTCACTACGCACACAAAGATGAAGACCACGGGTTTAGAGAGTCGAAATAGGCATTGGAGCCACTAGAAAGCCAATATAGAGGTGAAGACAACACTAAGGATGACACCATACAATGAGGATTCAAGCTCTAGCCATTTGAGTCCAGAGTATTGGAACTCACCTGATTCATCGAACAGAGGCAACACATATTTCCCATACAATGAGTTATAGTCAGCCTTCTTCACATCCTTTTAGGTCTTATTGGTGAAGAATATGAAAATGGTTAACTATCCTCATGATCCACAAACTCATTCCAAATCTATATCAATGCAAGTAAGGATTTCAAACGAAATAAATAACTCCACTTCCTATCCACTTATAGCCATAGGAGTCAATAGTTAATGATGCAGCTTATTATGTTCAAGCTACAACCATTATTATTGCAACACCATGTTTTAGGTTTAATATCATTTCATCAAGAGGTATCCCTTCGCTAATTATACAATGTAATTGAGCCACATCGTCTTCATTTTTATTTTAAATGTGGCTATTGTGATGAATTTCGATAAATTATAATCTAACACTGCCTTCAACAAGTCAGATATCATTATTTACGATTTTTATAGTTTGTACATTTCATTTAATTTTAAAAGTATTTTTTGTTAATTTTTGCAATACCGATATATCCGTAAAATCCAAGTACCGATATATATCCGTAATTACCATATTTGTCTTTTGATCATATCTTATTTGAATGTGTTTCTCTTACTGTAAACACTACTGCTTGGTTATACATGAACTTCAATATATATTATAAGCCCACATTAAGCCTGCCAACACCTCCCAATATGATTGCAGATGGTCCTCATCTTCCTCAGAAATTTTCAATAACAGTTCACCCACTTGTATTCTCCTAAATGATTAATGTGTATTATATTATAATACTTTCAGAAATTTCAACATCGGCTAAATGTGGTACGTATTAGCATTCCTGTATTAATTCCAGAAAATGGAAAATATGTATGCATGAAACCTTAGCAAAACAAATGGGACACTTGAAAAAAGAATCCTTGGAAAAAAGAAAGAAAAAGAAAGAAAGAGGGATTTAGATTAGAGAGAGAGTGAAAGGGAAGAAGATAACATAGGATTGGGTTATCTTTGCATTATATTTTCTTATCAAGGAAGAATATATATTTTATAGGGCTAAGAACAAAACCAACAGGACACTTGTTGGCCCTCTATCATGAGCCAGTTATGTACTGTCACCGACTAATTTTGTCCCAAGATGACTTGCCATAGTAGACGTCTCTATATTTAAATAAATGATTAAAATACTTAAAAATTATTAAAATTTTATATAAATTATTATAATATATATATAATTAAGTAAGCTAAAATTTAATAAAACAAATTATTATATTTCATAAAGCCAAAACAATATATAATAATTAGTTTTTTCATGTATTTGTAAAAGTGTATTGAGATAGATTAAAAAAAATATTTATCATTTCATACTAAAGATTAAATAAAAAGAAAGTAATTATTTATTTTATATATTTTCTTTATTTAATATTTAAATTTTCTAAAAATAACCATAAATAATCTTATTTTAAAATATAAATACATTTTTTACATTTGTTAAATAATATGTAATTTTAAAAAAAAACTCCATAACAAGTGGTAAACCATTAAATTTATATTATTAAATGTGATATAATCTAAAAATTTTAAATCCTAAATCATGTTAAAAGTAAAAACGTAATTTTTGTCAAATATATTTATATTATTTTATCAGAATACATAAAATTTAAAATAAAGATTTTTGTTTTTGTTTTTTTTAGAACTCTATCTCTTCCTCCCTGCCTTCCTTCTTGTCTACCTACGAATTAGACTCCACACGCGACGCCCAACACCCGCCCTCGCCTCCCACCCCCACTCTCTCACCCTACCCTCTAAGAAAACAAGGCATCAATTGTCATGGCGCTGCTTTCTTCTATCTACTCCTCCATCATCATTCATAGCCTTTTGGGGATCTTCTTCCCCATCTCAAATCTCTCACCATGATCACTATTCTTCCATTGTCCCCTAATCTCCTCATCTGCAAATTTGCCCTCTAACTTATTGCCAGTCACCCCCCAAGGCTAGTCAAGCCCATCCCCATTCTCACGACGAGCGCACACCCAAACGCCTTGGTTGCCATTTCTCGCCCCCCTCTCTCGACAACCCTTCATCTTCAAAAGGCCGGCACAAATTCATCAGATTCATGATTTTTGCTTTCTGGAGAATCTGTTGTCCGATAATATTTTTGCATTTTGATTGTGATGAAAGGTTGATCTATGAAATCACCCATAATTTGTAATTTTT
The DNA here is from genome assembly GCA_016808115.1 of Tetrastigma voinierianum. Classification (NCBI taxonomy): domain Eukaryota; kingdom Viridiplantae; phylum Streptophyta; class Magnoliopsida; order Vitales; family Vitaceae; genus Tetrastigma; species Tetrastigma voinierianum. The sequence continues at coordinate 17,903 of JAEQBH010003831.1, read as the reverse complement.
ACCAGCTAGTCTTCCATCGTTTAATCCTTCCAAAACTCGTAATCGATTCATCCGACATCGACCACTTTAGTGAGTATCGTGACCGGGTATCCGACCTGCGACAGATGAGACTCGATGAGACGAATCGGATGAGTCGTAATCGACTGCCGAATAACCATGCCTCCTATAGGAGAGTAGAGGAAGGAATATTCTTATTCTAGAAGTCTCTAAAGATAAACAACTATGCCCTAAGAGAATTAGCTAGCAAACACAATTCAAATAAAAATATTGATTATCTTAACAGCGACTGTGTATTATATTGAATACTTTCATAGAAATTAACATCTATTAAATGTGGTACGTATTAGCAGTTCTGTATTAATTCCAGAAAATGGAAAATATGTATGTGCATGAAAGCTAAGCAAAAACAACTGGGACATTGGAAAATAGTCCTTGAGAAAATATTAATCATCTTAAATGGTAGATATTTTTATCTTAGATTATCAACCTCACATGTCTCAATCAGTTCTCTAACTTGATAACACCAAATTCGCAAATATGCATGTATCCCATTAGAATAGATCTTATCACTGAATCATACTTTGAATATGGAATATAAGCCTACTTTAGATTTATTTATTTATTTATATTTTTTTATCATACCTAAATTAATAGCCAATTAACTCGCCCACCTCAGACAATCTTCTGCCACTTGCTGCCATATCTTCAGTGAGTCTTCTGAGAAACCGAGGTGTATTGAGGTGTACCCACCAGATACTCCTTCTAGGAACTGAACAATCTGTCCCATAGTTGGCCTATCTTTCTCATCATCTTGAATGCACCAACAAGCAACTTTACAGGCTCTACACAGCTCTTCCATGTCTGCATTTCCCTCCAACCTGTTATCCAACAATGTAAAAGCACCATGATTGCTGTTCACTGTGTGGGCAGCGAGATGGAAATGACTTGTCTATCCCCACGTCTAACAGGTCTCTATTCCTTCTTCCTGATATAATCTCAAGAATCATTCCATATAGCAACACATCAACTTTCGTTATGGTCCGCGCGAGCTGGCCCGGCGCAAGGTATCCTAGTTCCTCTCATCGTGGTCAAAACCCGGCGGCTGCCCTGGCGAGTTTCGCCAGACCGAAATCCGCCACTTTCGGGTTGTAATCAGCATCCAACAAAAGAAGGTCCCCGCTTGATGTCACAATGTATGATGCAGTCTCTGCACTTTTCATGGAGGTAAGCTAGTCCTAGCGGTCCCCATTGCAATACCACATATCTGGTTTTCCAATCAAGAGCACTAACCCTTCTAAATAAAGTGATATTCCAGAGATCCATTCGGCATGTAATCGAAGATGAGGCATCGCTTCGAAGCTTCCGTGCAGAATCCAAGAAGACGGACAAGATTGATGTGTTGGATTGTTCCAATGCTTTTGCTTGCGTGATTGTTTCTTTATCAGGTGTCTAGTTTCTTCACCATGTTATTACAGATGAATTGTGCAGCGTGCCCTTGCATACAGAACCACATCTCCTTCTCCGAGTTTTTCAGAGAAGTTCTTCGTCGCGGATAGTAGATCTTTTGTACCTGAAACATCAACAGTCCTCACCCGCCGGAACTGGAATACTGTTACTGCAACCCTTGTAGAGAACAACCAGAAAAACAAGAGCAACTATTGACCAGAAAGAACCCTCCAATTGTTCCAATGACAATCCAAGTGGACCTTCACCTAGACCTGTTTGTTCTAGTTTCCACTCAGCCAGATCAGATGCTGCAATTCTCACATGGAAATCTTTTCCACTCTGATCATTATCTTCATCATCCTGGAGCTCTTGTAAATTGAAGAGAGCTCCTTTCCAAATCAAACACCCATCTTCATAAGCATATCCAGTGCAGGAACAATCACTCAAGCAAGCTTTCATTCCCGGACGTGGTAATCGTCAAATTCCTCCGAATCATCACTAAAGACTGCTACGGAAATCCCAAAAATGTGTCATTCCGACATTGGAGGGGTATTCCGATACCCGCTGGAATGGTCTTCCACCCAAATCTAGAACCACCGCCGGCTCAAAACCTTGCAAGCACTCACAAAGCGGTTCCCCCTGGCTGCTGCAGCTACTGAAACCCCCACAGAAGCCATATACTTCGCATTGCAGCATCGGCCGCGTCCAAACAAGTGCCCACTGCGTGAAGTTTTTACCCCAAACGAACTGCTTGAGCTGCCCAGTATAGTCCAGCACGAATCTAGTGTCGAATGAAGGGAACGCAGCATCATATGTGCAATATATTTCCTCCTCCGTCTCCATAAAAATTCGAATTTAATGTAATAGTCCCTGTCTATTTCAGGAACATTGACGAAATTCTTGCCTGCTGTCCACTCCCCAGTAGTCCAGAGAACACCCTAGAATGATTCCATAGCAAGCTCATGATCTGCCTCATTCTGTCCCATTTCCATCAGAAGAGAAAATCCCAGGTGCTGGATTTTTCCACTGCTCCACGCATGAAATATCTTTCATTTGTGTTTACTGTATCCAACCCTTCTCCTGCCGCAGCTTGCTATGTATCAGTTGGGTGGTCAAAACTCGCCAATACACCACACTGGAGGAATTTATAACTAAATTTCATTGTCAAGAAGAACAGCAATTATAGGAATTAGGTCTGGAGGAGGTTACATGATCTGCTGAATTATATTTCCAGTCTCTGACTGTTGAGTAGGACTAATCTCCCATCATGGAAAGTTGTATGTGGAATAATGGATTAGAGAGGGCTGGTTTCTGTTTGCTACCCAGACTACTGTCTTTAGGTGTCTTATACCATATGCTGACAGTTTGAAGACTTGCCTGAATGAAGAAGCCAGCCAAATGTTCCGTCGTCGGAGCATGATTGTTTGGTTTCCAGAAAGAAGGTCTGCTGTAAAACATGTTTTTGTGTTTCTACAGGGACAGCAGTTTGAAAAGGAAGATAAGAGAAGGAGAAATAGGAAGAAAGAAGCATGATTTCATGACGTGAGGGGCATCTTGCTTTGTTCCTCCCCCTGAAGTTGAAGCAAGCATGATCCGTGATGATATGTGACTGAGATTTTCCTTTTTAGCCAGTGTGTGTTGCAGCCTCTTGGACTTTGAGGCACTATTATCCCCCATGTTCACAAACTTAAGAGAAAATGTCTAAATTCTATTAATTATAACAACTACATCTGAAATAATATTATTTGGTGAAAAATGATATCAATTATTGGAAAACGATTGAAAATTTTACCTTCCTTAATAAATAATTGAATGTTCCATGCAAAACCAGACCTACGTTGTTCCTACTCCTATTGAAGAGGTCAAAAGTTTAAAGCTATACATGGCATTGAGTATTAGTTAGATCGTAAACACTATTTGGTAATAATTACTAAGTATCCAACCATAATATTATCAACTCCTTTGACCACCTAAGGAGTTCTACGAATTTTAAAACGTCTAGCCAGATCATAAGAAATTCAAATTATATTTATAGTGTTAGAGACTTTCTCCATACTTAAAAATATGACAAATACCTCTCTCTCTCTCTCTCTCTCTCTCTCTCTCTCTCTCTCTCTCTCTCTCTCTCTCTCTATATATATATATATATATATATATATATGTATATATATATCGATGTGGCTTGAAAATAAGGTCTCAAGCCCACACACCAAGCCCAAGAAAGAGGCCAGCCTAGCGAAACGCGAAGGCCTATCAGTTGAATTCCAAAGGAGAGATCAGCCCGAAGAGGGCACCAAGCCTCTTACGCCAACATTTCACCTCGGGGATGCCCGTGAAAGAGGTTCAATCCGCCGCCCAAAGGCCACTTATGGAAAAGCCCACAGGCTTAAAATATAATAGTCCCTAATAATATATCATTCCGCAAGTCCAGCCAAATCTCCCAATAAGGAAGGGAGATTATCCCAAATAAACTACTCTTTCTATATCATATACCAAATCCGATACGGACTATAATAAGAAATATCCCATCCAATGGGAATGAATCCTAACTACCATCCAACTGGGAGAATATCTACTATAAATACAAGGTCACCCCATCGGTGAAGGTACGCACACATTCGCCCTGCAGCCTAAGCGGTCTCTCTCTTTTCTCTCCCGAAGAAACCTACTCAGACGGAGCGCCACGCTTAAGCCCCTACACCCCCTCTTCCTTGTGTTTTGCGTGAGGAGGATATATCCTAAGCCACGGATCAACAGTGCAATGATCGTCTCACTACGTACGATCCAAAGCTCATCCTACCGCCAAGAACCGGTCCAACAATGACCCTTACACGCCCAAACGCCCGCTGAAAAGGACACAATATGGGCCACCGCTGGAACGACAGCTTCTTTACAAATATAACCGATTCAAGCATTGATGAACACTTAATACAAGCAGAGGCAACGCTTAATCCTCCAAGGATGCAGACCAACCAGCAACACACAACCGACCTCCCAGACGCAGCTAAATGCAAGCTAACACGTAACAAGGTGGAGGCGCCCGCTTCACCAACCGATCGCTCGACAGAGTTAGAGCAACTTACCAAGCAGATGCAACACCCACAGGAGACTCGACGAGCTCAGGAAGGTTACAACTTTCCTCCCCCTAAGGAGCAACATACATCTGCATTCCCAAAGGGTTGAAAAACAGTATAGAATCCACCCGAGCCCGGGGGCATGGACCACACTTAGCCCCTGGAAGGGAAGACAACGAAGCAACACTCGAGAGCACGCTGAACGAAGAACTGTCACCCACCGGAGCAGAGGAACAATCATGGAATAATAGAAACGTGAGCCCCAACAAGAGTCAATGTGTGGTGAGGTAAGAGGACGCGCTCGAGACATGGATACTTTGTACAAAGAACTGAGTCGCGCCTTATTGTTGGGGCCAGGTACCCACTCTTCCCAAGAAACACGCCGTGGAAGCGCTCTAATACACTGTGAAAGCAAAGACATACAAAGTAGCAACTCCATAGTACCAGTTGGTCATTTATAAGAAGGCCAAAGACTCAAACACCCGAACGCCCAAATTCCCTCCACAAGAAACCCACATTAAAGACGCTCACGCACCTTTCCAAGAAAATCGGTCAATGGTCACAACAGCTCACTTTGACGAAATTGCCACTCGACAGGTCATCATGCACCCAGTGAGTCGGGATTAGCTCCAAAGTTGATATCGCCACTCCCACACATCTGGCCACTACATACTCGAGCCCATCAACTCACTTTTGACAGTCTGGTTTACTGACGCTCACGCCACCCGAGGAGCCAGAACTGCCTCAGCGGCAACGCCGGCGAAATGCATCATGAGAGCGCTCAAATCGAAATTTCTGTTCTTACTGAACGCACTTCCCTGAGTAGCCACCACCACAGAGCTCACCGCCCGTAACACCACTGCTGGCATCGCCACTGCCATAGCGCCGAGTTCCAAGAAATTTCACTTTGACGAGTTCGTTTACTCCTCGACAGTCACGCCACCGGCGAGTCGATCAACTTAGAAAATAACGCACTGGCGATACATCGCCACTCGCCATAGTGCCAGCCCAAAGAAATTAATTTTTGACGAGTTCGCCTACTCTGTGACAGTCGGGTTTCACACGAGTGAGTCGACGCCAGTAACAACGCCGAATTCGCTTTACACGCTTACCACTATAGCGCCTTCGGGCTTCCGCAGCCTCACTTTGACGAAGCTCGGCCTACTCGACAGTCACCATACCAAGAGTCGATCACCAAAGCCATAACGCCCACCGCCATGCATCGCCACCGCCATAGCGCCCTGAGCCCAAAGAATTTCACTTCGACGGAGTTCGGCCTACTCAACAGTCACGCCACCGGTGAGTCGACGCCTAGGGCAACAACGCCACCGCTTACATCGCCTGCATGGTACATCACACCGTGCATGCAAACAAACGCAACGTAGTTACGCGCACAATACGCCTACTACATCGCTTACTCCGCGGAGAAGGTCCTGGGAGCTCAGGCTCACTTGATTGTTCGTCTACTCGACGTGTCACGCCACTGAGGAGTCGACTGGGCCAGTTATACCACTCGGCTACATCGCCACTCTGGCCATAGCGCCCAGCCTGCCAGGTCACTGACGAAGGTCCGCTCACTGACAGGTCACGCCGCCACCGAGGAGTCGATCGCCGCACACCTTCACGGCCATATCACCACTCCGCCACGCCACCCGGCCTACCGAGCCTGGCCACGCACGCTGAGACCACTTTGACGACCGCCCACCGACAGTCACGCTACCGAGGAGTCGATCGGGCCTAGGCTGCACCTTTCACTTACGCGATCACATCACCATAGCGCCTTTGATTCCAGCGTTGAAATTTCACTTTGACGAAGTTCGCCTACTCGACAGTCACGCTACCGAGGAGTCGATCACCAGCAATGCCACTGCCAAGATCACTGGCCATAGTACCGGAGCCCAACAGCTCACTTTGACGAGTTCGTCTAATCACTGACAGGTCACTTATCCGAGAGGTCGATCCCGCCAGCCACAATGCCACTTAACATAGCGCCTGAGTCTGCCAGCCACTTCGACGGTCCACCATTCGATAGCCACACAACCCAAGGAGCCATTCCTGGGCTTCAGTAACTCACCAATGGAGCTCAATAACTCACTCCGATGAGTTTCGCCACCAGCCTGATTGACGAGCTCGTCTCAACAGCTCATTAATATGGGATTTGAAGCTTTTGGCTCGCAACCTGCTCATATCGACAGCTCTTCCACGGGCCACATTAACTAATCCTTCCTAATGGTCTATAGCTGATCAGCCTTCCCACAGCTCACATAGACAAGCTCGACTCCAGTCATATTGACAGCTCTTCCAAAGAGCTTCACATGACGAGTCACAATAACTGACTGACAGCTCTTCCATCGGTCGTACTCAGACGATCTTCTTCCCCGCAAGCCACATGAACGAGCTCGCCTAACTGCTCTCTGCATTACTAGCTCTTTCCCTGGCTTCAGCTCACATGGATCAGCTCCCGCCTGGGCACGGGCCAGAATCACCGACGAGCTCTTCCCAAATAGTCACATGAACGAGTCACCAACCGTTTCGTGATTGACGAAGCTCTTCCTTGGTCAGCTCACATAGACGAGCCTCGCCTACCGCTCATATGCACGAGCTCGGGCTTCAATCGTTCATGGCTGACGAGCTCTTCCTAACAGTTCCATTGGACGAAGTTTTCCAACACCATATTGACAGCTCTTCCTAACAGCTTCACATGGACAGCTACCAGCTTATACGGTTTGAGCTTTTCCAAAGTACGCAGCTTCACATGACGAAGTCTACCTGGTCAGCTTCACCGACGAGTTTTTCCTATCAGCCAGATCGACGAGTTTTCTCGCAAGTAGCTTCATGAACGAGCTCGCCAATCGTTGCGATTGACGAGTTTTCCTAACAGCCTTCACATGGACAGCTTCCGCCTACCGCCGTGACATCCACTGCTCCTCCCATCGCCACCGATGAGCTCTCTCCCAAAGAAGCCACAAGGAACGAAGCTCGCCCAACCTGCTCTCAGATTAACAGCTCTTCCTAACAGCTCATAGACGAAGCCTCCGCCAACAATTCATTGACGCTTTTCCCAAAGAGTTCATCACAGCTCTTCCTAACAGCCACATGGACGAGTCACTAACCGTTCTCGCACACGAGCTCTTCCTAACAGCTTCACATAGACGGAAAGCCTCGCCAGCAGTCACGGGACGACGGTTCACATGGACGAGCTGGACGAGCCCTACCTAACTATTCGCATGCATCGGCCTAAACAGCCTCGTGACATTGACGAGCTCAACCAGTCTACACAGGCCACGTAGCCTAAAGATTTAGTTCAGCTCAGGCTATTCAACCCATAAGGCTTGAAAGCCCCGGAGCCTCGGCGAACCAATTTAAGGAGCTCAACATTACAACTCAGGCGCTTAATCCAGATCATGCAGCAAAGTCAAACCAAGAAGAGCAATAAAGCGAAAGAAGTAGCATGAATTAATAAATATTCATTGACGGTGCTGTCATATATATCTTGGGTCCTGTACCAACAACAAAAAAAAAAAAAAAAAAAAAAGCGTAAAAGTCGACGTTGGACAGGCGAAGACGAGCATAGGAAATCAAGCATCATGATATGCATCACGAAGAGGGGAATGGACTTTGTAATGCAGGTGCCAGTTCTCCAAAGATAATCACAGAGAGGGACCTTCCTCCGTCGAAGGTCGGCTGAAATCCAGGCCTAATAGGCATCGACACTTCTTCTTCTCAAAGGCAAGCCACCCTAAATCCATCGACAGATGCTCTGCCCCCGCCTTCCAATAACTTCATCCCGCCGGTTACCCCAAAGATATTTGGCCGATGAAGATCCCCACGCAACCCATAACACTCCCTCATTCAGCGCCCCAATCGAGCCGATCGTCAGTAGCCTCACCCACGAGCCCTCGCCCGCTGTATGTCGCTCTTCGTCACTGAGATCAATCTTGATTGCACGCAGCCTTCCTTAGACTCCCAAGTTCGCCTCAGACGTGAGAGAAGCTCGTCCCCGGTCATCCGGGGTCTATATCGCGGAATGCACCGTCCCTCAGCCTCCATCAAGTCGCTTAGCACTCTCAATTCACTCCGGAAGCCTCCCGGCTCACCTTCACCGCCCCTGCTTACTCGGGCCTCATCTCTCCCAATTCTCAAATTCTCGGACACGAGCGGCGTAGCATGTTACATATTTGACTCGAGTCACACTCGCACATACTTCAGATCCGACCGCAGCCGTACCGCCAGATGTGAGGGGCGCCACCCTCGCTTTATAAGCTCGGGGTCGCTTTAGCATGACCTCATTTATTTTGGGCTTTTCTCGGCTAAACCTTCACATGAGAACACCAGACATCCAAAGATAAAATCATCCAAATTCCAGCTCAAAACTCATCACAAAATGAAGTTAAAAAAGGCAAGGTATGAGAACTTACGGAGGCGACCCCCTGGAAAGATAGGGTCAACGCCTCATCAACGGACAAAATAAGAACCGACCTCTTAAGATCGTGAGTCCCTAAGAATAGGACGAGATCGCGCCCCGCGCAAGCCTCATCTTCCGTGGAAGTAAAGAACCCGTCTCCGCCAACCTCGGGGGTTCCTGATCTTCCTCCTCGCCTTCCTCTCTCCGAGAAGGCAACTTAACTTTTCATGGCGGGTTCTAGACTCGCGATAGGTGCACCCCAGCCGGGCTCGCTTCTAATGACCCCACCCGAGGGACCCTGCCTCTGCAGCAGTAATCTGCATCGAACGTGGATCGTGGAGCTTAAACTATAGGAGCCATAACCCGGGTCTCCGATTTATGGATAACAGAGGACTTATAAGATGACGATGCCCCCAACTTTGAACTTAGTCCACAACCTGGCCTTATCCTTCTCAACAGACTAGAATTTTTCGTTTACCCGGGGCTTCCAGGATACCACCTCCAATCGGGGCTAGCTCCCCTAGCGGGAAGGTTTAGAAGGCAAGCCAGGGCCTCCAACGGGAGGAACTTTTACAATGGAGGAGGCTAGCGCCAGAGCAAAGAGACTGAGAGGACTTCAACTCGATGGGCCGGAACATCCGACTTAATCAACTCCGTGATAAGAGAGGACCCAGGAGGGCACTCTCAAACAACGCCAAGGCTCTATTTCGCTGGTCTTCAAGGCTAAGATCAATTTGAGTACCGAAATATGTGATACCCGTGAATCGGGGAAATGTCCAAGAACCACGCAAATTACAACCAAAAACAGTAATTTAATAATTACAAGATTATCTGGGTAGCCTAAGCTACCGGAACGCCTGTAGTGTCAACTTGTCAAAGATCATACTCCCAATTACACGTAAAAAATAGCGTCCTTCCACTGTGCCCATGGGATGGTGGAAGATCTGGAATCACCGCAGGGGCTAACGCCAGAGAAATAAAGAAAGCCCTGACAACTCTCAATGAAAAGATAAAGAAGCAAGGCGATGCTGGGAACACCGAGCCCCCTGTCCCTAAAGAAAACCAGATTGGGAACCAAAATGCCCCAACCATCGAGCGAAATGGGCGTGGACACATTGAAATGCTGCAAAACCCCTTTTATGAAGGGATGCAAAGGAAAGCGAAGACCGTTATCGAAGGCCACCTCAAAGAAACACACCATCCTAGGTACAAAGACCACATAGAGGGTCAAAACATCGTGGACTACAACTAACGCCTGCAGGCTGATAACCGGCAAAATGGCCCTATATGAAGGGATCCACCTTGTTAGTCCTACAATAAAGCATGGCTTAACGGAAGATCTCAGATATTCCGACCCCCTAGGGTATTTAATCAGACTCACTTTCCTGCCTTTGGCCCAAGTGGAAGAGGAGGTTTCTAAGTTACCTGAAACCACCTCCGACCAAACTTGCCTGAGGAAAACCCGCCGCTCGTCTAACCATCAATAGCCAAGAATCACCATCGATACGCAAAGAAGAAGAACGAAATTCGGACCCATGATGAAATTGATAATGAAAAACAAAATTCACCAACCCAAACAACCTGCCTTTATCGTCAAAAGAAATCAAGAAACCAAGATGCGTGGACCTTGTGAAGACTACGCAGAAAGACTCGCACAAAAAGGCTCGTATTAAGACTAAGAGAGAAGGAAGTCCAAACTCGCTAGCGGCAAATAAAAGATCCCAGGGCAGTGGTACACAAGACAAAGGATGTTCGCGAAAGAAACAAAAGGAAACTGAAGAGGATAGAAGAAATAAGCGCGAAAACCGAAGAGTCATCATTATCACAAGACAAATGACGGCGACCAAGCCTTAACTAATCCAGCCCCGAGCAGACACGTGGAAATTACACCCGATGCGAGAAATGATACAACCCTTGCCTACGCACACCGTACACAAGGGCCGCAAAACCGTGGCTCAAAATAAGGTCTGCAAGCCCACTAAGCTCCAAGAAAGAGGCCACCCCAAATAAAAACGCGGAAGGCCCAATCCATAAATTCCAAAGGAGAGGCTTGCCCGAAGAGGCACTCAAGCCTCTTTACGCCATTTCAAATTTTGCACACCCTGCAGACATAGCCCAATCCGCCTGGGCCCCAAAGGCCACTTGGCAACTCTGTCCCCATGTGTAAAGAAAATAGAACAGTCCCCGAGCACATATCATTCAAGAAACCACCAATCTCCACAATAAGGAAGGGAGATTATCCCAAATAAACTACTCTTTCTATATATCCTATACCAAATCCGAGCACGGATTATAATAAGAAATATCCCATCCAAAAGGAATGAATCCTAACTACTATCCAACTGGAGAATATCTAATATAAATACAAGGCTACCATCGGTGAAAGGTACGCATTAACATTCACCCTCTGCAATCATAAGGCTCTTTCTTCGTAAACTGACTTAGGCACTGATGGCCACGGGCGAAGCCCCTCGCCGACCCCCTTCCTCCTTGTGTTTCTGCAGAGGAGCATCCTAAGCCAAAGGGATCAACAAAGGCGATCGCTCCTCACCCGGTGCACAGACGATCTAAAAAGCCTCGCATCCTACACAAAGAATCCGGTCCAAATTCCTGAATAGACTTACACGCCTCCAAATTCTGGGCCCATTAAAAAGGCATCGTCTATATATATATATATATATATATATATATATATATATATATATAGTCACAAACAAAGTTAACAAATCCTCACCCTAAATTAGAGAAGGGTAAGTTAGAGAAGAAGTTCACAAAGTTTATCGATATCTTCAAGAAACTACATATCAATATACCCTTTATGGATGCACTTGAGAACATGCTAAGTTACGTGAAGTTCATGAAAAAGATCTTGGAAAATAGGAAGAAATTAGGTGAGAATGAGACTATCACACTAATTGAGGAGTGTAGGGCGGTCCTTTAAAAGAAGCTCCGATGTCATTCTCAATATTTAAAAGGTTGAAGTTGGGAGAAGTGAAACTAACACATTGAATTTGTAATTGGTTGATTGTCCTACCAACATCTACTGGGGTGTGTAATTGAAAATTTCCTAGTGAAAGCTGATAAGTTCCTCTCCTCTAGCTGACTTGTCATTTTAGACATGGAAGAAGATGATACTGCGTCCCCATCATACTTCTGTAGACCTTTCTTAGCTACGGAAAGCCTCAAAATTAATGTGCAAGAGGGTGAGCTTAAATTGAGAGTTCAAGGAGATGAGGCTCACGTTCCATATATTACCCGGTTACTAAACATCCAGATGATTTAACCCAATGATCATGATATCTAGGAATGTCACCCCAAGGAGATCATGCAGTATGCATGTGGTAAACTCAAGGATGTCATATTGCGACACATAAAGAAACCAAGAGAGTTGAGAGTGAGGAAGACAAGATATTCCATCTACCCTGAGCAGTGTATTGGAGAACCATGGAGATTTGTTAGCAGTTCTAGTCTATTTTAAAGACCGACATTGAGATTCAGGGAAGTCGAGCTAACGACATTAAACAAAGCGCTACTTGGGAGGCAACCCAAGCCTTTTAAAGTTTTTCATTCATTAGTGTAGTTTTGAATATCATAGATATAGAGTATATTCTTTTTTTTTAAGATGGAAATTTTCTGAGACCAAACTTATGTGTGTTGTTGTGTTTTCAGTTCGGATTGAAGCTACGATGAGAGATAGCGCTCGGGAAATTTACTTCAGGGTTGGACAAGGATCAGAACCTCAAGGGAGTGCTCCTTACTTTAAAAATGTTTTTATCAAAAAGTTGAGTCACCCTCTCTGTAATGTTGCGACATTGTATAAAAACGTCGTGACGTTAAAACGTCGCGACGTTGAGAAAAAGTGGAACATCAGCTCTATGTAACATCACGACGTAGAAGTATGACTCTCAGGAAAGTCGCGACGTTGCCCTATTTTTATGAACATAAACGTTCATATTCTCATATCCTTACCAACTCGAGCCCTAAGTTTTCTTCGTTTTCGCGTGATTCATGTACTAAACCTCTCTCGCGATTCCAAATGATTTTCGCACCCATCGTAGAGCTAGGAACCACTTTGATCCTAGTAATACCTTGTGGGTTCTTCTTCGCCTATCCAATATCTCAGCAAAGATCAATTTTTCGATTTTTGCTAGATAAGGTGAACCACTGGTTCTTGGTGCTTCCCGTTGATTTCCTTTAGCTAAGAAAGGAATTGGTGAAAGTTTTGAGGGGGCAAAAGCCTTAGGTTTGAGCCAAGAACACTATCTCACGTAGTACGCACTAGGTGTTTGATATTTTGCCTAAGTGAGATTCGCAGATCTATTATAGGGAGGCGCTTAGGATGAAGCCGTGATCACAATTAGGTGTTAGGAGGCCAAGTATAGTTTTATTAAAGCCTAGAAGATCATCCAAACCCTACCCTATTGAGTGACCAATGTCGAGCAAAAAGTAGAAAGTGTCAAATAAACCGAGTAAGTGGAATCATATGATTATGATCATAAGAAATTAGACAATGCGAAAAGGCTTAAGAAATTCGAATTTAATCTCAAAGAATCTACCCTTCATCATGAGAAGGGGTTTCACCACCCCGATGATTTCTTTCACAAAACCATTGCGAATAAGGGATAGAGGGCTTTTGCCAACCCCGAGTTTCACGACCACAATGGTGGTACGAGAATTTATGCCACCTAGCCTCTCTGCTAATCAAAAGGTCCGAGCGAAAGACGGAGGTTTTGGTAGACTTCAGGAAGTCTATTAACGGGATACTATGTTCCAGGAGCTCAGAAACTCCGGGCCTATGATAGGCTCCATGAGAACCCCAACTATCCTGAAGTCCTTAGGATGTTGACTAACAGGCAAGCGAGTGGAAACTGAACAATGAAGGGCACACAGTGCACTTTAAGGCCAAACACTTAGCCTAAATTTGTAAGGTATGGCATCACTTCATCACATCAAGTCTCATCCCGATGAGCAATGTGTGCGGCGACGGCCATGGCCCCCCGTCAACTATGCCTTCATCTAGGACATCCGATACCTGATGCCCACTGTGCCATGTGAGTGATGCTATCCTCTATAACAAAGATGTGAAGATGAACTCGGGCACCCTTCCCTCATCTACGGTCTATGCAAGTGAGCCGGGGTGCCCTTAGAGGACAAATGAGGCTTGGATACACCCGATCAAGGCGATAATGGTTAAGAAAGACAAACCGGGTTTACCAAGACCAAAGGAAGTGTATGATTCAGGCAATGAGCCCTCATATGAGAATGAGCTTAGTGGCGCACTCAGCCTAGGCCTGGGATCCCAAAGAAGTGCCTGCGGAGTAGGTCGGGCAATATCCACCCAACCCCACCACCACCATGTCACCGAGGAAGACCCGGCCGCTTCTTCCACTACAATCGAGACCAGTCAATGATCCGACCATCGATCTGACGCGCATTTCAGATTAGGACTCAAGAGCACCAAGTCTCAATCTCCGCCCAGATACATGGACATGCTCCGGCAAACATGAACACACAACGCCAAACTGTGCGACCATTCCGAGCAATCACAGCGCAACCGGCCCAAAAGCAACTTGCCCACCACTTTTCACAGCGCACTGTATCACACTCAGAGTGATCCGAGTAGATCATCGTGGGAGTTTCTTCCATCCTTTCACTGCTTTATTGATTACTGAGGACACTCGTCTGCTTTTGTTCAAAGGGTGGGTGGGGTGATTGCTTTGGTTTTATGTTTACTTGTTTCGTGTTTAGGTTGTTTTAGTTTTTGCCAGTTGTACGTGTCTTTGTTTTTATGTACTTTTATGTATTTGCGTGTTTTAGGTTATTTTCGCAAAGATTGCGGTGCTATTTAGATTGTTTTAGGTATTGTGTTTGAGGATGCCATGATCGCAAAGGAGGTCAATTTGACCCAGAATTTTTCAAAAGAACGAGTAAAAAGGGAAAAGTGGGACCTCAGTCAAGCACAATGACCTAGAATGGTATGCTGAAGGTTAAGGTGACTTAGTTTAATAACCCTCAGACTTCAAGTAGCTTCACTCCCAGTCTATCGTGACACACACCGGTGATCTCCAGGGTATATCAAGGCTCCGGACCTTTCTTACAAGGATTTTACGAGCTTAGAGGATTTCTAACACCAAAGTGATAGGACACCTTTGAAAAAGAAGATTGCCATCGCTTCAAAATTTAGACCCAAAATAAAATAAAAAGTAGGAAAAGAAAAAATCAAAAGACTTGTGTGGCTAGAATAAGCGGGAGTTTCCAATCAAATCCCGGGCACAACTGGCGGCCTTTCAGCCTAATGCCCCGAGCCAACTAATGCGGAACCATTTACTCACTGCTATAATGTGGATGCAGGATGGATCATTTCCATAGTCTGGTTGTCTTTAGGTTTGGTTGAGTGTTCGGGTGAAGCTTTGATGTGAACTAAATGCCTATACCCTTTTACCCAACTGGTGGGGAAGTCACCTGGGGTGGATCACGCTTATAGGGAGACCCGCCTGAAACCTATAGGCACTAGCTTTCTTTCATGCTTAGATATTACGTGAATAAAAAGGGTGCTTTCTTATCCTTCTGTGATTAGAGTCTTTCAAATGGGTGAGTGGACTTCATGTTTGGGGGGTACTAGACTCCTAGGTATATGTCGAGGATCAGTGAAACAACTACACATAGACTTCGGAAAGGTCTTTGGAAAACTTGGGGGTTGAGTTGCTTGGTTAACTTGACTCGCTTAGCTTAAGTTCCTTAGAAAGTCGTGACAACCTTAAGGATCCCCACTTTTAGAAGACAAAGGCTCACCAGTCTAGTTTATTTTGACTCTCATTTTTTGCATCGTGTATATCAAGCACTCCATGTCAAGCATTTTGGTGTGTCAATTTTCATGTGTATCATGGTTATGAGTCCGCGCTATTGGGGGCAAGGCAGTAAGAAGCTAAGTCAGGGGTGGATGAGTCTCTAAAACACTCATCATATAACATGCGTTTATCACATTTTCGGCTCATTTCAATTAGTACAAAATATCAGCCTTATATCCGATACTCCGGCTTCTTGTGCATTTTATGGGAAAAGTGATTTAGGGCCTGATAGAGGGACACAAAGAAGAAGATCGAGAACCTGTACCTCAACGTCGCGACGCTCCAAACGCCTCAACGCGAGGTAGTAAGATGTGCAGCCCTTCATCAGCCCAACATCGCGACGTCATGACGCTTCACGCCGCTGACTCACAACGTGGAATTTCAAAATAAGGGTAAAGAAAAGAACGGAGATAGAGGAGGAGAGACGAGACAGAAGATGACGTAGGTGATTCGAGAGATCATGATTTCAGATTTGAATTTTCTTCTCTAACTCCTACCGATTCAAAAATCAATGATTGTAATGATCAACATAATGTGTTAGTTTTATTTCTAGGGTTTGCTTCCAACCCTCGCATTCATATGGATTAGCCGTTAATTCAAATTTTATTCAAGATATCCATGATCTCGATGTCGACTTGCTCTATTTTCACAATTATCTACATGGTGGCGTTCGTCACTAACAACATGCCTTGCCAGAATCAGATAGAGATAAGGTTCCTCGAACCAGAGGACACTTGCAACCTGAGTAGAGATCTCCCTGCCCAAGGTGGCGATTAGGGTTTAACCATTCAAGTGTCCTGAGTTTAAGGTTGATGAAATGCAATAAACCCTACTAATGAGATAGGCGAATACCTTCGAGAGAGGATATCGAGTATGC
Source organism: Tetrastigma voinierianum (assembly GCA_016808115.1). Taxonomy (NCBI): domain Eukaryota; kingdom Viridiplantae; phylum Streptophyta; class Magnoliopsida; order Vitales; family Vitaceae; genus Tetrastigma; species Tetrastigma voinierianum. The sequence continues at coordinate 1,253 of JAEQBH010003831.1, read as the reverse complement.
ATGATCAACCTACAAGCGTGATGATTAGTGCCCAAAAGTTATTTAGTTCTGTATTTAAATAGGTTTTGAGTGCTTTTTTAAAGACTAATCATATCAATTAAGCCAATTGATGTGTGCAGTCCACTTAGTCTCACTAATTCTATTTCTCGAGTTTGTTTTGGGTAATTTCACTGTGTTTTTGCCTCAGCCAATTAGTCATTTGATGTCAAGATATGTGCCTAATGCCGATCACAAAGGTTTTCAACCGGTAAATGTGAAGTGGATGTGAGCTGAAAGAAGTTTGATGCGAGAAAGTCTGAAGCACGAAAGTAACCCGTGGATTTCTCGCTATGATTGTAGGTTCTCATCGATTGAGAAAATTTCAATCATAGCGAAAAATTTCGCAATCCTAGCGAAATTGAGAATTTTCACTTAGTTAATAAATTTACCGTGCCTAGCGAAATTTTCCAAGCCGCTTATCTCACAAAATTAGATCAATAGCTAAATTTCTCTAGCTAGCGAAATTCACTGTTGATAGCGAAATTTCTCATTTTCGCTATCTCTGTAGAATTTCGCTAGGCTAGCGAAATTTCGCTAGGCTAGCGAAATTTTCGCTATGCTAGCGAAATCCCCTGCATAGCGAAATTCCTCCCCCTGTGTTTTTGGAATTTTTGATCCCAAACGACCACGTTTTGATTAATTACCATTTTGTCCTTATTGTACTATTATATTTTAGGCATTTTGTATTTCACATTTGGGTTAGCTATATAAGCCACCTTATAACTTTGTAAACCCTAACTCATTTTCAACAAGTTCACAGCTTTTGCTTTAGGTTGCAGTTTGCTCTTCTTCTCTTCTTTCTCTCATTTTTCTACGCTAAACACACTCTCGGGATGACAACTCAAGGGATGCTTGTTGCTTCCCTTTCAAGGAGGGTCACTGGTGGAGGCTTGGAGGCAAGTTTTCATGCCCTCTCATTTAAGCCCACTGCATTTATAGAGCATTTAAGCTCCTGTATCTCACCCTAGGTTTAAAAACTCTCTGACTGCCCTCGCCAATGTGTATTTGGTGTTTTTGTGGTTACAAAGGATGCTTGTTAGATCCACCTGTCATCCACTTAGATGTTCCCTATTAGTTGTCGAGGCTGCCTCTTTTGAGGCCATATGCACACTGTAAGGGAATTTGAATGTCAAATGAATGCCAGAATCTCATGAGGGAGTAATTTAGGTTTAGGTTTTAGTGCCAATCAAGGTCCGGCTAGGAAAAGACTATAG